>WNYG01000026.1:0-450654 GCA_021396235.1 Sporothrix pallida
TGGGGGCGGCCGGGGGGATCGGGCCACTTTTTTTGGCGCATGGGGGGGGGGTTCGGGGGGGGGTTCCAAAAGGGGGGGGCGGTTTTTTTTTTTCTTTTTCCCCCCCCCCCCCCCCCCCCAGCGTTACCAATAAAATAAACTCCGCATGCCAACTCCCCAGCCCTCCTGGTCAGCAAGTTTGTGCACGCGATTGAAATGGACGTCCTCGACAACAAGACGCCGACGGCCGACGAGCGCCTGTTTTGCGACAAGGTCAAAGACGTCCTGCGAGAAGCCGAGGCCGACGTCGAAGAAGGCGCGTCCGTCGCGGCGGTCGTGGCAAAGACGTGGAGCTGGTTCTTGCGCGATGTTTGGATCTGGGGCCTCACACCAGTCATGGGCGAAGCACTGGACCAGGTCGGCAAAGCGTACACGCGGGCGCTGGCCTCCAAGGCCAAAAATCAAAACACAATATGATTCGACTTTTCAACTGTGAAAAAACGACATTTATTTTCTTACAGATATTCTATTCGACCTTGGAGTATACAATTGCTTTGCAGTTTATGCAGCTATTTATGAAACTATTTTTGTATTATAAATTTGAATTAATTTAGCTAATTGCAGCTACACTGGGTCTCCTACTGGGCCGCCATGAAATCAAGAAACACCTTGTACAGGAGATCCTTGCTGGGCGCATCGGCGCCCGCTGTGACAGCAAAGACAAACGCGCTGCGGCCCGTCTCCGCTTCCGACGGCGGCTCGACGACCGTGCGCCTGCCGTCCTCGTAGACGGCCACGGCGTGCTACGTCCTATTAAACGCGGGCCAGATTTCGTTTTCGTTTTCGTCTTCGTATTTGTCGCCCGACACAAACGAAATGACGTCCGTTCCAAACTGCTCGGCCGCCGTTTGCTGCTCGGCGCTCAGCTGGTCGTTGAAGTTTTGGAACAAAAAGGCGACATCCAGAATGTGCGACGCGTGGCCTTTGAAGAGCCCGTCCCAGGGGTTCTTCTCGTTAAAGGCCAAAAAGTACGAATTGGATTGTTGGGGGAAGTTGGCCGCCAGCTCGACCGCCGGGAGAGAAAAGGCGACGTCGTTGATGTATGTGAGAATGCTGTGGAGTGCCTCGTCGTCGTTTTGGTTTTGGGCGGCCGTTGAGTTTGGTGAGTTTTCCCCCAGTTTGTAATGGTCCACAATGGCGGCCACGGCCACCGGATGGCCCTCCAGTGTCTTGGCAAGACTCGCCCGGAATGCCGCAGCAATGCCCTTTTTGCGCTGCATGAGACCAGAATAGGCCATGATGCTGGACTGTGTAGATAGTTGACAGATAGTTGACAGCGTTAGTTTGCAGACAAGTCTGTAAAATGCAAAAGCAAAATTGGATTTTGCAGAGGCCCAACTTACATCCAGTTTGGAGTTGACAAGAAGAATGCTGTCAATGTGCGCTGCTCCCGGAAACACGGTCGCTTCCTTGTCCGCAAGAGCTGCAAGAGCTGCCACAGTCACCTCTTGACGAATGATCTCGCCGTCAATCACCGGGAACAAGGGCGTGCCCGGGCGAATGCGTGACACCAAATCCTCGGCGGGGATCGTCAGGAGAGTGTTGGCCACGTCCTCGGAGGTAGAGGTACTTGTAGTACTTGTAGTCCCGTCATGAAGAGACGCCAACACGCCCTGTGCGACAGCATCGGCGACCGGCACGGGCAGCTGGCCCATGAGCGGTGGCGTCCCGCCGAGGAGAATAAGACGTCGAGGAACGGGGTTCTCGTCGAGCATGAGATAGCCAGTGGACACTAGTTCATGCAGTTGTTAATCCAGCAATCCATGATATTAAAATCGTGATACAGAATCGTAATACCATAATCAGGATATTGACATTTAGCAGGTACTCATGGACTCACCTCCACCAGCACTCTCCCCTGCCACCGTCACATTGCTGGGATCACCACCGAATCCCCGGATGTATTCCCTGACCCACGATAGGGCCACCCGCTGGTCCCGAAGACCATTGTTTGGCTTGTACCCGGCGGCACGCAGCTCTGGGCTCGTAAGAAAACCGGGCGCGCCAAGGCGGTAGTTGATGTTGACGGCAATCATGGGCTTGCCCACATTCCGCGAAAGCTGCACCAGCTTGGCCGTGTCGTATTGCGGCCACCAGTTGCCGCCAATGGCGAATCCGCCGCCGTGGATAAAGACAAGCACGGGGAACGCCTCGTCGCCCGTGATGGAGCCGGCCTGCTTGGGCACCGAAATATTCAGGTGCAGTCCCTCCGTGTCGCTGATGCCGGGAAACGCGGGTTTCGGAAGCGTGGCCTGGATGAAGCCGAGCTCCATATCCACGCCGCCGGGCGGCGAAATAACTTGGGGGCTGGCCAACACTGGTTAGAAGAATCCATAGACTAGGAACACACGAGGAGGAAAAAAACAAGGGCCCAAAAACACAAGACACACCCATATTTCGTCGCATCGAGACCCTTGCCGCTGTAGCCGACCAGCTGAGCCTCTGCGAATCGGTCTTTCAGGTTGGCATACTTGATGCCCAGAAACTGGGTGACGGCACCCGACTCCTTTCCAACTCCAACCACTCGGCCAATACGGGGGTGAACAAACGTCGCCATTGGTGAAATTCTGCTTTAAACTTTAAGCCTCGAGGATCAATAATTAAGATTAGTGCAGCCTTCAATCACCAATATTACTTTATATACATAAGTTTATATACACAAGTTTTTCTTTTCTTCTTTTCTTCTTTTCTTCTCTTCTTTTCTTATGGCCTATTGTTCATATCCGTTACTGAATACAAGCAACAAGGGGGGATGGTGGAGGGGCATATTACTCCAGCTTTGGGGCGGTGGGAACATGGGGGATATTTGATTTTTGCAGAGTACAAACAAGACAGAAGACAAGTCTAGAGTGTGTCCATGACCTATTTATATTTACCCCACAGTCAGAAACAAACCGGTGGCGGACAACTGTTGTTCCCCGGATTGTGCTCTAATAATGCTTGTTTATTTTATTTTTCTTACATGGGCTTGCAAGGGAGCTAACTGAAAAGTGCTTGCCCTGCTGACAACAAGATATAAGAGCGTGATCATGATCAGTGTGATCATTGAAGAGAGTAAAGCCATACAGCGTCACAATAGTCACTGTCTAAACATCTCACACCATACCGACAATGTCATCCACGCTTTTATCAAACTCGGGACTGGCACACAGTCAGTCCATGCAACTCTTGCGAGCAGCCCTGCCACATCTGCCAGCTGTACTTGTCGGTGCTTGGGCTCTCTCCTGTGTCTACAGCATCTTCCTCCACCCTTTACGCAACATTCCTGGCCCTTTTCTGGCCAAGTTCACCGAGGCCTGGCGGACCTACAGGTATGCCCGCGGCAAATGGCACGAGGATGTGCTCGCCTTGCACCGCATCTACGGCCCCGTGGTGCGTGTGGCGCCCAACGAAGTCAGCATTGTGGACAAGGACGGCATGAGTAACTTGTTTGGCCACGGCACGGGCACACGAAAGACGTCTTGGTACGATACATGGAAAGTACCCGGGCTCGGTGCGTCGTTCTTCCACTCCACGGACCCTGCCGAGCACGCGTTCCTCCGCAAACGCGTCTCGGCGGCGTTCTCCATGTCCACCGTTCTGTCGCTGGAGCCCGAGATCGAGGAGGTCCAGGCCGCCGTGTGGGCACAGCTGGACGACGCGGCGCGCAGTGGCCGCCAGGTCGACCTGCACGAATGGGCGTCGTACTTTGCCTTTGACGTGGTCGGCAAGCTGGCCCTGGGCGCGCCCATTGGCTTTGTCCAGCAGGCCACCGACGTCATGAACATTATCAAGTCGATCCACATGGGCTTCTACCAGATGGCCAACGTGGGCTACGTGCCCGGCCAGATGTTCTGGGTCAACAACCCTGTGTCTCGGTTCATTTTTAGTCTATTTACCTCCGACTTTGCCAAGTTCCAGACATGGAACCGCGAACAGCTCGCCCGGCGGCTGGCCGAGACAGCCGACGAAAAAGCGGCGCGGAAACACGACATGCTGGACCACTTTATCGCCATGAAGGAGCCCGACGGCAGCCCGGCCACACCGGGCTCGATCCTCATCGAAGGCGGCAACATTATCGGTGCGGGCGCCGACACAACATCAATTGGCATCCGCACCGTGCTGGCCCAGCTGCTCCTGCACCCGGAGGACTATCTCCGTGTTCAGCAGGAGGTTGATCAGGCCTACGCCCAGCGCCCGGCCGAGGACTCCCACTCCCGCATGTTCCTGCCGTATCTGGCCGTCGAGAAACTCCCGTTTCTGGCGGCCTGCGTCAAAGAAGCGCTGCGCCTGCACCCCAGCATCTTGTGGCAACTCCCGCGCGAGGCGCCCGCCGCTGGCATCGAAATTGCCGGCCACTACATTGCCCCCAGCGCCACCATCAGCATGAGCCCCCTGGCGCAGAACCGCGACCGCGGCGTGTACGGCCCCTCGGCCGACGAATGGCGGCCGTCCCGTTGGATTCCCGGCCACGGCAGTACCGACGCCGAGATCAAGCAAATGGACAGGTACAACGTCACGGTCAGTCAATCAAAATCCCACATTTTTTCGACTTAAGGCTAACACTTCAACCTCAGTTTGGCTACGGCCCGCGCGTGTGCGTTGGCAAACATCTCGCGACCGTCGAGGTCTACAAGTTTGTGGCCGACTTTGTGCACCGCTACAATGCGCGATTCGTCAATCCCTACCGGCCCTACGTCGTCAAGTCCCAGTGGTTCTCCTATCAAGCAGACATGTTTCTGAAGCTGGAGCTCCGAGACACAGTATCAAAGCGTTTGTGAAAAGGAGAGGACGCTTTGAAGGTTGCCCCGTATTCAAACATGACAGAATAATGCCCAGTATGACTTCCTTGGCCTATCATGTACTTTGCTATTTTCATTTTCGCTAGCTATTCAACCCATCAGTTTGTTTTTTTTGTTTTTTTTTTTGTTTATCAAAATGAACCACTTAAATTTCAAGCTATTGAATACAATGAATACATGTGGTTCTGAAGTCTAACGCACGTGGCACGTATTTCCCCGGATTTCTTGTGTTTTTACCCCTTTTTACCCCACAAGTACGCCAAAGAGTGTGGGGTAGAAAATACCGGAAACGGTGTAAGATGTTAAACTGGTTGGCATGGTTGGCAGTCAGGTTGACAGTCCGGTTGAGGGAAGCGGTAGACAAAAAGAAAAGGGGAAAATAGCATGGAAAAAGACAAAAAAAAAAAAAAAAAAAAGATGGAGTACAAATCTGACGTGGGGATAACTTTAACACGTTGTCGGGCCAAGGTGTAGCCTAAAGGGCGTTGTTTTCAAAAGAGCTCGTTCAAAGTGGTATTTGGAAAAAACTGGGGATGTATTCTGATACCAGCCTGACTGCTTTCGTCGACAAGAATGAGTGAAGAAACAAAAACAAGAGCACGTGGCCCTGAGAGGCGCCAGTACATTGTGCACAAGAACGGTCTCAAGACGGCATACATTCAGGACAACTTTACGGATCCCTGGACGAAACCAGACACAATCCTGATCCAGCATGGCTTCTGCCGCAACGTCGACCATTTTTACCATTGGATCCCAGCACTGGCGCGCAAGTACAACGTCATCCGCCGGGACTTGCGCGGCCACGGCTTCTCCGACTACCCGGCGCCGGGCAGCAACCACGATTACGACTACTCCCTGCCGACCATCCTCGGCGAGATCAAAGACACCCTCGACCAGCTCGGGATCGAAAAGGCACACCTGCTGGGCGAGTCCACCAGCGGCATGCTGTTTGAGGCCTTTGCCGCCATGTACCCCGACTCGGTTCTGTCGCTCACCGTCTGTTCGTCGCCGACACACCTGCCCGTAGCGGGGCAGCAGTTCCTCGCCTTTGGCGAAGCCTCGTGGCCCGAGGCATGCCGCAAGCTGGGCTCGCGCGGCTGGGCCGAGCGGCTGTCCCGTGCACAGGGCACCGTCGCGTCCGCCGACGCGGACTACGTGCGCTGGTGGATCGATACGGTCGCCCTCAGTGACGGCGAGGGCCTGGCGGGCTACGCTGAATTTCTGTGCACCCTCGATGCGCGGCCGTTTCTGTCAAGCATTAAAGCGCCCATGCTCATCCTGGCGCCCAAGAACAGCGCCATGCTTACGGTGCAGGCCATGGAGGAGCTGGCTGCGCTGGTGCCGACGGCACGACTGGTCGTGATTGATGCCGCGGGCCACGAGATCTACTCTGAAGCCGCAGAGGCCTGCCAGGACGCTGTACTCAATTTTTTAGGTAGTCTCTAGATAAATGTGTGACAACGCATGGCATAAGAGAATGGGGGAGGGTTAGAGTGCAAAATAACACAATAACACATTTGCAAGCACAATTTGGATAAATAAAAACATATTAACAAGAAACAAGAAACAATATTAACTATCAAATAAATATTAAACTACTCGAGTCAATAAATTCATATGAAATAAACAAATAATGCAAAGAGTTATCAAGGCACAAAACAACATATGGACGTAAACAAGACAAAGATATATGCCATGAATTAACATAGTAATGATCAAGTACACACAATTTCGGACCATTCATGACAACAAAAAATACCTGTGAAGAATTAAGCACACAAAAATAACAGACACCTTTTAAAAGGCAGACTCGCTCATGTCACCACCATACCATTCACATCCACTTTGATATTGCCCAGGTAAAAACCATCCTCCTGCGCGCGCTCCCACTCTTCCTTTAAAACGTCGAGCCGCTTCTGGCTACGCGGTGTGAACCGCACTTTGTACGGCTTGGGAAGTGTGTTGGCCCCGTCTTCGTACGCATCGTCCGAGAGATCCATGGGAAGCGCCACTCCGTTCTCGTCGAGCGGCGGCTCGATCTTGAACGCCCAGAGGATCTTGGCCAAAGTGATGTAGAGGCTGTTCTCGGCCAGGTGCAGGCCGGGACAGATGCGGCGGCCGCCGCCAAAGTCAAAGTGGTCGCGCTGCCGCGCGTCGCCGGCGGCATAGTAGCCCGCCTTGTGGGGATACGCCAGGTAGCGGGACGGGTCGAACGTTTCGGGATCGTCCCACTTGCTGGGGTCGAAATGGAGGACGTACTGGCTCATGCAGACAATCGTGTTTTTGGGGATCACGTAGTCCTTGTAGACCACGTCGCCCGTGGTGTAGTGCGGCGAGCCAATGGTCGTCACCGGCCGGATGCGGAGCACTTCCTTGCCGATGGCCCAGATGTACGGAAGGTGTTCTTCGTCTGCGTAGCTGGGCGAGCGGTCGTCACCGACGACACGCGTAAGTTCCGCGTTGGCCATTTCTTGCTGTTCGGGATAGGCGGCAAGGTACTTGATGCAGCTGTTCAATGCAGACGAGGTAGTCTCCGAGCCAGCTTCCAACATTGCTACAATCCCAAGTGTCAGTGTGCCAATACGGCCTGGTGAGTTTAAAACAAGGGGGGGTGGAGCACAGAAGACAAACTTACAACCCGCAACGAAGGCAGCCTGTTCCTCGGTAATGTCCTGCTTCTTAAAGTCCGTTTCCAGGAACTGCTTGACAAAGCATTCTGGTGCCTTGCCCTCCCACATCTGGTCTTTGAGCCGGTTCCAGTGCTTCATCCAGACCACCAGTTGTTTTTTGTAGCCCCGCACAGCATGGGGACGCCACCATTGCATCCACGTCGGCAGTCCTGTGAGCGCCGGGAGCAGGTCGGCCACGTATCCACCGGGCGCCGCAGCCGTGGTGAAGTCGTCCATAATCTGGTAGATTTCACGGACATCGTCGCAGTCCTAGAGAGGAGAGATTCGTACATTAGCATACATCTGGCGACCTGGATGTCCGTCTTGGGGAGGACATACCCATGCTGGTGCTCGGCGCCCGTATGTACTGGTCAAGACAACCGACGTGGTGTATCTTCGGACATGCGTGTAAAAGGCCATTTGGTCCGCATTGTCGGTCGCCAGGTCGTAGAGCAGCTTCTTGGCCTCAAACTCCTGGCTCGGCTTGTACGTCTCCGAGGCCTTGGGTGTCAGCAGCTTGTGCACAATGGTCCGCAGCTTGCGCCATTTGGGGCCGTAGCTCAGAAACAGCAGCCGGTTGCCGCCCGAAAACACGTCCGACGCCACCGGCATGGGCGACCGGCCGGAGGTCGTGGCTGACTGCTTGTCGATGATTTCCCGCACCGCATCCGAGCTGCAGAGGATGACCCAGTTGTCGTTGCCGAGCTTCAGCCGGAAGAGCTCGCCGTATTTTTTCGCCCACAGCTGGAACATGCGATGCGGCCGCGTGCCCATCTGCAAAAGATTGCCAATGACGGGCAGCCCCGGCGGACCGGGGATGGCCCGGAGCGGAGCCGGAACCGAAGTGCTCCAAACGGTGGCCAGAACGGCCAGCAGCACCAGGCCGCCCACAACCGTTTCCGGTGTGGCCATGGCCACTGGCAAATATTGTTGTATTAGACCAGCGATTGCCATTGTGGGCCAAATCTCCAAGAGGTTTTGGAGGGGGAAAAAATGAAGAAAACAGAAAACAGAAAACAGAAAACAGAAAAAGAAAAAGAGACCAAAATTGGGAGTGTGAAATATTTGAAAACAGTCGATGGACAACCGGACAACTTGTTAGAGATTCAGTGTAAAAGTTTCACTGTCTTGTCTTTTTAATCCATGGCAGTTGTTCATCCATTGGCCCTTGCTTTTTCAATGTGAACTGTGGGTGTTTGGAGAACCTCTTTTCTCTTTGGGGGTTTTGGGGTTTCGTGGGGTCATGGCCCCATGTTCGTGCCACCAACTGTGTGGGGAGGGTTTTTTCTTTTTTGACTACCCCATATCTTCCCCAGAACTATGGGAAGCTCCATGTGCATGTAGAAGTCATAATGGATGTGTAGAAACACAGAAAACACAGAGTTTTTTTTAGAGTTTTTTTTTACTCCCGTTGATGACAAGTTACGTATTTGTTACTTCTCCTCGTTATGCTCTAGCCATCATCATCTCATCATCTTAAGTTGTTCATTTCTCTTTTCATACCAACAACAAGAAGTTGCTCGCATCATGTCGGGCCTCAACATCGGTATCATTGGGCCGGCAGGCTTCGGCGGCTCATATCTGGCCGTGGAGCTCATAAACCGCGGCCACCGCGTTCGTGGCATTTCCCGACACCCCGAGAAACTGGGCCGACACGAATCCTACACTCCTTACCCAATCGACTTGGAGAAGGCCCCCATCGAAGAAATTTCGATGGCATTTTCGGGCCTCGATGTTCTTGTCAACGAATATGGCCCTCACACAGCCGGCGAGGATGCTCTACAGTACCGTAAGTAACTTTCACGACAAGACGACAAGACGACAAGAATATAGAGATATTAGACATATCTACCAACTGACACCAACTGACACGACCAGAGCCGTTCCTGGAACTGACAAGAAAGATCATTCTTGCAACCAAGGACAGCAAGGTCGGCTACCTTATCATGGTTGGCGGCTGCGGCTCGCTGAACCTGCCCAGCACGCAGTTCCGTACGTGCTCCGAGAGCCGCGACTGGTGGCTGGCCTACCGGCGCGCCATTGCGAAAAGCCACGCCCATGTTGCCTACATGGAGGAGCGCCTGGGCTCCATGGGCACGGAACTGCGCGAATACCGCGATGCATGGGCCGCCGTGCGAGCAGGAACAGCCACTGGTGTTGATGGTGTTGATGCCGCCCGTCGGACCATTGACGCGTACGAGCAAAAGGTCCTGAGCAACGACAAGGCCAAGACCTTTGTCACCGCCTGCCGCACGTCCTTCATGTTCTTTGACGGCAACACCTCGTTCCGCTGGACCTACGTCTCGCCTTCCGCCCTCTACCGCCCGGGCAAGCGAACGGGCACCTACGAAACCATCTTTGACGAAATCCCCCTCAAGCCGGTGCCGGTGGGTGCGGATGCGGATGCGGATGCGGATGCGGATGCCAGCAGTCTCAATCTGGAAGACCGTTTGCACGGCATCACCGCTGCGGACTTGGCGATTGCGATTGCCGACGAGGCCGAAAGCCAGGGCCGCATTGGCCGGCACTGGAGTGCGTATGCAGACTTGTCAGATGACACGCCCACGCCGTCATACGTGACTTTAAGTTGATTCAAGGATTTGTTTGGAATCGGGCAATGAAAGTGGCAAATATGTCCAAGACAAATGAAACAAATGAACCATTGATCACACCCGCAAGTATGGTGGCGCTCGAAGACTTGAAGTCTTTGGCAAAGTAATGACTTTGTAAGGAACGGCATGTCGTTGACTGAAGATTTCCATCGCCTGCATAATCGTGCTGAAAGACCAAAGACATGTAGGGCACGCCTGGCACAGGCCTTAAAAGATGGAGGAAAGCCTTGGACAAAATAACTTCAATATGTACGATGGAAGAGTGTACGTGAAATATATACATTAAATATGGCGTGTTGAGGTGCTCGTTTTCATTAAATGGTACACTCCAGCAACACCGTCATAGTTTCCACCTCGATTCCACAAAATACTGGAACAAACTCTTGCCAGAAAGCAGCCACAATGTGTCAAAAAATGCACGCCGATAACATTTTCACCTGTGGCCACCGAGTCTCCAAAACGCAATTTTATGAGTGCGATGGTGCCAGCGAGCTCGCTATTCTGTGTGACAAGATCGAAGATGTTTACTTTGGGCCTTTGGCCCTGTCGCTACGCTGTTCCATTAGCGCCCCTCACCAACCAGCTTGCAAGCGACGTGTGGGCTTAATCGTGTTTGGAAAGCACTGGTTATATAACGATTACGGGCTACACATTTTTATTGTTGAGGGATTTGGATATTGTCTTACTTCAGTGACTTTGGCCCCCAGTATAGAAAGAAAGTCTTACATGACGCACTGGCGCATTACGGGTGCTACTGCCTGTAACGATAAACCATAATCCGGACTTGCTGGACTTGACGCGCTGTAATCCCCTAAAATCAGAAAAGTGGGCCTGTCCCAGCATGGACAGCTCCGTCATTGCATCTGTCAGCATAAATAGCTGGCAATGCGGAGTAGGCATAGCGGCGCTGGTATTCACATGCCGAGGCTGAAGTCTTCCCCAGACCAAGACCAGACGAAGGCGTTGTCCGTTCCTGCCGTTCCCAATTTGCAATTCAATTTTTGCCAGTTCCTGCCATTAACACATTGACATCAACAAAACACCCTTTTGGTCCTCGAATCGTTATTGCACTCTTTTCAGCATTTACTTCTCAACTTCGCCTTCGCTCTTTCCTCCCTTTCCACTTTACTCGACACCTCCTTCCTCACGTCACCATGAAGATTGACGGCCGCACATTCGTCATCTCTGGCGGGTAAGCCTCCACAATCTCTCCTCTTCCACCCTCTCTGTCAACCAGCCCACTAACAACTCAGTGCCTCCGGCCTGGGCCGCGCCGTTGCCGAGGACCTCGTCCGCCACGGCGCCAATGTCGCCCTCCTCGACCGCAACGAAGACGACGGCAAGGCCGTGGCCACGGCTCTCGGCGGCGACAAGGTCGCCAAGTTCTGGGCCGTCGACGTCACCGATACCGACTCGATTACCGCCGCTGTTGAGGGCGTCGTCGCCTGGATCAAGGACTCGACCCACAAGCCGCTCGGCGGTGTTGTCCCTGCCGCCGGTGTCGGTTTCCCCGGCCTCATCCTCGACCGCAAGCTCAAGCCGCTACCCCTGCCCAACTGGGACTTTGTCCTCAACATCAACCTGAGAGGCACCATCGACCTTGTGCGCCAGGTCCTGCCGTACATGGGCGGTGCCGGCGATGCCACGGGCGTTGGCAAGCCCGAGGGCGAAGACAAGGAGCGCGGTGTTGTGATTATGGTGGCCAGTTCGGCGGCCTTCGAGGGCCAGATGGGCCAGGTCGCCTACGCGGCAAGCAAGGGCGCCGTGGCGGCCATGACACTGCCCATGGCCCGCGATCTGTCCAAGCACGGCATCCGCGTGGTCACCATCGCTCCCAGCATGTTCGACACGAGCATGACCGCCGCCATGACCGACAAGGTCCGCCAGAGTCTGCTGAAGAGCATGGAGTTCCCGCTGCGCCCAGGCCGTGCCGATGAGTTTGCCTCGCTGGCCCGCCACGCCATTGAGAACTCGATGCTCAACGGTGTCGTCATCCGTCTGGATGGCGCCAGCCGCATGCCTGCTCGGTTGTAAGCGTCGCGTGTGGATTGTATAAAAGCAGCTTGAATTTTGGGTACATGTATATTCTGTATATATAGCATCATGTCATTTCTTCCTTTTGTCATTTCTTACATTTTTAAACATTTTTAAACGACGGTCACAGTACTTGATCTACCTGCTATGCCTAGACACACCTAGGCCAGTCTATTGGGCAGCTCCTCCTCCCGCGACCACTTCAGAATGTTTGCCACCTGCGTCTCGTACCACTTCTCCATTGTGAACCGCTCGCCGTAGCCCATGTGCGGCGTCAACAGCACCTGGCTGCTGCCGTCCTTGCCCCAGCTCGTCGAACGCCACGGGCTGTCCTTGGGCAGCGGCTCCACGTCGAACACGTCCAGCGCCGCCCGGTTGATCTTGCCGCGCCGCAGCACATCCAGCAAGTCGGCCTCGTTGACAATGGGGCCCCGCGACGTGTTGATGAAGATGGAGTCCTGCTTCATAAGCTCCAGGTCGGCCTTGTTGACCATGCCGCGCGACCGGTCGGACAGAACGACGTGGATCGCCAGCACATCTGCCTCACGGAACAGCGTCTCGCGCGAGACGGCCGTAAACGCGCCAGCCTCCAGTCCCACAGCAGCAGCCTGCTCGTCGGCCTTGGCCTGTGTCAGGTTCGGGCTCCAGGCAATCACCTTCATGTTGAACGCCTGGTGCAGCAGCTTGGCCGTCGCCGCACCGAGCCGGCCCAGGCCAACGGACGCGTACGTCTTTCCGACCAGACCAAATGGAGGGAGACCTGTCTGCCAGCCGCCCGTCTTGACCGACAAATCGTCCATGGCCACATTGCGAGCCGCCGCCAGCAGCAGCGTCACAAAGTGCTGGGTGGTGCTGTCCGGACCGGCCACAGGAGGTCCTCCACGGTCCACCGACGCCACGACAGGGATGCTGTGCTTCTTGAATGCCTCCAAATCCAAGCCCAGGTTGCGGTTGCCCGTTGTCAAGAGCAGCTTGAGGTTCGGCAGACGGTCGACGAGCGCCTCGGGGAACGGTGTGCGCTCACGCATCGTCGAAATCACTGTGAATGGCTCCAGGCGGGCCACCAGCTTGTCCTTTTCTTCTTGGGAAGTGCTGGCATGGTTGTAGGGCAGAAGAGTCTCGGGGAAATAGACGACCTCGTATGCGGCCGGGTCGAGCGTGTCAAAGTATGCCTTGGCGTGGCCCTTGTAGTCGTCGAGCACTGCGACCTTGGTAGGAGCCATTGTGACGATGTGGTGGAGTAAATGGGAGGGATGGATAGGTTATTCGATGTTGGTCGAGATCGGAATCGGAGGTCGAGGCTGAAAGTGAAAGGTCAGAAGACGATTGAGGATATCTTGTTGATGTTGACGACTGTTGCAAAAATGAGGAACAGATACGGAGAAGACAAGACCGTATTTCAAGACAAAGCTCGAAATATATTTCTTCTTAAACGCCTGGAGCCTTCCTGACTCTTTGGCACCGGTATCGCCATCGCAATCGCAATTCGAAGCGGGCCTCGATTCCCCGCCGGCACCGGCACCGAGTCGCAGAAACAGCCAGTCAAACTGTCGAAAACGACGTCACGCCAACGCTGGTCGGTCTAAGCTAGACAGAGGGGTGGTGACCGATGGTAGTCGATGGCGGCATGTCAGACCCCGCAAAAGGCTAGGAAAGGGGTCCAAAAGCCTCCAAAAGTCTCCAAACTGGAGACAACGTCGCTAATTGTCCGCGGCATTGTTCTCCCGCAGGATAAACACAATTCCCCGTACGGAGAAGGAAGGGCCTGTAGGGAAGGAGGATGCACACCGGCTGAGGTTTTTTGAAGAGCTCACCCGAGGGTGGAGACAAATCACCAAGCCACCCAATACAGTCATCCTCTTCAACACAACAAACAAACAAAAAATAAATAAATAAACCGAAGGCGAATTTTAACCCGAACTTAAAGATCACGAACTCCATGCGAATCTAACGAGCCTAATAAACCTAACATTTCTAACCAAAACACTCATTTCGCGCTCTTTTCAAAGAGCGCTCTAAAAAGCAGTAGCTGGATGTTGCTGTTTTTGCCATTGCTCTCGTCTTGGACTTTCCACATATTTGCGACCGTCCACAGAAGTGCACACTGCATGCATCGGCAGGCAAGACTGAGCGGTCTCGGCAGTGCTACTGCCAAGGCTGTGTGCAGGGCGGCAGGAACGATCGCGAGTGGGAGCCCGATAAGATAGTGGGTAGGGGTAAAAAAGTAAGACAAAGGTAGGAAAGGGAAAGTGCGATGATGACGTTGAAGATGACTGATGCAGATGAGAGGTGACAACCACAACAGTCACCAATTCTCAGGCCAGGGATGCATCTTCTTTGTCCAATACGTATTTGATTTTGTCCACATATATCTCTGCCGATGCAGTTGTCCGTGCTTGTAAAACGCAGAAGAAAAAAAACATGCAGAGAAAGATCATACGATATCTATCGTGCCTAGGTCGCAATTGCCCAATTCGGAAGGAATACGCTCCACTTCACGGTCTGGCAACGTCTCGAGCCTTCCCTTTGTTCCATTGAGCAGTGCCGTTCCTTCCTTTATCTTGGTTATCACTCTTTTTTTTTTGTCGTCACTCCGTTTTTGCCCTCTTCGAAAAAAAAGTTTGTTTCTCTCTCTTCCCAACAAAATGGACGACCGGAGGCCACCACATCACAACGGACATGCCCAGTCACCAACACCACCAGCCGGAGGACAGGAGGACGGGAACAAGGATATATGAACACCAACTACAACCAACCTCAAAACTCTACCTGCCCCATTGAAAAAATCGATTCTCGACAACTTACCTCAAAATGCGTCGGCCACCGAAAGAGACGCATGCTTACCTTGTCGGCGGTGGCATTGCGTCATTGACCGCTGCCGTGCATCTGTACTATGATGCCGGCGTGCCTGCCGATCACATTCACATCATCGAGGCGGCACCGCTGCCAGGAGGAGCCATGGGCAAAGGCGGTTCTAGTAAGGATAAGAACGGCAACGAGATACCCGCCTGGCAAAAAGGATACACAGTTCTGGCAGCTCGCAAGCTCAACTTTTCATATCGCTGCCTCTACAAGACGCTGGCCAAAGTGCCCTCAGCACGGCACCCAGGACAGACAGTCTTGGACGATGTGAGAGGATCGCCAGTCGCGATGCCAGAGGCGGAGATGGAGGCAATTCCAAAATTAGAAGGAGAAACAACATGCAGCGAGTTTGAGTTGGTCGACGTGCCGTCCGTTGGCACGCCGGCCGCTCTGTCAGCACCACAGCCGGCGACACCGCATCCTACCAAATCGTTGACATCTTCACTTTCACCTACATTTCCAGCTCGCCTTGTGGCTCGTGGACCTGACGGTCGGCCAGAAGTCGTCAACGTCCAGAGCATGGAGCTACTGCCCGCACAGCGCATGAGCCTACTGGGCCTCATTCTGGCTACTGAGGACAGCCTAGCCGCCGCTTCTGTGTCTCAAGGAAAATCCGAGATTCAAGCACACTTCCAGCCCGACTTTTTCGAGTCCAAGTTCTGGGACGTCTGGGCCAGCCTCTACGGATTCCAGCCGTGGCACAGCGCTGTCGAGTTCCGGCGCTACCTGCTGCGGTTCCTGCACGAATTTGCCCATATCAGCACACTCGCGGGGATTGATCACGCGCCCCTCAACGACTACGAGTGCATTGTGCTGCCGATAGAGCAACATCTGCGCGAATTGGGCGTTGATTTCCGGTATAACACACGAGTGGACGAAGTAGTCTTTGCTGAAGAAGACGACATTGTAGTAAACACTCTGCGGACAACCCAACACGGCACACAGTCTGACATCACACTCGACCCACACAATATCGTCTTCCTGACACTCGGCAGTATGACAGCCGGCGTGCTCTTCGGCGGCAACGATCGTGCACCTCCCCCGCTGCCTGCCCAGGAGGCTGTCTTTCGAGATCTGGGCCCTGTGTGGCGCTTCTGGGATAGACTGGCCGATCCGGTGACCAACCCAGCGCACCACGAAGCATTTGGCCGACCGTCTGTCTTTTACAGCCATGTAGCCAAATCGTCGTGGCTGTCGTTCACAGTGACTCTGTCCGGCGAAGCGGCAGCTCTGTTTACCCACCTCACCACTTGGGCCGGTTTTGGCGAGTCGTCGGCGTCCGTGTCTGCATCAGCATCCGTACCATCTTCGTCGTCCTCGATCGCCTCCTCGAGTGGTCCGCCCGAAGGCACAAACACCAATGGCCCGCTCATTACATTTCGCGACAGCCCCTGGATGATGTCCATTACGATGCCCCACCAGCCGTACTTCACCGATCAACCCGCCGATGTACGTGTCCTATGGGGATACGGTCTGTACCCGGACCAGGAAGGCCTGCATATACGAAAACCCATGATGGCTTGCACGGGCGCCGAAATCTTTGCCGAGCTGATTTCCTACCTGGATTTGCCAGGCCCCTTGGCCGGTCTCCTATCTCAGCCGTCGCCTCCTAGTGTCATCACCATCCCCTGTCTGATGCCATTTATTGGCAGTCCATTCTTGACGCGCACTGCCGGAGACCGGCCCGATGTGTTGCCGGGAAGGAAGGGAAAGGATGATGGCAGCGGCACCAGCAAAGGAAATATCGGTCTTCTCGGTCAATTTGTCGAGATTGACCGCGACGTCACATTCACTATGGAATACTCGGCCCGGTCGGCACAGATGGCCGTCTACGGGCTCATGGGCATCGACGACCACAAAGCACCGCCGCCCGTCCACCGCAGCGATCAGGATGTGCAAGTGTTGGGCGAGATGCTGATGACGATTATGAGTTGACGGGAGTTTACGAAGTTATGATATAAAAGTGTTTCATGGTTTTCATTTTACGGAAGGGAGTCGGGTCTGGAGCAAAGGGAGATATATTTACATTCAAGCCGCTGAGTTATTGATATCTGCTTCCAGGCTCATTCTCTCTCGTCACAACACTGGCATAAATCAAAATTCAAAGTTCATACCCTTCTTTTCATGATGCTGTAAAGTAAATACGGAGCTATTGGTATGAGATGGCTAAGTCCGAAACGGAGGAAAGTAAACAAAGTATATGCACGCCGTACTTTGTACGGTGTTGGTCTTTTTTATCAAAACGGAGTGCCATATCAACAACAAGATCAACAATTCTCCGTTCATCCAGGTACTACTTCATCACAGTCCGACTCGCGTCTATTCTTCAGTTCACACCCCCCACGGACATCTGTCCAAATTGCCCATCATGGGACGCATTATGTGCATCAAGAAATCTCTCAGTGGAGATATGCGAAAATACCACATAAACACGAGTCTGAGACTGTCTGAACAATGAGTACGACATACGGCTGTATGTCAACTGTCTGAACTTTCTCATACAGTAGCAACACCCCATCGTTCACGTCAGATCGACTGCTACCCCTTCCTCCACTCTGTGATCTCTTTTTTCTCGAGTCACTTTTCTCCTTCGTCCCATGACGATGACATATTCCGATCAGGATACAAAACACTGCGTATTTGTGGCAGAGACGGTCATGAATCCACCCAGCATCAAGGCCGTGACAAAAAGTACACCCCTCCGTATTGTGCATTGTCAGAGACTGCTTAGCCTGTCCCTTCTTCTGAGCCTCCTTTGAAGGCTCCTCTCTGTTTGGCAGACGAAACGCGCGCTTGCGACACATGGCAGGATGCAATGCAAAAAGGACCTGCAAAAACAAGCTGTGAATACGACGTTAGTCCCCTTGCCCAGGAACCCACAGAACTACTGAATACAAAAAACAGGGCATCGATTACGTCGTTGTGGGTAAGGACTCGAGGACAGGGACTTGAGACGATACATCAAGAGAAGCCCCAGTGTAAACATGAGAACAGGAGAGAGACCCTAGGTGAACAAGCTCCGTTTTTACGATGGACAGAGTAAAAGTACGATACGATACGCTAGAAAATACGATACGAGCATCAGTTGCAGCGATCTGACAATGCTTCAGCGGTCCAAGGTGCAAGGCAAGTGCACAGCTGAAAATAGAATGCAAGGGCGATCCGGAGCAGGATAGACAATTAGAATCAGACACGAGGGGCTGCCCGTATCAGAGCGCCTCAAGTGCCCAAGCGTTCCTGGAGAAGGCCCAGTATTATCAGTATTATGGGGCAGGGGCAGCCAAAAAAACATGGCAAAAAGCCCTCCAAGAGCGCCAATGCCAAAAATAGCGCACAGACAAAAGGGAGAGGGGAGATTGCGCCAGAAACCCAGGCACGGCGTCATCATGCGTAATTTGGAGGTTTGGGGGATCTCCAGTCTGTTCTGGGTATTTTCTCTGATTTTTGCGGTGCCGAGCTTGCCCAGACATAAATTCGTATTCTGGTTCCTGGGCCACTTTGGCCCGTTATGTTGGTTCATTATTTTCCTTTTCTGGTGATATTCTGGGTCTTTTGATTTGCATCCCCACACTGTCAATGGATCATTTCAAAAATTCAGGGCATTTCATAGCTGATAATGGATATCGTCAGAAATGGACACTCCGTATCATGGACCCCATCAAGGGATATATCGTGTTACGGATATACATGCGTGACGTGCGTTGCAACTTGACTTGCTCCATTAGTATGTTACGGCCCTTTGAAAGGGACTGTTTTTACGGCACCCTTTTGATACGATCTCTCACTTTTGTTATCTGACAAATGCAGATGCCCTATGCTCCAAAACTCGATCGTGTCGTAACACGCGAGAGAGCAGGGGATATTGGGCGTGTTATCTCTGCGATATCATACCATCACGACGTATGCAGATTGGCTCCAGTGGGGATGACTGATAATAGATAATTGTAAGTCGTAAAAGCGAACCGGGAAACGGGAATAGCACAACTGAAAAGAAGAGACGGTGCAAGGCAAGTCTCGCGAGAAAGTTTCACGGGACGGAGAGAAAAAAGTGAAGAGAAAAGACAAAAACGAGACCAAAGACTGGAGTGAAAGGAAACGACGGAAACGATGGGAAACGGGATCGCATCTTTATTTTTGGTAAGGAGGGGTGGAGAACAGAAAAAGAGGAGAGAAAGAGGATCCCACACGTCATGGGGTCTCGCATCATATCGTCCATATTGCTATCGATTGTGGTCGTGGGTGGAAAGATGTCCCAACAACGCAGCCGAAAGCACATCCAAAGCACCTCGCAACCATCAACATATTTCCACATGGGCTTTGAGAGTGCTACGCCGTAGGGCGGATGAGCACAGCCTTGGCCGGTTCAAGCTGTATTTTGTATGTTTTTGCTTGGGAATAATACTTCTACAGTAGCTCGAGTAGATACAGCGCACGACGTGCTTTTGTATTGGATCTTGGCGTGAGATGTGTAAAAAGCAGAGCCGGCGAGGAGTCATGATGCCCAGAGTGGCAGAGGCCAAGACCCAAGACGACCCCAAAAAAACAACAGGCCATTTCTGTGCTACTCGTAGGGCGTGATAGAAGGCGCGGCTCGATAAAGTTGCATTTGTGCTCCGTCAAAGTAGAAATAGGAAGAGAATTGGGAATTTATCGACTCACTCCCAGGCAGAACAATAATGGATGTTGTAAGATACATCGTAGAGAGGGGAAATGGGCACAGAAAGCTACTCGGAGGGGCAGTCCGCACACACGAAGACAAAGAGAAAGGCAGAGCAGGAAACCCGAGGAGGAGGGTCAGGGAAGATCGTGATCCAGGACGGGAAACCGTCGCGAGCTTCTACTCACATATTTTCGGCGAGGGGAGAGGAGAAGAGAGGAAAGATGCTGGAAAGGAGGGGGTGTGTACGTCGTACTATTGGTGTAAAAAGATACCAAAAGAGCAAACGACAATAAAGTCCAATAAATGCCAAGAAGGCACAAGAAATCACAAGAAAGGACACAAGAAGCCAAGCATCACGCCCGCATTGCTCGTACGAGCACCGTCCCAGCTACGATTGCAGAAAAAACGTGGGAAATCACAACGGACGTTGGCAAAAAAAGGCACGAAGGAATGGAACAAGAAACGGAAACGGACGGAGGTGGCTTGGGGACAGAAGAGCGAAGGAGTGAACGGTTCCTCGATACATTGTGAAAAAAGGAACAGAATAAACAGAAAAAAGAAAAGGCGGTGGGGAAAACCGATGGTGGATGTGACGGATCGATGGACTGATTGCAGTAATGACGACATTGATTTTTGTGGGAGAATAGCGGACTGGATGTGTATCTGTTTGATCGAGTAGGATAGCGGAATGCAAAGGAGATCAAAACGTTGTATGGGGGATCAGAGAGGATCACACTGGATCAGACTCATATCGGGCTGCAGCTCGCTTGACTGTTGATGCCTGCATATGCTGGCACTATGAGGAGCACGTGTGCGAGACATGAAGGCTGATGGACGGCCTTGTGAAGCAAGGGGTGATAGTTTGAGGAGTTTTGGTCAGTTTTGGACAGTTTGGGACAGTTTTGGAGGGCGATGAGGGGAGATGGTGGCCTCGTAGGGTGGAGTGGGTCAAGGAAATAGGGACGCGGCGCGTGAGGATCGTTTCGCCGGCCCAAAATCAAAGAGGGGAGAGAACAAAAGACAAGAAGAGGAGTGCAAGTAAAAGAGGAGAAGAGAGGAGAGGAAGAGAAGAGGAGAAGAGAAGATGCAGGGATATATCGAGAAAGATAAGAGGGGTGACGACAAAAGGACTGTGAAAGTGTCAAGAAGTGACAAGAATGAACGACAGATTGACGCCAGCTCAAACGACCGCCAGATCCACGGTGCATCCGACCAATGCTGATCACCGGAAGAGTGTCCGGTCCGACGACGATGCGCCTTGTCGCTCGCCAGGCTTGTAGATGTATGTGAGTACTCGTAGTTATTCAAATTGTTCTCTGTTTTTCTGGATTTACTAGAGATTTTCCTTGTGATTTTAGTCAAGGCTTGACTTCCCAAGAGTCTCGTCTGGTTTCTCGCCGTCCTCTCGGATTTCGTCGTGGGACACCCTCTTTTCCTGCTCAGCTGTCGCCTCTTGGACATTTCTGGACATCCCTCGCTTTGTCTTCCCTTCTTCCCTTCTTCTTTTTTTTTTCCTTTCCTTTTCCCACCCTTTTCTTTCCTGTTCCTGCTCCCCAGAGTGAAACATGCGGCAGGGCACCCAGGCACAGAGGCAAGGAGAGTCTGAATTGTTGGTAAAAGGTGGGATGGGATTCAAATAGTGGTGGACAGAAAAAGAAAGCAGAGGCAAAAAAAAACACAAGACATAAAGACAATTAAACAGGCACCAGGCACCAGGCACAGGGCACAATTACAGACACAGTCACAGACAATCACGGACAGTCCCAACAGTTCGGAGGTCCAAAATGCGGAGGACATGTCTCACCGACGGGAAACAAGCAAAAGAAAAGTCGGTGGGTGTGACGGCATTGTCTGAGAATAAAAGCAAAGAAGGAGTGAGTGTGAGAACAGGTGAGCACATCCCGCAAAGTGGCTGCCGAGATGTCTTACAAGCCCCAACATGCACTCTCAAAAACTGACCATGGTCAATCATATTGATCATATTAAAGTGGTGGCAGCTGACCACGCCCGAATATTGCATTGTTTGTGTTTGTTGATTCTCCCGTAATTTGAGATATGATCAAAGTACGACGTAGATGATAGCAGATCGGCAGTCAGTCACAAAGCAGAAGTCACGCATTTTGTTTCGTTTCGTGGCTTATATGCGAGGTAATCGTTTGAATTCTCGAGGGCTGTAAACAGCAAAACTAAAAACTAGAATAGAGATGGGGGTATCGGCTTGTGGTTCCTTCTTGGGGAGTGCAAACGAGTGAAAAAACGAAGCATCTTGTATGAGGGAATGACAACAAAAAACATTAACGTGTATAGTGGAAAAATAATGAGTGGGTTGGGAAACAGAAGTATTGTAATTTCGGTTCCGCAATAGTGTGTGTGTATTCTTGCGAATGTGGCAAAGACAAGTGAGAACGACGCCAGTGTGTGAAACCCATATGCTCTTTCTAGTGGTACAAAAATGATAGGAAATAACAAAAAATCAACGATGAGGTTGAAAAAGCCCGAGTGGGCACAAAATAGGATATCCCTTTCTATCGCAGTAAAAAAACAAGTAATAAAATCCCTGAGCTGTGTACGGAGAATACCGCCCGAACAAGTAAACCGATGATGCTTCGTAACAAATGGGGTAGGCGTCGCGTTGTAATAAATAAAAGTGAAGGTAGTTAAAAAATCAAATGGGTGTCGTGATTAAAACAGGAGTGTATGGTTGTTGAAAGTGTGTGAAATGGGTAATAAAATGTAGTAGTACAATAAAGGGGTAGTAGTGGGCAGTTGAATGGTCGCCGAAGAAGGGAAAAAGAAGAAGGTTGTCGAAGTCGACAGTGCCGGCCGAAATGATGTTTGTGTTGTTGCAGCAGTGAGAAACGAGGACCAGTACCGAGCCGGCTCGGCAAAGGTGGTCGCGAGAGATGTGGTGAGATATGAAGAGAGAGCTCGAAGGCCGGATGTTGCACAGCAGGAAGAGTGAGAGCAAAGGCGTCCCGTCATGGCGTGGTCGTGTACGACCAGACCGGGCAAGCTCTCTCTGCTCCTCATGCTGTGTTGATGTCGTGCTCATCTTTCCGGGTGTGTGCAACGCCACGCTCCATGTTCGGTGCGGGCTTGAGTAGTTGTGAAGTGATCGTTCTGCACAAGATGCACGAAGGCCGTCATGGTAGTGAAACTACCCGCGGTTCGGCAGCGGCGGCAGAGGACGACTTGGCGGCGGGCCGGGGCACGGCGGCAGCTGAGACGGGCGCTGCTCCATAGAGGCGGACTGTGTAACGGCCATTGTGAATGTGTGGGTTGTGAAGTTGGTGATGTTCTGGGAGAACGCGGTAGTTGTTGGTAAGAGTGGTTGTTGGTGGGAGAGGCCAAGGCGCTCAAAATGTTGTTGCTAGTAGCAGTGGTTGAGAGTTGTTGAGCGTTGAGAGTCTTGTTGACTTTGAAGTTGATTTGAGTTGGTGATGAGAGAGAAAGATCAAGAAGAGAGAAAAAGACAAGATGGGAAGTGAAAGTGATCGGGGGAGACGCTTGACTTATATGGACTTTGGGGGGGGGGGGCGTGAGAATGTGAACGAGAAGGAAGGGCAAATAAAGGGCCTTCTGGGGAAAAGGAAACGACGACACCAAAAAGAAAAGAAAAATAGGCACAATAGCACAATAAAAAAACCGGGCAGAAAGAAACAGGGCCAAGGGCCTTGTAGCTGACTGACAATTTCGTGTTGCTTCTTTCTGACCAGGCAGCCTCTTCCAGCACTCCCCCAGGGGGGGGGGGGTGTACGAAAGGCTTAGATCGGCCGTTTCGAGATGATGGGACGGGACTTGATTAGTGGGCGTGTATATGTAGTGAAGCGAGGGAGGTGTGCCTGACGTCCGGACAGTGCCACCAGGGCGCCAGAAGAGTGGGAAGCCCACCAAAGCACAAAACGGAGCGCCTGTCTCCTGTGACACGTCCGCAATGGTAGTGCCCGGCAAGGGTGTGTCCTTTTTTCTTTTTCTCTCTTTTTTCTTCGCTTTTTCTGAGAGAATGTAGTCGACGACGTCGTCGGTGGGGTGCCAGGGAGACACTGAAAACGCCCAGCAAAAAGGCGAAGAGGACAAGAAGACGGACGGCGCGGCGGCGGGCTCGGCTGCCTTGGGCGATGGTCGTGGGTCGGACGTGGGCGTGGTGGGCGAAATAGAATATTGGAAGAGAGGCAGAAGACAGAATCAGAGAATGAAAGAAGGGGTGGTGGGCAGGTGGGGAGCCACGCTGGACAGGGGTGTGTGGGGGGGCGTCGGCCAGCGTGAGGAAAGAACAAAAAAGAGGGAAGGAGCCAGGGGCAGGGGTGCGCTAGCGCTTTGCAAACGAGGTCAGGCCGTCATTCACTTCAGTCAGCGCTCCTTTTTAGGTCATTTCATTCAGGGCAAGAGGGCAAGGCACCGCTGCGCCGGCGCGTTAGAGGTTACGGGCTTCACCGCATTTCATTTGCGACGTTTTGGCTATTCCGTTTCGGCGACCGTTTTCCTTTCTTTTTTTTTTTTTTTTTTGTTTTGAATGCCCTTTCTTTTTGTCGCGAGGCTTTTGTCCCGTTCTGCGGCTGAGTTCCTTCCCTACATGTTGAAAAGTCCTTCCCTTCAGGCCTTCCTTCCTCTGTCTGTGTCTGTGTCCCGCGCCTGCCGTTTCCTATTTTTGTTGCGATATTGTGCTCCTGCCTTGTTGATGTTGTGCTGCCGTACTGTTTTGCGCTCCTGCTGTTTTTGTTATTCTCGTTGCGTTATTGTGCGCTGGCCGGTGGCCGCCTTTTTGGCCGCATCGTGCAGCCTTCCTCGGCCGTGTTGTGGGCCGTGGCGGCGTGCTGCTTTTTTTCTTTTCATGTTTTATCGCGTTTGCCTCGTATGCGAATGCCCTCAGTCAGGACCACAGTTCAACACGAACGTCAATGGTTTTGGTGTCTTTTTCGGTGGCTTTTTATCTCGGCCCTTTTACACCGCTGCTCTCTCAGCAAGGTCGCTCCTTCCTCCGGGTTGGGCACGACGACAACTTGCTGTGAAATCAAAACTCCAAATACGGAAAGACATCTCAAGCGTACAACCAGGCTCTTTCCCTTTCGGCTCTATTTTGGGAACAACCATATTTCCATTCACTCAGGACGTCGTATATTTTATGTTTTTGTGTTTTGTGTCCTGTCTTAACAAACTCTTGACAACTGTCTCACCTCTCGTCCGTCACGCTTTTCTCCGTATTGCCCTGTGAGACTACTTCGTATTACAGGAACACAAGACAAAGACATGCAACAACGCACAAGTGCACAAATAATCGCAGTTCTATTTGTCTTTGTGTGCTCAATACGCCGTACATCATATCAATATTTGGTAATAGTCTGTGGTCATATTGTATGTTGGTGATATTATCCGTATCGAGTATCACAGCCTTCTCAACATTTTTATTTGTTCGAGTTACGCCATACAAGTATCTCACGTTTTGCGGCGCATTGTGCATCAACTCCGATCATTTGCGTTCATTTTAGTTGTGGTGGAGCCCCTGGGGAAAGTGAGAGACCTCCTCGAAAGCAAAACGTGTTTGCAAAATGCTGAAAAATGCAAATGCAAAAATGCCAAACCAACTGCAGGAGCAGGGGTTTGGACCACCGAAAACATCCGTCAAAATCGCCAAATTCATTATTCATTATTCATTGTCGCCGCCTTGAAAGTGGTCCCAGGCGCAATTTCCGCCAATTTTACTATTCCAAGGGCCCCAAGGACAAGGCTAGCCGGCTTTTGCGCTTGGATTCTGAGAGAGTCTCATTTTGCGATCCGTCCAGCTGCTGTTGGGCGTTGGGAAGGGACTCTGGTGGCTGGAAATTGGCTAAAATTGAAAATCGGGGCCCTGAAAAGGCACTTGAAGGACTGGAAATTACACCCACAGGCAGAGATATTGGACCAGGGGATGACAGGACAGGGCCAAGGGCTCCAAGAAAAAGGACAAGAAAATAAGACGTGACCTGCGGCGTCGCAGTGTTCTAGTGCGTTCTAGCTCGCCGGCACGTCTTCGATATTTGCTACAGGGGAAAAGGCGGCCGTCGTCGCGACTTGAAAGGGGCAAAAGGGGAAGAAAGGGGATAGTGATAAAACGGCATACGATGAGAATAGGAGATGCTGAATGCCATGCCGTGTCACAAAGGATCAGAAGATGCGTATGAGGAAGGAACGAGAGACGATGCGGTAAAGAGGGAAAGAAGGGACAAGGCAGGTGCCGAGACGGAAGGCTGGACTAATGACTTGTAGCCAACAGAGGAAGGCACGAAAGCACGGCAGGTGCAACGGCCGGTAGGATGCGGCCACAATAGGCAGGCACGACAATAAACTACAAAAGTGATGACAAAACTATCACAAACGACAGAATGCCGAAGGATAAAGTTGACAAGTTGCCAACTAACAACGAAAACGCCAACACGACACGCCGTCTTTCCCGTGTGACGTGACCGACGGCATCGAGGAAATAGGCGGGCCTGCAGCAGGGAATGATGGAAGTAAAGAAAAAGGGACCCCACGGTGCAATCTGCCAAGACTTTAGGTTGGCGACATATTTCGTGTTGAGTCGTGCCGGAGGAAGTAGCTATGAGTGGGACGAAGGCTTCAGGCTTCAGGCTTCAGGCTTCAGGCTTCATCTTGACAGTTCAACGACACAACAAAAAAAAAGTTGACCGCCTTCATTTCTCGCGACTTCCCTGTCGCGTCGTGTTTGTTGGCGTCTTTTGGCGTCATATTGGTTTTATTTTTATTTTAGGGCCCTTCTTTACGGCTTCTAGCGCGGGAGACGAAGGAAGGCGCGGAAAGCACAAAATAAAAGAAGCCAGGAAAAAAGGCCAAAAATGACCAAGTGGACCCTGGATTTTTTTATTTTTTTTTTCTCAACGTTTTTTAATCCTGACAACCCTCGGTATGTAATCTCACGATCCTGGAAAGGGAAAGTCCTATTGTTTGCGCTGCAAAGCAAATTGAACGGCGAAATAGGAAAGAGACCGACATAGGTGCAGCAAAATGTCACCAAAATTCCACAAATGTTACAAATGCCACAAAAATGCCACAAAAGAGCCACCGAAAGGCAACAAAAAGGCAACAGGCCCGGCAGTGCCGTCAACCGTCGGACCGTTGAAAAGAAAACAGAAAAAAAGAAAATGCCACGTTCCAACCGTGCCGTCATGGTCTCCTTGCGTCGGAGGTATTTCACGCATCCCAGACGGGAGAAAATGTCGTGATCCATTTTTTTTTCTTGAGTTTTGATTTTTGGTTCTTGAATTTTGAAGATTTTGTGAATTCTGTGAATTGTGTCTTCCTTTTGGCTTGTGACAACGACGTAAGGTTGTATTCAGGATCCATATGTGGCGGACCGACGCCGGGACTGTGGTTCCCCTTGTGGATTCTTGAGAAGTCCACGGCCGAATGACCAAAGCAGAGGTCAGCGGAAATACCATGCAACCTGCGAGAGACACAATATGGTTTGGCAGTCGTTGGCAGTGGATCCGAGCTTACTCCGAGCGCGGTGCCATTTGCTGCTATTTTCTTCTTCGTTTTCTTTTTTTTTTTGTCCTTTTTTGTGTGCTCCACGATGCAAAGGACGGTGAAAGGAAATAAACAAGAGGAAAAACAACAAGCCCAAAATCCCACGATGCTAAAATGATGCCAAAACAGAAAATGGGACATAAAACCAAACCTAACGCGGCTAGCTAGCACCGGCGCAGCGGACGAACCCGGGATGCAAACGGTTGAGGGCGTGTGTGATCTTTCCGTCTGATGAGGACAATTCTGAAATGCGACGATATTACGACGAGAGAGTGCGACGTACTCAGCGTCACCGTTGCTTTGCACCGACTTTTTGTCCTCGTGCCTGTCGATCCCGTTAATTGACAAGTGCCTTGACAAGAGCCCTTGTTTTCTGTAATATCAACAAGAGCCATTGAGCCGTTGAAGATTTTTGGCAGGAAGATCGTCCATAATACGAGCTCCTTAACTCCTTGGCTCTTCTATTTTCGGCTCTCTGCTCCTCTGCTCCTTCACCGTCATTGTTGCACAGAGCGAGAAATAATCTAATGATGCCGTTACAGAATGTCAGTGCCTCCTCGTCGACAAGGTCAACTGACTGCCGGTTGTCTCGGGAATCAAAACGATACAGACTGTTGGTAATTCACTCTGTTGGTGTTTTGTAAATCCACCCCTCTTCCTTCCTCCGTTCTCCGTATTTTACATTGTACAGTGATATTTTGTGTTCTGCCTTCTGTGAACGGCGAATCCTTCCTCGGCGCTAGCAATGTGCAATGCGGTCATTTGGGGCACTGGGGGCCACACCAAGACTTTTGACAACCAAACAACCCAAACAAACGAACGAGTAAGAATGTCAGAACCCAAGAAACCCCAAGAAAACTCAAACGACCCCCAAAATCACAAGTTGCACGCCTCGGCGGTGAGATCCAGTTCTCAGTTCGGTGCCCAAGCCAGGCAAGAGCCAAGATAAATTCAAAGCCAAGCCGGGG
Organism: Sporothrix pallida; assembly: GCA_021396235.1. Lineage (NCBI taxonomy): Eukaryota > Fungi > Ascomycota > Sordariomycetes > Ophiostomatales > Ophiostomataceae > Sporothrix > Sporothrix pallida. Next base: position 28,147 of record WNYG01000026.1, read on the forward strand.
TGAGGAGTTACGGTGAGCCGCAAGTGCGCTTATGACAAGTTTGCAGTGTGTTGAATCAACAATGAAGTCAACGAAGCGCGGAAAAGGTTAAAATCCAAGTTGAAAAAGGAGGACAACCGGCAAGCCAGCATCTCCGTGATTCGGATGAGTGCATTATCGGTTTTGGGCTTTTTTTTCGAAGAGCCGCCGTTATGACGGTCACGGGGCACATTTTTCCTAATTTTGATGGGGAAAAGAAGAAAAGAAACCTAACAAAAAGTGGACAAAAAAGGCAAAAGGCTGATTTTACATTTTGACAGGCTGCCATTTGGCAGCAATCTGCATGTTTGACTGCATGTTAAAATGGCAGAAACGGAGCCCATCGACGCAAAATGGAGGCTCTTTTCCTCTTTTCGACTCTCAGCAGGGCCAGGGAGATGGCAGACGCTGGCAGACGATGTAACCCTTTGCGGGACCGCGCAAGGCAGCGCCCCGTTCCCTGTCAACGAAAAGAGTCTTGTCTTCGTCATGACTCATTATTGTGGTGTTTTGGGTGGAAATGACTGACAGTTGCGACCGTTTTGAAGTCGTCCTAGGACAATTTTGGTTTGCTGGGCGGTAACGGTAGGATTCTGGATTTCCTGAGTGCAACATACGTCGTACTTTTGGGGATATATTTGCACGTCGTAAGGCGGTATTAAAGTTGCGATGGGCAAAGGAATGATCCTTATTCGGAAGACGCAAAAGCCGTTGGGAGAAAGACTGTGCACGCCGAGGCGACAAGGCTGGCAGGCCTGTCGTGAGGGGTGTAAAATTAATTCACAATTTTTTTTTCTTTTTTTCCTTGTGCGTTTGTAGGACTGGAAGGATCATTCATTTCGACGTATGGCCATAACGTCGGCGTCGTAGGGCCAAGCTCTGCCACGTCGACGGGTGATCTTATGCAAGAGATGCATGCAGAATTGCATGTGCAGATGCGAGGCAGACGAAAGTACGTTGGAAAGGACATTGCAGCGTGCAAAACTACAAAAGGCTGCACTTCGTCAGTATTTTTGTGCTGCACAAGGCCGAGCCTTGCGGCGCAGTGGCGGGGTTCCGGCGTTGTTTACGGTCTTGTGAGGTAAGATAAAATGAATGTCGCAACTGTTTTGCCAACGCATACAGCTGACCACTGACCGGGCGGCCAAGGTGAGGGGTAATTAAATGTGTAAATGTGCAAATGTGCAGAAGTGGTGCAATGTACGGAGTAATCGTTATCAAGATACGCCGCAATATGCATTTGTTTGTATTTTGATTTTCTAAGAGTTAATAATAATAGAATGTCCGTGGGATGCAGAGATCAAGTGCATGCAAATGCAAATAATCACGACGGGAGGGAAACGGACGGAACGGGACAACCGCAGCAGTGAATAGCGGCCGTGTTAAGCGGGATATTTTATTTGATATCTCGGGTTCATCTCACAAGCCCTACGATAGATGATGATACGTGCTGATATATCTGGCAATCTACTTCAGGGAAGCAAGGATCTCGAGGATGCTGTAATACGGACATGTGGCTTGCCCCCGCCTCATAGGTTATATTGTTCCGTCAGCCGTGCCGTATCAGAGGAGAGAGTAGAGAAATAAAAATAAAATATCCAGCCGGGTTTTGGACAAATAGAGGACGTGACAAAAAGATGACTTGCAGCGGCAAGATTGCGCGATACGGGACATGTATTACAAGGCCTGATAACGTTCAGCCGTACGGCCTGCATGCACACTCTTTATTTTTGGCCGTGGCTGTGAATGTTCCATTGCAGACAGCCCAAGAAAAGGAAGCAGAAAAGAAAGTAGAGCTGGTGAGATATGTTTATGGGTGTGCCCGAAACGAAACATAATCCGGAGCTGAATCGTGAGCTGAGCAGCAGCTGTAAACTGCAAAATAAATTCTGTGCATTCAATATCATGTCCACGGACAAAAGAAAAGAAAACGGTGACTAGCGTATTGTGGAGGAAAACGGTGGGACAAGCGTGGGTTGGCATATTTTGTGCCTTTTTTGTCTTTGGCGCCGTTGTGGCTTCCGTGCGCCCGCAAATTTGGAGAGCCTTTCGCTTTCGTTTTGTTTCTTTTGTTCAGTCGTTCCGCACCTCGTTCCGTCGTTTTGTTGCACCCCCGGTCGATTGCAGCGTTTTGGATTCTGAATTCTGAATTTTGAGCAACGGAAAATCGCAGAAAATCCTCCACAATTCGTACTCCGTAGAATGCATACTGTGTAATACCCTCGGGTCTCCATTCACACAAAACAAAAAAGAGGTCGTGTGACTGCACGCAGTGAGGGGCCATTCCCAAGAGCCCTGCCTCTTTTGCGACAATGCGCTCAAAACAGTCGATTTTTACGAGTATTACGAGTACAGCCTGCAGACAGACGATGTCGCGTCCGAGGAGACAATGTCATTGAGGAGACAACAAAAATTGAGCCGAAGAGACAGCCGGGAGAGGGAACGGCGTCAGGAATCTATCCATGAATCTATCCGTGGGCAGAGCGTCGTAAGACGGCGACGATACCTCGGAGAAGATGACTCGACACTCTCCTCAGTTAAAGAAAACGCATTTGACTTGACGGAACACGCCCGCGTGAGCGCGTAAAGTGTGTGCCTGGTTGTCGATCTCTTTTCTTTTGGGCTTTTTGCTCCCTTGCGTCCGTGCCTTTGGCCTGGATCTCGAATTCTACTTGTCGACGTGAAGCCTGTCCAGCTGAGAAACAGTGAGCCGTTGCCCTCGTTTCCCCTCTAAAAACGAAGCCAAAAAAGCCGTGTCTCACTACTGTGTACGAGTTGAAGTTTTAGGTCTCTCGGCGACTATTTTCGTGGGGACAAAGGAAAAAAAGGAACGACGATCCGTTTCGTGTCCAACTGGTGTTCATTCCTAGTTTTTGGAGCCGTCAAAGACCGTCTTCTTTTGTCTCGCCTTCGCCGTTTTGTTCCTGGCTAGTCGAGGGGGAGGCGAATTCCGTGATTCTGGGAATCAAAATGGGAAACAAAATGCCCGGAAAACGGGGGAAACAAAATGCCACGCCATCCCTTACGTCGGCGTCCTTTTTGGCAAGCCTTGAGGCCTTGAGGGGCCGGCGTTGGACCCGTGGGCCGTCTGTTGGCCATTAGTTGAAAAACAATCAAAGGTACTCGTAAAAATCAGATGGCGTGCACAAAGAACGATCACAGCTGCAAAGACAAGCCTCGGCCACGATCAAAGATCAAGATTGGTCAAAGATCCGTGAAAGACGACTGGTCAAAGGCGACTCAAAGAACCCAAAGACAACTCAAAGAGACGCAAAGACTTTGAGCTGCCACTTTGGGCCAACACACCGTCCATCGAGACCCGATCTCAAAGCAATATATTGGATTTTGGGGCTTGGCTGAAAGGCTGTCACCTCTGTCACTTCTGTCGCTTCGACGCCTCTCGGTCCAGATCGCCGGTTCGTACCTGAATGTGCCCATGGCTTTCTCTGGCTTTGTCAAAAGCCCACTTCAGTTTGCACACCCTCCCGAGTTTGGACTCGACTCGGATCTCAGCCCTGAAAAGACCGTCCGAGACCACTGTAAAAACCAATACACTAAACTGAAACGGACGACGGGAGTGTCTTTTCAATGAGGCCGCCAATAAGCTCAAACACAATTAATGTTGAGATGAGACTGTGTTCAGTTCACTACACCATCTATTTGATTTGAATTGACTTGACTCGGATTGACCTGATTTGATTCAGGGACAGGGAAGACAGGGACGAACTACCGAAACACAGATGCATCTGGGCCCGTCTCGATCACTCCAGTGCTCAATAGAGTATCGATATTTTTATGTTGGCGTCTTTGATGACCCTAGAAGAAACGGCCTCCATCTTCGTCATCGGACCAAGCGACCGGGTCAGAACTTTGGGACTCGGGTGAGATGTAAAGAATAAGAGAAAAAAGCGACCATGTGATGGTGCTGACTGCGCATTTTACTTGGACCTTACGAGAAGAACGGCGCCCGCTTCTCTTTTGAGAAAGGCTCCTCACAAGAATACGACGACATCGTTCTCAAGATGACTCGTCAACCGTTCAACCGTTGTTGAGTCGTCGTAGAAAAAGGCGAAACAACCGCGAAACGCCACAGCATGCCAGTCAGAAGGCTTTCATCGCCTTCCATCGCCATTCCAAGCCCCTGTCAGCCTGTCAGAAAGTGTCAGCCAGAGGCACATCGCCGCTCTGGAATGAAAACGTGTGAAAGTCAGAAAGTGTAACGGTAGTGCGGTTCGGCTGTCTCTGCCTTTTCGACTTCAAGCCTCCACGGCGTCCATATTGCCCGTCGTCCGTATGTGGAATGGTTGCTCCGTTGTTTAGCCTTTCCAGCTCCCGTCGGCCATGTCCGGAATTTGAGTTCAAGAGGGCGTGTGAGTTCGAAATGAAAGTACAGAGTAGACTCAAAGGGAGGAAATACGGAGTTCTCGTTCTGGGTATGGAGACAGTTTGGCAGACCGAGATTCAAAGACCGTGCGTTGCCACGAGTTGTTCGTCTTCTGGGTCCTTTTGGTCCTCTTTTTTCTTCTTGTCGTGAGACATGACCATCTCCACGGGCCGGGGGCAAAATAACAGAGGAAAAAAGAAGAAATAGGAAGACATGGGCAAAAGGCAAAACGGTCGAAAGGTGAAAGAGAAAGAGAGAAAAAAGCGCAAGGCCGAGAGTCTACTACACCATCTTTGGCAAGGCTTTCGCGGACGAAGACCAGTTCTCAGTCCATAAAAAAAGTGTGTGTGCTCGATGACGGGAAAAGGCTGTCACCACCAAGCCTCAAACAGCCTCAACAGCCAATCGCCATCCGTACAATCCATCAACCACCAAGAAGTGTGTGTGCCGAGGTCGCCGGCGTCCAGGATGTTGGTTTCTAATCCACGGCAGGCATCTCTCACCGTAAATTTTGTGTTTGTGCAAAGTTGGTTTTTCCTCTTCTTATTTTTCCTTCAAAGCGCTTGCCGTCTTCCGTCCGAAACGAAACATCAAAAAAGAAGGCGAGAAAAAACTAGCATCGCCTCGAGATACACTGGTTGCCTCTTTTAGCATGGATCTCGTGAAAACTCTACAGGACGTGTAAAAAGAAAACGAGGCGAGACGAAAGGACCAGGCTGAGAAAAGAACTGATAGACTGGGTCAAAAACTGAACCAAAATCTCATGAAATGCACCAACGCCAGAAGAAAAAAAAACTTCAACTGTAATCAAACTATGATGCACTATCCTTGGTGGCCGAACGGGCGGCAAATAGCAAATTGAAGAAAGGCAAATTATTCGAAGCGAAGCGTGCTGAGCACGAAAGAAGGCAAGAAGAAAAGAAAAAAACCACGAATTGTCTCCACTATTTCCAATTTTCTGCAATTCGTTTTGATTTTCCACGTGGGAAAACCAGACCAGGGGAGGGTCCGCTCCTGGTCTTGGTCTTGGGTTTGGCCTTGGTGGCTGTTTCCAGGAACGAAACGAGCGAAACGGTGAGAGCAAGGGCGTTTCGTGTTTTTCTTTCCTTCACACCCTCTCGAGCCTCTCATTACCTTTCTGCCTCTCTGCCTTTTGTTCTTTCCAGGGAAGAGGATGGAACGTTCCTCGGAAAAAAGACAGAAGCACAGGTCATCGACCTTTTCAAAATACTCCGTACAACGTCGAGACGCAAGCACTTTATGAAGACAGGCCTGACTCTGAAATCCTTGGTTCCTGGAATAGAATCCTTACCAGTCATCGCGGCCGTGCGAGGGTGTGAAGGCTTCTTTCATTTCTTCATTTCCTGCCTGCAATATCACTTCTACGGTGTGTCCTTCACCGTCTTTTTCTTTTCTTTTTTCGTCAGCAAGGCTGGAAGGCTGTCTCCGTTTCGTCTTGCCTTGCCAAAAGGAGATAAACGACAAGACCGGCCAAGTATCCCAAGAAACCAACAAACAAGGAAGACTGCAGGACCAGGGTTCTCCATTTCTGGTTGACCAGTCAGTCACCTGGACATCCCAGCCGTTCCATCTTGTCTTGTGCGTCTGTTCCCAGCTGTTTGGATCAACGGTGGTTTTGATGGAGCAGGTTTTGTATTTTGTGAGGTCGCCGTTTTGTTTTCAACACCATCCCGTCCATTCATTTCGAGCATCTCCAGACCGCCATCTCTGATCTCGTCCTGGCAATCTGCCTCTAACAAATCTGCCATGTTTTTTGGTGCTTGGTGTAAATTCTTCACCATCTCCCCACAATTGGACCCCTGATCAGCACTGTCTGTTTGTCCGTCTCCCCGTTTTATGTGTTTTTCGTCTTTTTTGCTGGCACATAGGCACGTATTTCAACTACTGTGCAAGGAGTATGTCAGAGATCGTAGGCGGTAAATGCAGATGAGGAGCTTCGTAATCTATCCGAAAAGACGGTGACGACAAGACTGTCAACATGAGATGATATTCAGTATTTGGTTCTCATTTACTCGTTTCTCGCCGAAGAGTGGCAAATAAAGGAGGCGTCTCGGATATGTACACGTGGAGAGGCTTTGCAGGTGTGTGAAATCAAAAGTCTGGCACGGTGTTCTTTTCTGGCAATCGCATGCGCAATCCAAACAATTGATGGAAACGCAGGCACCCAAACGGGATGTGATTGTGATTGTGATTGTTTGATGTGACGAGCTGCCGATGTTTCCAGCTTGTCTTTCCACTGTGGCGGCAAGCTGGCGCGTCACAAAATTTTAGAATTCAAAAAACTCGATCACGCGCCGCCTGTGCGATTCGTTTCTTCTCAGAAACGGTCACTCACGCGGTTTGCCTCCAAATCGCATCGTAAATCTTTCCAGAAACCTGTCAACTTCAAACACGCGCCTACCCTTTTGCGGTGACGACTTTCAACGTTCTGGTTGACTTTTTGCCACCTCCTGAGTTTACTGTCCTCCTTGCAAGTTTGCGGATGTTTGTGGGCGTTCGTGGAGTGCATTTGCAGTGAGTGCACATTTCCGTTCCTGCAGTAGCGTGCAGCAAAGAAATAAAGAGCACGCCTGAGCGTTGGGGCATGCAGCATGCAGGAGGATCTGTTCTCTCTGTCTCTCCCTCCACAGTAATATGCAGCCTGTCAATAAACACAATGTCCCGGGCGACGCTTGTTTTGATGAAAGATGGGGACAGACGATGCGAGGTAGAAAATACGGTGCCCAAAGCAGAAGCAATCATCGAAATCTCCCAACTCGCCAAGTCACGAGGCCCTGTCCCAGAAAAAAAAGCAAATACGAGAAAGTGGAGGACTCCGTATTTCTGTGCACGATGGAGCACGATGACGATGGGATGGATATGAATATGGGATGAATTGGAGACACTGGAGACACTGGAGAAAACGGAGATGCAGGGTCCTCTCTGATCCCAACTGCCCCCCAACCTCACCAAAATCAAAAACGTGAAATGAAATTACAGCGGACATGGACACGACAACAAGAGTCAACGGCGAGGACACGGTCACCAAAAACTCGCCGAAAACGAAAAACAGGGCTGCCTTGGAGGCACACGGGCCCTGCCTTTTCCTAGTCAGAGTCAGCACTGCCCCCTGTCGCAGAATCCATCTAATTTCTCTGCCTTCTGTCGGGTTTTCGTGCCAATTTGCTTGTCCTTTCCAATTTCCTTCTTTTTCCTTCTTTCTGACCTTCGAGAAGGGACAGGGGTTTTGAGAAGACGCGCTAGTGACGCCTCCTTTTTTGTTGACCGCCTTCTTTCCTGGGTTCCCAGTCCTTTTCACATCCGAGACAACCTTCTCGAAAACACAAAACTGCACCGTGCCTTAGGAGAAGGGGCCTTTCGAAATGGAAAAGAGGCGCGGCTGTCGCGAGATGAGATGAAAGGACACGAAAAAGAGGCAAGGGGATATTCAATAAAACAAAGACAAAGTGAGAAAGGGGGAAAGTGTGTCGGCAATTTCGTCGCAGGGCGCATCTTCAGCCTCCATCCTGCGTCTCGTCTTCGCCCTTTCCGTCCTTTCTGGTACTTTCTCTGTCCCTTTTCGTCCCAGGAAACGTGGCCCAGACCAGCTGCAGAGCAGGGGCCGGATACCAAAAAAAAAAGCCAAAAGGCCAAAAGCCATGTGGCATTCTCCGGGGGCGTGTCAACATATCCGGGGGAGGCGTGTGCTCTGGGTCATGGAGAGGCCGATATTGGTGCCAATACGACGGCTGTGGACTTATTCGACCCTCGATGTGATGAGACGTCAAGATGGTCAAGACGGTCAATGACCAACCGATATGTCGTATTGGCACGTTTTGAATGTCCATCGTTATCGACCATTTATTGATTTATTTTTATTACCTTCCAAAACACGCCGTTTGGGGATATTGGACAAACAACCATCGTCTGTGTGCCTGCCTGTGCTGTCGAGTGCCAATATTAGATGCTCGTCGTATTGCGTGATATGGGCAGCCTCATTCACTTGGTCTTGTTGTCCCTATTCTTTCCGATGTCAAAATACCAAGTGGTCGTGGGTGTACTTGAAATTCAAAGTACGAATACGACATGTCGTCTGATCGATTCGGAGACAGTTGCACATCGTATGTGAGAATGTTACAACAGCCTGATACTCGGCTGGACGGAAGAGAAATCATAGTTCTGATCAAAGTTGTGGCATGATACTCTACGCAAGACATGTGTACTTTGTGAATCAGCATGTTTTCTCAGCCAATAATACAATTCGTGTCATGGTTTACTTCTGGTCTCGACATGTTTTCAACGCAATGTTTGGCTGGTTCTCTTGTGATAAATATGTGTGCTGATTTATAACAGTGTCGGTCGGTTATGGAGATGATAGTTTAATCTGATGCACAACGTCGAATATTTTATACATTTGATATTTTGTGAATGCTAAATATGACTTGAATACTTCTGTTTGATTCTCATATGTATTTTCCTCTCATTGTTTAGATAGATCCCGAGCTTGTTAAATTGTTAAAATGTAAATTGAAGAAAATAAAACAATAAAAAGCTAAAATAAAAGCACTATTAATAAAATTAAGGTTATATTTAATTATAAATAAGAATAATACATAACAAACAGCAGTAAGTAAAAATAATAATCAAAATAAAAAAAATAAAAAAGTAATGTGAAGAATTTAATCAATAACGACAACTAGAAGTGTCGACAAAAAAAGCAAAAAGAAATGATAAGAGTGGGATTCGAACCCACGCCTCTTGCGAGACTAGCAAGTTCACGTTGCTCGATTTGAATCCGGAAATTCTCCTCTAGAACCTGAAGCTAGCGCCTTGGACCGCTCGGCCATCTTACCAGTTGCTTTTGATGGAGGAAATCCTGCGCGGTTAGTATTATAAGGGAAGGAGCAAACGAGTCACGTGGAGATAAACCGCACCTTCTTTTTTCATCCCAAATGCTTGCATCACCCCTCCATCCGATAACCGACGTCAACAAAAAAGAGAAGGAGGACGACATTCTTTTCTCATACAACGTCGCCTCACCCCAACATGTCCCTGGAACTACACATCTGGGGCCCGGCCTTTGGCCTGCCGTCGATTGACGCAGAGTGCCTTGCCGCCGTCGCATACCTAAGCGTCGCCCTTCCGCGGGGCTCGTGGACCAGTCTGGCATCAAGCCCATCTTCAATTCCTCGTGAGTTTTTGTCGACAATTGGGCTAGACATCATGTGCCCTATGCAGTTGCTAATACCTTCTCCTCCTCAGATACACTGCCTGCCCTTCGCGACAACGACACCGGCCGGTGGGTGGCTGCCGGCTTCGACTCGATTGTGGCCTTTGTTCGGTCAAAAGCGGCAACCGACGACTCAATCACCGATCTCGATACCGCCCTAACCCCTGCACAAACTGCCGACGTTACTGCCTACTCTGCCTTTCTGCGCGCCGAAGCGGCTCCCTTGCTCGCTCTCTCTTTCTACGTCTCCTCGGCCAACTGGGTCGAGACCACCCGGCCAGCTTACAGCGACATTCTTCCTTTTCCCTTGACATGGCTCGAGCCGCCAGCAATCCGTGCTGCCTATGCTTCGACGGCTGCCCACCTGGGATTTTCCAGTCTGGACACCGACAACGACCTCACCGACGAGGACGGCAACCACAAGGAGACGGCACTGACGGCAGCTCTGAACGCTTTCCCCGATCGGATACGAAAGTCAGTCACACAGCAAAAGGCAGAACCGGCACAGACAGCGACAGAACCAAAACCGGCAGCCAAACAATTGTCTGTCACTGCTGCAGTGCCGCGTGTAAAGTCTCAGTCATCGTCACAAACACCCGAGTCGAAAGCCCAGGCCCGTCTCGACGAGGCTGTGCGGGCGTGTCTGTCTGTTCTGTCAGAGGAAAAGGGTGCCAAGCGGACGTTGATACGCGAGTCTGGTGACGGCAGTGAGAGCACTTTGCAAGTGTCATCTTTGACATCTCTCGACTGCCTTGCCTTTGGCTACCTGGCGCTGATGAATGTGCCTGATGTGCCGCGGACGTTTGTGCGTGACTCGCTGCGGAAGCACCACCAAGAGCTGGCTGTCTATGTTGCCGATGTGCGTGCTGCATGCTTCCCGGAGACGGTGTCGAAATCGACCGAAGAAACATCCACACCCACAACACTTGTCGTGTCCAGTCGCCGACCTCGCTATGCCAACCCTCTGTGGCTGCGTACTCTGCACGGCCTTGTCCACAGCATCCCCGGTCTGAGTGGCGAGTGGATGGTGTGGCTGTGGCGGCGGATTCGCGTGGACGATGATGATGCCCAAGACAGCGACGATACATCTGTGAACCGCTGGCAACGCGACATGGCAACAGCGCGGTGGCAGCGGTTGGTCACAGTATCGGCGACAATGGCCGGCACAGCACTGTTTGTTGGCTTGATCCTTGGTTACCGCAAACTGCCGGCCTTTGGTTCACGCATTGTGGTGTACAAGCGGGCACCAACCTCGCTTGCCGGGCTAGGAGCCGCAGGTGCACTCCTCAGCAGTGTCTTTTGAGGTGGGAGACAGGAAGAAAACATATTGCATTTGTAGGCGTTTGTGGGACGGGTTTACGGCGGCATAAGAAAACCAAACATAGAAATGATCTAGTGTAATGATATCACGGAAGATACGGATAGGAAATGGTTATCATGAATAAAATAATCTACACTCTATATGAGAATTCACAGTTGCCGAAGAGAACAGTGGTTTGGTTTATATTTTACTTTTTTTTTTCTTTCTAAAATAGAATGCTGAAGCTATTAACACGAAGATATATTCGCCCCTTTTATAGCCAGTCCCAACAAATGGAATGCTCGCATGAAAACAATGAAAAATAGATGAAAACAACAAGAACACCGAAGGTGTTAGTGTACAAACAGTGTACATATCACCGTCATAATATAAGTAGCCGAAGCCATAGCAGGGGCTGGGTCTGCTTGGGGCAATCTCTCACTGTCTCAAGAGATCCCGTCTCTCCTTCCTCAACCCCCTTCACCTTGCACTGCTACCCGTAGGTCTGCTAGATCTGCCGGATCTCTTTGCCGACCATCTCTGGCCGCTCCACCTCCCACTCGTCCCGCAGGACCGCAAACGTCAGGTCCGACACCAGCAGGCTCTGGCCCAGACTCCAGACGAGCGTAATGGCATAGAAGAAGTTGGCGTTGCCGCTGCCAGCGTAGATCCACAAGTGGTAGAATGCCGGGCCCAAGAACGTCGCGTACATGATCGTGGCGGCGACGACAAACGTGTAGCGCATGAGCGGGAACACGTGGCGGAAGAGCGGCACGAGCGCCAAAAACAGCGACGTGTCGCCGATGCTCGGGTATGGCTTGAAAATGGCAAAGATGCCCGTCAGCAGCGTCAGGACGACGAGCGGCTGGCGGCGGATGCGGATCGACAGGCCGCCGACGTAGCTCGACAGGTGCAGCCAAAAGACGGCCACGAAGAAGGAGCGGAACGAGTCGAACATTTCAATAAAGAAGTACCACCACAGGCCGACATTGGGCGTCAAGTCAGACAGAGTCAGCTGGACGCCGTAGGTCGAAAGCAAAAACTCCCAGGAACCGCCCGTCACGATAAACGACATGTTGAGCAGGACGACGAGGCAGACGGCCACGAAAAAGAAGTTGATAGCAGAGAAGGCGGGTAGAGACTTGGCCAGGTTCTTGCGGTGGTCGAAAGCGAGCAGAATTAGTGGCGGCAAAAGCAGGAGCGGATACATGGACAAATAGGCGGCAAAGGACAGCGAGACCATGGCGCCGAGGGGAGCGCCGGCAATGGCCTTGCTGATGGCGTGGAGGATGGCGCAGGTCGAGAAGACGCTCGTTGAGCGGCCGATACATGTCGCGATCGTGAAGGGGTTAAAGAGGTATCTATAAAGAGACAAGATATTGTCAGTTAAATGCTCACACACAATCCATTCAGGAGCACTTGGACCTACACTGCTGCCACGACAAAACCGCTCCAGCGCTTCTCGCGACGCGGCGACTTGAACAGTGTCGATGCACCTGCCTCGCCAGAGTCGGCAATGCGCACAAGAGCGTCGGCGCTCAACAGGTCGACGGCAATGTAAAGCAGATAAGTAAAGATGGGGAGACTGCCCGTTGGCAGCAGCGAAAAGAGCGGCAGCAGCAGCGGCGCCTGGTGGTAGACGCCGCCGTCGTAGGGCGAGACATTGTGGTTGTACAGGAACAGGCCCTCCTGCAGGCGCTTGAAGCTGGTCACGGGCGTCGAGATCTCGACGCGTCCGGTCAGCAAGTCGGGGAGGCCCGGGAAGACGGTGAAGAGCGCGAGGCGCACGGCGGCCGCGGCCGCGTACAGCGCCGCCGTCCTCCCAAGGGTCATGGTGCGTCCGCCATTCATCGCCTGCCGGGTGGGGAGGGAAAGGCAAGTCGAGATGGGTGTTTGTAACGGAGAGGTGGATTTGTCGTGAGAATAAGGTTGGAGGTGGTGATGCTCCTTCCACTTAATGGTCAACTGGCTTTAGGGGAAGGTGCGCTGTCCTGAAGACGCGCCGCGCGCTAATTGGACGGAGCTTGTCCAGACGTGTCCCACTTACACAAGGAGACGAGCTGCACGGAGCAGGAGCGCCAGGGGAAAGAGGGGCCTGGGTCCTGTTGGTCTGTGGCGGCCGCTGTGGCTAATATGTGGATCCTCTGAAAGCGGTGAGCGTAGGTGGTGAAAAAGTTTATGAGGCAGGAGGCTGGCGGCCAGGACGGGAAAGGGTGGCAGAAAAAAAATTTGGTCGGCCATTGGAAAAAAAAGTCTACGCTTGGGAAGGTGCTATCGGCCACCGCTTTGCAGTGTAGGAAAGAGAGAAGCGAAAACCCTTCTTTCGATCACCACCGGTCAAAACAACCACAAAAGGTCACTATTCGTGATCGCCAAAACAACCACACCTCTCCGACAAGACCGTCCAATTTCAACCTCTCTACCTCCCTCACAATGGCCCGTCCCAAGAGAAAGGGCGAGGCTGGCGCCGCTCGCAACTATGTCACTCGCAACCAGGCCGTCCGCAAACTGCAGCTGAGCCTGCCCGATTTCCGCAAACTTTGCATCTGGAAGGGCATCTACCCTCGCGAGCCGCGCAGCAAGAAGAAGGTCTCCAAGTCGTCGACGGCATCGACTACCTTTTACTACGCCAAGGACATCCAGTACCTGCTGCACGAGCCGCTGGTCAACCGCTTCCGTGAGCAAAAGGCCCTCGAGAAGAAGATCTCGCGAGCCCTCGGCCGTGGCGATGTGACGGACGCCAAGCGGTTCGAGAAGAACGCCGCCCGCCCCGAGAAGACGGGCCGTCCCCGTTATACGCTGGACCATGTGATTCGTGAGCGCTACCCGACGTTTGTCGACTCACTGCGCGATCTGGACGACTGTCTTTCGATGCTTTTCCTGTTTGCCAACCTTCCGCCGACGTCGTCCGTCCCGGCCAAGATGATTGCCCGCTGCGAGCGGCTGTGCCTCGAGTTCCAGCACTACCTGATTGTGTCGCACAGCCTGCGCAAGTCGTTCCTGTCCATCAAGGGCGTCTACTTCCAGGCCAACATCCAGGGTGAGACCGTTACGTGGCTCGTTCCCTACAAGTTCAACCAGCGTGTTGTCGGCGACATTGATTTCCGCATCATGGGCACGTTTGTCGAGTTCTACATGACGCTGCTGGGCTTTGTCAACTTCCGCCTGTACACGGCTGTCGGCCTCAAGTACCCGCCCAAGTTCGACAAGACCAAGGACGATGGCGCTGGCGAGCTGGGCGCTTTCACGCTCGAGGATGTGGCGGCCGTCAACTCCAACGGCGAGGCCAAGGAGGCCGACGGCGAGGCTGCTGAGCGCGGCCCGGATCCCAAGGTGCAGGCCGAGGTCAACAAGCTGGTCCAGGAGCTCAAGGACGAGGAGGAGGGCAAGGTGGAGGAGGCGGCCAAAGAGGGCGAGGAGGACAACGAGGTTCCGTCTGACGCCATCGACAAGTTCGAGCCCGCTGCTCAGGGCGGCGATGTGCTGCCCCAGCCGTCGTACAGCGCCAGCAACCCGCGCCAGCTCTTCTCCAAGTGCACCATCTACCTGTCGCGCGAGACGCCGCGTGGCTCGCTCGAGTTCCTGCTGCGGGCGTTTGGCTGCAAGCGTGTCGGCTGGGACGCCGTGCTGGGCGAGGGTGCCTACACGACCAACGAGATGGACCCCAACATCACGCACCAGATTGTCGACCGGCCGCCCGTCCAGGTCATTGCGAACGACGGCGACGACAAGGAGGACAACCAGACCGCACAGAAGCTGGCTGTCAACCGCCGCGTTGCCGGCCGCATCTACGTGCAGCCACAGTGGGTGTGGGACAGCGTCAACGCCGAGGAGCTGCTGCCGGCCGACCAGTACGCACCCGGTTCCCAGCTGCCGCCGCACTTGAGCCCCTTCGTGAAGAGCGTCCAGGGCCAGTACGACCCGTCGCTGCCGCTGGATCAGCAGCAGACTGAGATGGAGGCGCTCGAGTCGGATGCCGAGGACGATGAGGACGAAGACGAGGACGAGGAGGAGGCCGTCGCCAAGGCTGTCGAGAAGGTCAAGAAGGCCAAGGCTGCCAAGAAGGTTGTTGCCACGCAAGAGTCGGACGACGATAGTGACCACGGCATGGACGTTGCCGGCACCGATGATGAGGATGAAGATGAGGAGGAGGAGACCGTCACCAAGAAGACCACCCAGACCGTCGGCGCGCCCGAGGACGACGACGAGGATGAGGAAGAAGCTGACAGCGCACTCCAGCGCCAGCTCGAACTCGAGGCCGAGCTGTCGGGCAAGCCTCTGCGCAACGGCAAGGCCCCGCTCGACGCCCGCGCCAAGGCTAAGGCCAACGCCCGCAAGGCCCTGGCCCGCGACGCCAAGCAGAAGGAGGACGAGCTCGAGCGCGCCAAGGGCATGCTGCCCAAGAAGAAGCGCCGGCTTTACGAGCAGATGGTCTACACCAACACCAAGCGCAGCGCCGAGGACGAGAAGCTGCGGGCCAAGCGCCGGAAGCTGGAGAAGAAGCAGGCCAAGGCGTAGGGCTAACGAGAGGGTGTGCATTTTTGTGTGTTTCTATAGAAAAAGTTGTTTGCATTTGTTGTGTTTATTATTTCCATTTTTGCATCTGGCTTTTGATTTTTCTTAAATTCTTATTGTTTGCCATCTCATACTGTTTTTAGGTCAAAAAGGGCGTTCATAGTTTGTACTTACGAATATTGTATCCCATTTATCAACCCATATTGCACAGCTTCACAATGCTAGAAATTCAACAATGAAATATGCCGTAAAGTAGAGACAAATTAATATTTTTGTATCAATTCCCATCTATTGCAGACTGGTGCAGATGGGTCGCACCTGCCTGTAAGAACACTTGATGCAAGTCTGGCGCGGACCCACTTTAATTTTCATATCATCAACAAACGCTTCAATCTCATTCATCAGCCTTTCCACTTCAATACAACAACCACTCCAACGTGCTTTGCGGCCCCACACGACACAATGGCGATACACCCGGCCAAGAAAAGGGTCAGGGACCGGGAAAAAGCGCGGAGGAGGGCCGAACAAGCATCGAATTCAGAAGTAGAAGCAGAAGCTACACGAAATGCAGCCGAGAGCCAAAACGACAAAAGAGAAAAGAAAGACAGAGACGACACAGGTGGCGACATTCCGCCAACGCAAAGGACATTTCTTACAGAAAAACGCGACTATGATAGACGCCAGACAGAGGAAGACCAGCGGCAAAGAGAGCGGACAGAATCCGAGACGCCCGTCCCTGTCCGCGATGACTGGTCCGATCCGGACACGGCCAGCATTGCGTCTCGCGATTCTGAAGACCTCTATGCTCGCCGGCCAAACCGCTGGCGCGGAAATGCACGCGCCTGGCAGCACTTGACCGAGCTCGACCGCGCCGTTGTGGCGGCCATGGATCGAACGCGCGACAGCGATCTTGCGGCACATCTCTACAACGCGTTTTTTATGAAGAAAACCGTGGAGGCCAAGGGAATTACAGATCCGGACGATCCAGAGGCATGGGTGCCGAAAGCATCCTGGACGGCGTGGCCACTAAGACTGAGAGACACCATAGACCTCGGCGTATTCGACGACGGCGACACAGATATTGTGGCTTCAACGATTGCCGAATCAGGGACGACAGACGATATTCCTGTCTTTCGGAGCCATCATGCGCGCTCTGAAGACAAACCCAGCCAGCCACTCGAGGACATGTTGACGGCGACTATTCAGAAAGTGGCTCGTGAGCAGTTCTTTGAAAGACGACGAGAAAGATTAGCTCGTCGTGGCCAATCAACAACAAACGATGACACAGAATCCACATCGAATCCTGCATCAACGTCCGCGGAACCTACGACGGCTGTTGCTGATGATGCACCGGCTGCGGTTCTTGCTGACGATGAACTAGCGGCCGATTTACTGAAACCAAGTGTTCGCCATGTACTCACTCAAGTCGATAAGATTTTGTCCATTTTGCACAATACACGCGTGGCTACGGCCGCCATTGGAGAGGGCAAAGAGTCTGACGCAGCGTCACGACCAAGAAGACAGCGTTCGCTATCTGTTGGTACGGTCGATGACGATACAGGCACAGAGACGGCCCTCAAGAAATCTGCTGGCCGCTTGCCCCAGCCAAGCAAGAAACGGGTCTGCCGGCGGCCGAGTGAATGGTCGACTGGCCCAGAAATGATGACGGCGACAGCACCATCGTCACAGATCCCGACACGACATGAATTGGCCGGTCAGCAAAGAGAAAGGTCACGGACACCGACTCGGCAGTCTCCTACAAGGGATAAAGCACAACTCAAGGATGCCGATGGACGAGGACGGCCTGCAAAGCGTCGAGAGAGACTGCCTGGCGAAACAGAGAAGCAGTTTCTTATCCGTATTGCACGGCAACTGCACAAGAGAATCCCCGACTTTCCAGATGAAGAGAAGGACGTGGATGAAGACGAAGAGAGCGAGGAAGAGGAGCCCAAGGATCAGAAACCCCGATACAAAGAGACACCTGTTTATCCCACGATGCCTGTTGGAGCACCTCCTTTACGGCACAGACGAGTCTCATTTGCTGAAGATGCTGGCAGCAACAACAGACTCAAACCTGTGAAACCCACGAAAGAACTCAAGAGCATGAAGGGGTTCATCTTCGACGGGGAAACCGACAACGAAGACGACGACGACGAGAGCGATGGAGAGTCTGAAGACGAAGGACCGGGCCGTCAAAAGAGAACAACCAATGCCAAAAAGGGCTATCCTACAGACAAGAGCATGTCTCGGTGGCCTCTTCGAGACTGGACTGATGTTCTGGGTGCGGCCGCTCTCAGTGGCGGATTCAGTCCTGAAGTCCTGGCCCGAACAGCCCAGCGCTGTGCCGACTTATTTGGCCAAAACATAGCATTAGACACACTGGGCGGTTTTGGAGGAGCTCAACGAGACAAGGTGTTGTCTCAGGAACCGCTGTCTATCAATCACATCGTCTATGCTCCAAAGGCGACAGGCTTGCATTTGGGAACAAGAACGACCACAGAGAACTCTACAGCCGTGGACATGATTACACTCGACGTGCAACGTGCTCATGCCAAGAGATGGAAGCGCATAGAACAAAGGAAGGCCTTCATGGAGAAGACTCTACCGTTGATTATGGATCAAGAGGCCGATGACGACAGCAGCAGCGAAGAAGAGGATGCTTCGAGCGATGGAAGTTCTGGCAGCTCTGGCAGCTCTGACAGCGATAGCAATGGCAGCAGCAGCGACGATAGTGACGGCGACGACAATGGTGAAGAGCCAGCAGCTTCTCTGCCAAAGCCTCAGGCTCGCCAGGTCACTGCCGTCCCCATCCCGACTGTTCCTGGAATGGAGACAAGGCCAAAAGCGCGGTTCGGTCCACAGCCAAAGGTGACGCCCACCATATGGTATTGTCCTCGGCCAAACTGTCCGCGTGCTCTTGAAGGCTTTCCAAGGAAGCCCAACATGCTGCGTCACCTGAAGCTTGTTCACGGCATTGATGAAAGCGAGAAGGAAACATCCCAGCCACTGCCATAGAAACAGACTTGAGTCAGGACTGTCGTATCTACTATACTCAGACATAATGATAATGAATAACGATCACATCTTGCACCAACCTCATAATTTACAATGATGTTTTATTGTATTATACTTTACACATGCATCTGCCTCCTTTCAGTGTCCTCCTTCTCGTACAAACGTCCCCACCTGTCTCTACATGGTCTATTTTTGCCTTCCTCCCTTTGCCCGTTCCATCAAAAATGAAAAGAAATATACACACATATAACGACAGAAACAAATAATAAAGTCAAAAAGACACTTGGGGGGAAAACAAAAGAAATCGAACAAGAATAGAAGGACAATAAGGAAAAGAAAGATTATAACAAATGAGAAAATGAGCCACCCTGTATCACCGTCTACTCTTTCAAGTCAACACCCAGCCCCTTACCGGCTCTTCTCGAGCTGCAGACTCCGTAACCGGGCCTCGGCGGTAATGACATCCAGCGCCTGCTGCACCTCGAGCACCTTGCGCACCTCGCCCAGCCAGTCGCGGCTCAGCGTCTTGGCCCAGCCCTTGAGGCCGTTCATCTCACGAGCAGCGCCGTCCAGGTTGCCCTCCTCGAGGAAGGCCTGCGTGCGCGTCAGAATTGTCTCGACATTAGCGTCGTCGTTGGCATCGCCCGTCGTGTTGGAGGAGGTTGTGGCCGCAGCCGAGCCGCCGGCAGCAGCACCCTGCTTGCGGAAAAGCACCTTGCTCAGCACGTAGCTCGAAGCGTGGCTGGCAACACCGGCATCCTCGGGCAGCAGCGACGCCTTGCGCACTTCACTAGCGACGCGGCGGAAGCGGTCGATGAGCTCCGAGGTGGTGGCAATGCCGCGCTGGTAGGCGGCGGGAGGGATCGAGGCGATGGCGGCATCGACAACGGGGTCGGCAGCCGCAATCTCCTTGACGGCCACCAGCTCCTTGACAAACGGACGCAGGACAGGCTGCGAGCCGCCGTGGCTGGCGGTGGCGTCCTCGTCGGCAAGGCGTGCGCGCACAGCGTCCATGGCAACGTGCAGCTGCTGGGCGCGCTGGCTGGCGTCGACAACCTCGGTCCAACCGGCCGTCAGGCGCTCCAGGTCAGCGACGGACTCGGACAGCTCGTTCAGCTTGCCCAGGCGGCCGTTGCGCTCCGTCTCTACGCGGTCGCGCAGCTCGTCAGCGAAATGCTGGGTCATCTGCACGGCCTGCTCGATCAGCTTGTTCTGCAGCTTCTCCTCGCTGAGCTGGCGCTCGCGGGCCGTGGCCAGCTCCAGACGTGAGTCGTAGCTGGCGCGGACGGCGGCCATCTGCTCGTCAAACTCCTGGCGCCACTGGGCCTCCTGAGTCGCCATGGCGCCCTCGACGCGAGCAATCAGATCCTGCGCAGCAGCATCGAAGCTAGCGGTGCGCGCCTCGACCTGGGCGGCAGCATCCTTGACGGCCGCATCGCGGATGTCCTGGATCTTGCGGCCGACCTTGTTGACCTGGTCCTTGGCCTTGCCAATGGTAGCGGCGTACTTGGCGTTGGCCTTGTCGGCGTTGATCACGGTGATAATGTCGTTGAGCAGCTTGACAACGTCCTGCACAACCGGCTCGGCCGCGTCCTTGACGGCCAGAGGGTCAATGGGCGATGCAGGCGGCCAGCGCGACGGCTCGTCGACCTCAGGCGGGCGATACGCGGCGGCAGCAGGAGCAGCAGCATCCTTGGCGTCCTTGGTGTCCTTGGTGTTGGCAACAACCGCAGCCTCGGCAGCAGTGGTCACAGGGGCCTCGACAATCGCCTTCTTGGCTCTCTTGGGCTTCTCAGCCTTGGCCGGAACAGCAGGGGAAGCAGGAGCCTCCTCAGTCTTCTTTGCTGAGGCAGCGGCAGCAGCAGCATCACCCTTCTTGGGCACAGCAGCCGACTGGCGGCTCGTCTCAATGTCGGCCACGCGCCACGAGGCACCGCTCTGAGCAGGAACGCGGACATCAGCGCCAGTGTCGCGGGGCTTGCTGCCGGCGCGGTTGGCAATGTTGGGGAAGCGTTTCCGGAAGTCGAGCTCTTCGAAGTAGAGCACGGCCGGCTCGCCGTAGGGAATGTACTCGGTGAAGAAGTCGTGGAAGTTGTCGTTGATGCGCGAGTACCACACGCCGCCGCCGAAAGCCAGCGCGCCAAGAATCGACAGAGTCAGGACATAGTTGCGCAGCTTGCGGAAGAAACCGCCCTTTCGCCGAGGAGCAGCAGCAGCAGCAGCCGTAGCCGCAGAAGTTTGCGATGGCGGAGGCGGCGGCGGTGTCAATGGCACACTGTCGGAAGAGATGGGAGCAGAGGTCGTGGTGGCAGAGGGCGGCACAGGGCTCGAGGCAGCGGTTCTCGTCTCAGAAGCCGGCAGGACGGGAGGTTTCGGGGCATCGGCATAGAATCTCTATAGGGGGGGAAAGAATCATTTAATTAGTTTCCAAGATGGCATTGGATACACCAAGCTCCCCAGAGCTCTCCTCCGGTGTCTACCAACCTGGCTGGCACCAACAACGCGCCATGAGCGGGCCGACGCGACGGATGCAGAAGCTGAAGCTGTCGCCAACGGACGGCTCAGAGCTCGTGCTGAGCGCAGAGACGTGCGAAGCATTGTGACGGATGTGGCGACGGAAAAAGAAAAAAGGACGAAAGAGACGGGCAAATCAGACGCAATTGAAATACAGATGGCGAAACGAGCGGAAAGGGCGTCGGAGGTGGCGTGGTGATGGATGCCGAATGCAAACGTGCGAAAAGCCGTCAATGCTTTTGTTGCGAGGATGCGTCGATTTGCTATTTTTTCGAGATGAGGCAGCGTCGCGTGTGGTGCTAGACTTAGTACCAAATGCTGGCAATGCTGGCAATTCTGGCAATTGGAGTCTGGTTGGCACTTTCCCGTGCCAGTCAGGCTAGTTTTTCGCTGGGCAGCCCCTTCCTTGCTCGAAAATATGACGGATGAGGGATAAAGAAAGCTCGGCAATAGGGAATTGAATTAAATTAATTCGCAAAATAAATACTAAAACAGTGGAGCTCTGCAGACAGGGAGTGCTGTAATGCACTGGAGAGCAGCGATCCCTAGCGCATGCAGGTACATCGTAAAACATATTTCACATGTTGCTGAATGAAGACGTTCGTTTGCATTGATAGAATTTGTAAAATTGTTATTATGTGAGGAGGAGTTATGAGAACGAAGAGGGCCAAACTCATTAAGTTGAGAGTAAGGAGAGAAATGGGAAAGAACGAGCACGAGCGAGCGACTGCCTCGAGTCGACAGAAGATGGCGTGAGTAACAGTGCGCCGGGGGATATAAGGGAAAGAGGGTCGGACTTTAACTCAACAAGCGCAAAAGGCAACATGCCAGAGTGGTTAATGGGTAAGACTCGAATTTCCTAGTTCGATACATCTTATGGCTTCGGCCGCGTAGGTTCGAGTCCTGCTGTTGTCGCGCAAATTTTTTTGTTTTATTGATAACCCTTTTTTTTTTTTTTTTTTTTGCAGAATATTTTGGAGAGTCTTAGCAGCAATTTCGTCATTCCATTTTTGTTTTTAGTATTTTTTTTTATTAAAAGAAAAAGGCAAACGCAAGATTGAAATGCTCTTTCCTTTTCGTTCAGCGTAGACAGGAAAGAGGCAATATGTCTCTGGTGCTGCTGAGGAAAGAGCACTAGACCCCTCCTGCCCTCCAATCACAATGACGATGTGCATTTCCAATCCAGCGAAACAAGCGCAGTCTTCTTTTCGCCACTTACCAATCTCAACCTATTAATTTTCCTGAGTCGTCTTTGAGTATACTCCGACGTCGCAACTAACATATCACTCTGACGAAATTTGTTTTCACGGCGAACATACATTCACCAACAAATATTCTGAGGACATATTGGACGATAAAGAAGCGCCAACTCAAGAGAGGCATCATCAACCCCGCCTTACTCTCATTCATTCACTTACTCACACACCCTCCCTCACAACTCCCGTCATGGCGCCGGCACTGGAGCTGCCCGAGCCGGTCGAGGACGTCCTGGCGAACCCGCTCAAGTCGAAGCCGAAGCTGGTCGCGCCCGAGCCAGAGCACTGTCCCGGCCCCGAGTCGGAGCAAGCTGGCCAGGCTGATTCGTGCGCTGGCTGTCCGAACCAAGAGATCTGCGCATCGGCGCCCAAGGGCCCAGACCCAGACATCCCCGTGATCACGGCGCGGCTCGAAAACGTCAAGCACAAGATTTTGGTGCTCAGCGGCAAGGGTGGCGTGGGCAAGAGCACATTCACAACGTTGCTGGCCCACGCATTCTCGGCAAACCCAGACAGCAATGTGGGCATCATGGACACGGACATTTGCGGGCCGAGCATCCCCAAGATGATGGGCGTGGAGGAAGAGACAATACATGTTAGCAGTGCCGGATGGTCGCCCGTGTGGGTGACGGACAATCTGGGCGTGATGAGCATCCAGTTTATGCTGCCGAACCGCGACGATGCCATTATCTGGCGCGGCGCAAAGAAGAACGGCCTCATCAAGCAGTTCTTGAAGGACGTGGACTGGGGCGACCTGGATTTCCTGTTGGTGGACACGCCGCCCGGCACGAGCGATGAGCATCTGAGCGTCAACGCGTTCCTGGGCGAGAGCGGCATCGACGGCGCCGTGGTCGTGACGACGCCGCAGGAAGTGGCGCTGCTGGACGTGCGCAAAGAAATCGACTTTTGCCGCAAGGCGGGGATCCGCGTACTGGGCATTGTCGAGAACATGAGCGGGTTCGTGTGTCCCAAGTGCCGGCATGAGAGCCAGATTTTCCGTGCAACGACAGGTGGCGGACGCGGGCTGGCAGAGGAGCTGGGCCTGCCGTTCCTGGGAGCCGTGCCTCTGGATCCGCGGATCGGCATGGCCTGCGACTACGGCGAGAGCTTCTTTGACAGCTACCCAGACAGTCCGGCGTGCACAGCATTGAAGACAGTGGTGCGGTCGTTGGCAACAGAGCTGGGCCTTGACGGGTCGCAGGTGCTGCCAGAGGACGAGGACGAAAAGACCAAGTGAGGCCAGCCAGGCCATAGGCTTGTCCGAGCCTATCTTTTGTACATACATTACTGCATTTACATAGCGTTTGCTTTCTTTACGATCACATAACGGCACAGGATACCTTGCAATATAACACAGGATACAATCATAACAGTAAAAATTCGAGTAAAGCGCCTTTCCCGTGTGTCCAAGCAATTCTGTCCAATATAAAAAGCAAAGGGTCATTATGAAACTTGTTGTGGCCCACGTCCCTCGATCGTGTCTTCTGCACTCCCGTCTACGCCGACCCAAGACGCTCCGGCAGTTCCTCAAAGTCGTCCGTCGACTCAACGTCCAGCACCTTGCCGACCTCGCTCGTGTTGCGCATCAGCTCCTTGGCGCCGGCATACAACATGCGCAGCTCGCTGTTGCAGGTGATGGGCAGGTAGTACAGCAAGACGTACGGGCACGACAGGCGGCCGGACGGCAGGGTCATGGGGTAGCTCAGCAGCACGAAGCGCGGCGAGTTCTCGGGCAGGTCGTCGGCGATCTCCTCGAGGCTCTTGTAGACAGTCTTTTCTTCGTCCTGGCGGATCTCCTTGGTGGCGCGGTCGATAAGGTAGATGACGGCCTGGGCGTCGCGGGCGCGCGAGGTGCCGAGTCGGAACTTGCGGAGCTGGTCCTTGGTCTCCTGGGAGAAGGTATATAGTCTAGCTTCGGAGCTCTGGAGGAAGAAGAAGTGTTAGTTGACTGGCTCTTTGAGGATGAAAGGGGACCGCGGCAGCGATGTGGTAGCCTGGCTTGCTACCAACAGGCCAGCAGTGTAGCCGACTCACCATCGTGGCGATGTGTGTTTGAGAGTGGCCGCAGGATGGGCGGGGTGGAGAAAGGCGAGCGGAGGACGAGGAACGGAGGACAAAAGACAAAAGACGAGACGGAGAACCAGAATAAAAAGACAGGGGCCGGAAAACGAAGTGCAGAAGGAGCTTGCGAGGGTATCATGCGATTGCGGAAAGAGTAGATTAAGCAGAGGCAGTCGCAAAGCTGGAATCGATCAATCGCGTAGTTCGTGTCGCGGGGGGAAAGAGCAAAGGCGCACTCGCGCCCCCAACAGCTTTGCGCGGGGCACCTTCCCTGACACATTCTTGACGCTCTCCGAGCCCGTTGGCGCTGACGAGTTGAGACGAGGCCACTATGTCGGCACCATCTGGCCCCAGTTTCAGCGGATGCATGCACTAAACATGCGACCCAGAGGCAAGCGCTATCCGCCATCCTCGTCCCGCTCCTGCCCTTTTCCAATCCCCGCCATTCCGGTTCTCCGCCCGCGGTGCTTGTTCCTGAGAGGAAAGGGGAAAGAGCTGGCCAGTTACGTGCTCAACTACAACTCTGAAGAGAAACCACACATCATTTGTTGCAGACTTCTCACTTACTCAATCTTTCACACACTCTCTTATAACCTCTCCCATCCTCTCAGCCTCCATTTTCTACCTTCTTTCTTTTCGTCTTGCTTTCCCTTCCCCCCTCTCCATGTCGCAGCGCCTCTCCCACGTTCTACGTCACGTGTCAGCGCCGACATCGCCGTTTCTTCGTACTTCCGCTTCCGCTTCTGCTTCGGCTATTCCGCCAGCGTCTTCTGCCCGTGCCGGCCTCGCTTCCGTTCACAGCAGCTTCACGGCGGCCCGGCCCACGCTGTCCGTCATGGCCGAGCTCTCCACTGCGGCCCGCAACAACAGCAAGCCGATACACACGGCAGCCTGTCTCATCATTGGCGATGAGGTTCTTGGTGGAAAAGTGAGATACGACCCTGATATCCATCTGAATATAACACTGGAGATTTGCTAACATTTGATAGACAAAAGATGTGAGTGCTTCATCTCATATGCTCCATGCAAAAAGCCAATAACTGACTGTGATAGACAAACTCTGCTTATGTAGCAAAATGGTGCTTTTCATTAGGAATTGTAAGTGAACGACCATATGTTCGTTTTCTTACGTCATACTTCACTGTCCACTAACACGCCCAGTCATTGAAACGCGTTGAGGTCATTGAGGACGATGAAAGCCAGATTGTCGAGGCTGTCCAGCGCATGAGCGAGAACTACGACTTTGTCGTGACGAGGTGAGTTCACAGAGATATATGAGTGTTATATTTATTCCTAGACACTCACTCACACTTTCAGCGGCGGCATCGGACCCACACACGACGACATTACGTACTCGTCGATCGCCAAGGCGTTCGGCCTCGAGGTGAAGCTCTACGACGAGGCATATCGCCGCATGAAGGAGATCTCCATTGCCCGGCCCCGGCCCAACCAGCCCGAAATCGACTGGGACGTCGACTCGCCGGCCCTGCGTGCCCGTCTGCGCATGGTCGAGCTGCCCACGGACCCGGCCATTGCGCCCGAGAAGCAGTTCATCTTCCCGCGCGAAGACCTGTGGGTGCCCGTCTGCTGCGTCAATGGCAATGTCCATATCCTGCCGGGCGTCCCGCGCTTGTTTGAGATGCTGCTCGACAACCTGACGCCGCTCCTGATGCCACGCCTCGAGGGCCGCCAGATTGCGCGCGTGCTCATCTCAACACCGCTGCCGGAAAGCATCGTGGCGCCGTACCTCACAGAACTGGCCGCCAAGGTCGAGCCGAAGGGCGTCAAAGTGGGCAGCTACCCGCGGTGGGAGCGGAAGCGGAACACGGTCACGCTGGTGGGCAAGGATGCAGAATACTTGGAGAGCCTGGTGGCGGAGGTCGTCGAGAATGTCCAGGGCCGGAGGATCACAGTCGAGGGCGAGGACGACGAGTCGGGGGATGAGAAGTGAGCAAAGGCCGACGGTCGGGGTGAGCAGGCGGCAGTTAATGAGGCGCCGACTCTGAACATAACCCCACGACGTATGAGATTGTGTCGACTTACACGCGTGAGGACAGTGGCTCAACGGCTACGTGCATGAAAAGTGCATGATGATTTTTTCAAACACTGCGGATACTGGCCTCATCCGTCACCGAAATCTAAAAAACAAAATAAGAACAAGCAAGAACAATCTACGGCATACCACACAATAGATGAAACAAACGAAAATAAAATGTCCCGTAAGCCTGCCAGTCTCCAAGAACCAAAGGATCATCAGCGTGGGCCAGGGCATGTTTGCAAACGTCGCTTTGTACCACTCTCTGCCCGCACGTGGGTTTGGCATCCCATGTCGGCCGGTTTGCTTCAGACCCATGGCCGTTCCATGCATAGAAAATGGAAGCCGAACTGACCCTTCCATCTCCCGAGTTTGGCGTCACAGCAGACGAAAGACGATTGAATAGCAATAATACGCCCAACCGGGGTAGGCGAAGACGAGAAGAGAAAGATGTTGTGAAAGATTGACACCCTACTCCGTACTTTCATTGGCTCTCACCGATACAAGACATGAACGAAACGAACAGAAAAGGCCTCGGTCGGCTCGCCCCCACGTTTCTTGCCAACTTGTAGCATGGGGGCTGCATATGATAATCGAACCTCGTACGGTTAAATGTGCAATTGGCATCTTGATATATGACGAACAATGTTCACTTCTCTTACGTCTGCTTTCCGTGTTGATTATTATCTTGATTTCCGTAGCCAAGCCCGTTCCGCATCGGCGGCTGCGATGCAGGTAGCGGGGATCCCGGTATTAGACCCCCATGTCGACGTCTCTTATCTACCATCACGTATTCTACCATTGATGAAAAGGAGAGTGTGCACGGAGGTAAAAAATGGAGGATCCTTATTCCATGCCGGCATACGTATTCACGCTCCTCTGTGCATCTTTCCGCTCTGCAAGGGGCCGCCAGGAAAAGCAATAGCTTCAACTTAGCACGAGTCTGTTCTGTCTTTTTGCGTCTGTTCGCCTTGCATCTTGTTCACGCCTTGCCCATCTCGCTTTTAGACTGAAGCTCTGTGCGGAAAGGCTGTTCCAAGACAGTCGAGAAACGATCGAAATGGTTAAAGATGCATCTTGGAAAACGCCTCGCGAAGATGGGATGAAAGAACGAGGATACTGAACGCGAGAAACGAGAATAGTACGTCACAAGATCAAGGGAAATCAAGAGCCGTGGATGATCTTAAGGAGACAGAGGAAACAGAAGATAAGGACCCCTGGCCTTGCAAATAAATCATGTAACAAGACCGCGGCCAGGGAAAACCTTATTTCGTTTGTCTTTTGCCTTTTTGTCTTCTTGTCTCGCTCTCAAACGGCCGGCCACGCCGTGGAGCAAATTTCCCCGTCCCCATTTTCTTTTCTTATTTTCCCATTTTCAAGTTTCCTGCACGGGGACAGGAAGTGCGCGTACAAGTTTGACTTGGATGTCCCCTTTTTCTTGGTTCCTTATTTTTCAGAGATTGTTCCCCCTTTTTTTTCAAATTCGTTCTAGAAACCTTCCTTTGATTAATTTCTTGGGGTGGGCTGCCAAACTAAACCCAACGCGGCGCCGCCATTGGCTTTTCGTTCGTGTTGCCGTTGATTTTCTTTGTATCAAATCCAAGGCAGAAGACGACGGACCACACCCTCAATTTCCTAATTCACTCAGTGGCCATCTTCTCGGAAACTCCAGACAGATTTTTGGCCGATTTTTTTCGGTCTGTGGGATGTGTGGCTCGGCGCATGTTGACAGCCGTTCAGACCGAGCGTCAAATTAGAGGCACTCTCCGCAGTCCACAGACGTTGATTGACTGACAACTGATCTGGCAAACGAGCGTGCACCGATCACCAAGGGGCACAAGAGACACAGAAAAATCAGAAAGCAGGCACAGAGACACAGAAACGAGGATGAACGTGCCCAATGTCGATCATTCTCTGTCTTTTGTTGCTCTTCCCTGCTGGTCTGGACTCCAGTATCTTGGTCGCTCTTGTCGTTCTTGTCTCGTTTCCTTGTTTGACTTGCACTGCTTTCGTCCTAGTGCCACTGCACCGGTTTTCTTGTTTGCTTGTTTGCTTGCTTTGGCTCCTTGGGCGTTGTGGACTACGGAGATTTTTCAAATATTGCAACAGAACCTGCAACGGCGACGAGAGCGAGGACGAGGACAAGAACGAATTTGACCTGGCCAGACCCAGGACGTTTTTCATCCCCATCTTCCATGATTTTCGCGTTCCCGCTTTTTTGCTACTGGTTGGTTGCTTCGGCCGAGTTAATACTTGTAGTTGATAGAAAAAGATGCTTTTCACCAGCTGGGCTTTCTGAGCTTGCTGGGAGCCGGGCTCCAGGGCACGTTGGAACGTCGTATGCTCTGCTTCATGGATTGGTGCCGATCGTCGGGGGCGGATCGTCACCGTCGGCCGCTCAGCTCGCCACGATACCTTGGCCAAACCCGATTTGATGGACTCCGATGCGCTGGACAGACTGCAGTCGCGGCGACATGAATCGAATCAGATGCAATCTGCAATCGTTCAAACATTTCGGACAATATCAGTAGGGAAACTGTGGGACATCTCGGCCTGGCCGTTCCCCATTCGCAGAGTCCCAATCATATCTCTGATCGTCATCTGAACGAATCAAGAAGAAAAGCTGTGGCTTCCACAAGATGATGGATGAGTCTTGGTAAGATGATGATTCTTTTGGATACCGGACGTCCTAAAGGCTTGACTGTGTTTAAGCTGGATTTTAAACGAGTTTCTTTCCCTCGTCCTCGCAAGGCAATCTCTGGCTTCTGTATCATTCGCCTTGTCCGTCTTATTGTCGCCCCACTGAAAGCCGTTGCTTCCAAGGACAGCCAGCCGGTGGTCTGTGGTCTGTGGTTTTTGCGGGTGTTTATTAGCAAGGTGGATTACCGTCGACAATGGGGCAAGGCGAGATTGCTGCTGGGGCTGTTGGAGTTGACAGTAAGAGCAATAATAACAGAAAGAAAGAAAAAAAACAGCCGATTCTTCCTTTCGTCCCGCTGGAGAGAGCGGTGGGCGAGATGAGAACAAATGAAGACAAATAGGAGAACAGACATAAGAGGTAACAGGACAGAAGAAAGCGGGGATGTCGAATAAACAACCGCGAGCCTTCCCTATTTTTGCCATTTGTGTTGTTCTGTCAATCTGCGTTGTCGCCCGCCTGGTGGCTAAAAGGGCAGGAAGACATTTTGGCAAAAAACGGGGCAGGAGCTATCGAGAAGGCTGTTACACGATTCGTACGAATGGAAGCTGCCTTCTTGCCTTGCCTTGCTGCGTTGCCCCTGCTTCGTTATGTTCTTGCCTTGCGTCTATGCCATGCCTCCTTGCCTCTTTCCTCCCAGACCGGCACTGTGGCTACCAGCAGGCTGCATATGAGATCCACTCGACGGTGTACTTTGTATCTACTTTGTACTCCGTATTGACTACTTTATGTTTAAACAAGCAACATCAAGACGACGTACAAGAGCATTTACGCCTCCGTAATACACCCCGTACGTCGCACACCGCAGACCGCACAGAGCCGGGCACGGTTCAACGCTCGTGCAGCAACGTGCACTGCATAGAGACGTGCAGATTGCCTGCAGACGGGCAACGAAAGACGAGCGCAACGGGTGGACGTTGGCTGGATGCGAGATACTTGTATTTAACGTTATTTATTTACTCTGTGCTCAAAGACGTTGGGCCTTTGGTATGCTGCATATTTTGGTGCTATCGTGCTCGTCATTGCGCACCTACCTCGGCCGCCCTTCCGCCGTCATGCCTTCCTCCTTCGATCTCATCGTTCCAATGTTGCCCACCACGAAAGGAACACTCTCACTCACATTTGTGACTTCACACGGAGTATTCCAGACCATCGCTCCTTCCTCAGTCCGGAACCCACAAGCGGCCCCCTTGTTGTCTCTCTCCCACATGTAGACACCGTGCCCGCACAGTGTTGTATCCATGTCCCCGCTTGCGCCATGCGAACGAAAGAACGAGACAG
Source organism: Sporothrix pallida (assembly GCA_021396235.1). Taxonomy (NCBI): domain Eukaryota; kingdom Fungi; phylum Ascomycota; class Sordariomycetes; order Ophiostomatales; family Ophiostomataceae; genus Sporothrix; species Sporothrix pallida. Next base: position 58,454 of record WNYG01000026.1, read on the forward strand.
AAAAAGCAAAGAAACAGAGACAGCAGAGAGAGAAAAGGCTCCAGTGCCAAGGTGGCAGAGCCGGGGGCTCCCAGGTCGGCAGCTATGCGAATGGTCTCCTAAGAAATAAGGCGCTTCCTCTTCTTTACCTTTCCCCTCGCGCCTTCCCTGAACATCCCCTACCCTGCTCTGCTCTGCTCTTGCTGTGACTGTGTGTTTCTGGGGCTTGGATCGGCGCCGGAGAGGGAAAGAACGAGAGGCATGCAAACTTTATTTCGTCGGTTTCGTGATCTTTTCGGCTCTTTTTAATTGTCTACTTTTTTCTTATTCTTGCCGCCGAGCACGTCTCGCCTTCGTCCAAACATGCTCTGTCGTCAACCGCCGGTCAGCGTCGCACATTGTGTTGCCGGAGAGTGATTGGCTACTATTGGCTGTCCTTTTGTCCCATTGTCCTATTTGTTTGTCCCCTTTTGTGTGGTGCTTTTTCCATTCTCACTGCGACGTTCAAAGTAAGGGTCCATCCATCCTCTCCGCATCCTACGCAAAGCTCCTGTTTGTGCTTCCCAGGCCTGCCGGCGCCATGCAGATGCGCCCAGAATAAGAATACACCCATGAGACGAAAGGTTGTGAATGAGTTGAATGGTGAGATACAAAAGCGAAAGGTCGCACCTGCCCAACAAGAAAAAGTACGCTACCCGTCCTAGCTTGCAGCTTGCCGCCCCAGTTTCCCAGCGCACACCAGAACGTCTAGCGTGCGTCGTTGGCTGCATTTGACTGCATTGGGTCTCGTTTGGCTTTGCATTGGTCCACTGTAGCTCCTCAAGCTAATGGTGAGATATGGCAAACGGTAAGCTGTTGGAGCGGCGGGCAACACCCGCAGTCGCCACTGGTGCTTCTTTGGGTTGTTAGAGCTTTCGAGGTATCGTAAATGCTCACCTTGAGATACTTCAAGTGGAAGGCAAGTACGAAGTATGGATTACGGAGTACTTTTGCTCGTAGCACGGAAGGCGCAACCCACTCGGCAGCGTCCATGGCTCCCACACAATCTCATGCAATGAGCGGCCACAAAACGGCATGCATAGCATCGCTCATATGGCGAGGCGTGCCACATGGAATCAACGGCCTCGAGAACTACTCAGTGTGTATGTCGTACTCCGTACATCCACTTGTAAAATACGCTTGCTTCAACTTGTACTGTGTATTGAACATGCCGGCGCACATGACTTACCGGCCGCAATTGCTCCTGCCGGCTGCACGCTGGGGTCTCCGTCCGACATATGACAAGAAGGGAAGGAACGGCGGCAGCAAACAGCAAGAGCACCACCAGAAGCAAGCCAAGCAGCAAAGAGAGTGGGTCCGTGGGCGGTTGCCGGGATAGTTTGTGTGGACGAAGAGAGGCAAGGACTGAGAATCTCCCCAAAACAGAAAGAAGCACCAGGGTCAACTCAGTGTCGCTGTGAGCGCTTCAATGTCGGCGCTGCCACGCCCAATCCAACCCAAAAGAAACCAGCGAAGCCCACCAAAAAGCCTGAGAAGCCCACCAAAAGACACCAAAGGCTCCAAAGGCCCAAAGCCCACCAATCCCACCACACCATCTTGACGCACAAACCCACACACCCTGTTCTAGTGCTCTGGCGCCGGGCCCCCCCTTTTCCCACCTTTCTGCCCCCCTGCACTTGCCCTTTTGGTCCCTTCTCCTGTGTTGTGCCTTCTCCTGTTGGTTGTTTCCTGTGAATTGGGACATCCATCGCGGTTTCCCAGTGTGGCCTATCGTTGTTGATTTGGCGCTGCGTCGTGGCTTCCTAATTCGAGTTTGTGGTTTCGTTTCCTTTACGGAAGTTTGTGTCTTGTGATTGTGTTTCCGTTTCTGTTTCTCTTCGCATCTCAACATCCTCTCTCTCTTCTGTCCTTTTCTTCTTCTCGCATTCGTCCATTGACAGCACTCTATCGCATCCCTTTGCCGCAACACCAAGCCCGTTTTTCCGCCACATCTTCCTTTTCGCCTTCTCTTTGCCCTCTCTTTCTCTCTCTTTCTCCCTCCTCTCCCTCCTCTCCCTTTTTCTCAGGCGCCCCCTATTTGCGTATATTCTTTATTTTTGCACGATTATTTTTACCATCTTCGGCCTCACATTTTGGCCCTCACATCCTCGTCATCTCTCTCGTCATCGCTCTGCTCACACCACAGCGTTTTCACTTGCACGCTTCCACTATATCAATCCCAATTACCTCGATCGATCGTCCTTCCAAAGTCTCACCTGGCCCCCGACCAAGCACAGCCAAAAAACACACCAAAAACGCACCAAGAAAAAGAGTTCGACCAGGGAGACCCCGATAGTAAAGGGATACAACGCAAACCCCCTCCCCTCCGCTACCCATTGATCATCAACTAGTCCCAACTTTGTCTAGAGACCATCAAATCCCAAGGACTACCCATCCAGGGAGCCCACACTTGCACCTGGCGACCTTTCCCCATAGGCACGCCTGTCCCGTATCTTTTCTGTTTCTGCTGCTGTCTCTTCGGGCCTGGCCTCCTGAAAAAAACCCGCCCCAGACCCAGAAAAAGAAGAGTGAAATAAAAAAAGGGTAAAATAAGGAACCTCGCAAAAAAGCACAGCGATCGCCGGTTCCTCTCCTCTCTGCTGGTCCTCTCTTCTCTCTCTCTGTCTTCCCCCTCCACTTTTTTTCCCTTTCCCAAAAAGCACCACGAGCGAGAACACTCCCCAACCACCGTTGTTTTCTATCCTCGCTTCTGCAATCGTGCATTCATCCCGGCTTTTCTTTTTTTCTTCGAGTACAACAACAGCTTTCGGCTTTCGAAGAACACACAATCGCCTTTTTTCGACGCCGAAGATAGAGCCTCCCTCTTTCTCGACCTCTGACCTTTCTCGTTCCGACTCCTCGCTTTGACTCGTCGAAACATCCCGCTTCGATTTGTCTCGCTCGATTCGATTCGACTTCTCACCCGCTTCTTTTCTTTAACTCCTCCTCTTCCACCTCCTCATCCTTTTCTGTTGTGTGATCACGCAGCAGACTCTCGTCACAATGGCATCCAAGGTACGACGATCCGGCGACACTGCGATTTCGCTCGCATCTACTTTTCCTGCACAGTTCGCCTCTCTGCCCCCTATTTTGCTCCTTGCCGGAGGAGACGTCACAGGCTTTCTCCAGCAACGGCAGAAATCACCCGTCATTCGCATTCGCATCCATCCAGCTCTGCTCATTTCATGTCCATCACAATTGTTTTCTTTCGATTTTTCAGCGTCTCTGCCGCGGCTACGTCCCGTCTTACGCCGTGATGCATGCGCGGCTGCGCAGTCATTCCAATTCCATTATCCACCTCCTATCACGCAGCCTCTCTCTCACACCTTCAGCCCCAGCCAATCCCATCAAACACAGCCATCTAGTGGGAGCCTTGTTGACTAACGATGCATCTTTCACCACCTATAGTTTCTCAGAGAATACAAGCTGGTCGTGGTTGGCGGTGGTGGTGTAGGCAAATCTTGCTTGACCATCCAGCTGATCCAGAGCCATTTCGTTGACGAATACGACCCAACAATTGAAGGTGCGCAATCCCTTTATCGCATACTCAATTCGCATTTCTACCGCGCGACCTAGCTAACTCTCTTTCTCTTTTTTCTCTTTTCCAGACTCTTACCGCAAGCAGTGCGTCATTGACGACGAGGTTGCATTGCTCGATGTGCTCGATACGGCCGGTCAGGAGGAGTACTCGGCGATGCGGGAGCAGTATATGCGGACAGGCGAGGGCTTCTTGCTCGTTTACTCGATCACGTCGCGCCAGAGCTTCGAGGAGATCACGACCTTCCAGCAACAGATTCTGCGCGTTAAGGACAAGGACTACTTCCCCATGGTCGTGGTGGGCAACAAGTGCGATCTCGAGTCCGAGCGCGAGGTGACCAGACAAGGTAAGTTGTGGATGACAACGATGGACATGCCAGCAAACCCAAGCAGGGGGCCTCTTGGAATAAGGATAAAGATCGACGGCTAACCCACAATCTTTACAACGACAGAGGGCGAGGCGCTGGCAAGATCGTTTGGTTGCAAGTTCATTGAGACATCGGCAAAGTCACGGATCAACGTCGACAAGGCATTCTACGACATCGTTCGCGAGATCAGACGGTACAACCGCGAGATGCAAGGCTACTCGACCGGCAGCGGTGCGTCGAACGCCAACGGCCCATCAAACAAGATTGAAGTCAGCGACAACGACACTGAGGCAGGATGCTGCTCCAAGTGCATTCTGATGTAAAACGGCTCCGCGTACGGTGTGGTAGGCGGTGACGGTGAGGTGCATGGGAACCCAATAGATGGGCGGGCATCGACTGCAGTGGTAGCAGTAGTAGCAGATGACGACGCCGACGACAACATCAAACCACGACATACACATACAAGCAATATTTACGAAAACGGCATAGCGACGGGGAGCAGTAAACGATACAACATTCGGTTTCACTCGAACGGCAGCGACCAAAACAATTGTCGAATTTTTTGCTTTTTGAATGAAGCCAGTTGCTGCGATACGATGAGACTGTTGTGGCAATTGTCACTTTGGTCTTGTCCCATCGCAGGCAATGTGGGCTTTGTTTCAACAGCCACGGATGGGCTCGTTTGCTTGGGCTGAAGGGCCGTACGGCATGGGTTGTCCGTCAGTTGCCCTGAGAAGCGTGGCTGGCAGGTGGCTGGCAGGTGGCGATGAACAGCAGTGCTACCGTTCTATTGTTATTTTGCCCCTCATGCTGTCCCTTTCGCTGCTGTTTTCTGCGATGCTGCACACTGGGAGTAGACAGATCTTGACTGATTTTCTCCATCTCTCAGTTTCCCCTTTCCCCTTTTACTTTTATTTTGTCCCATTTTGCGTGTCTATGAAATTTAATAGACGCCAGCCCCCAAGAGTTGCTCACCAGCCGAGTCTCATGTTTATTCATTTATTCCTTTTTTCATTTTACCATTTGTTTTGCTTTTTGGTATTTCTGGCACTAGTCTTTTCCTATTTCCCCCTTGTTTATCTCTATTTATTTTATTATCATTTTCTTTACTCTTATTTTCCATTTTTTTTTATTGTCATCTCTCTACATCTTCTCTCTCGCATGTCGTCTCTCTCTATCTCTTTTTTCTTTGTTTGGCGAAAAGTACTCAATGAAAGAAAAAGGTTCCAAAACAAAATCACAAAACCAAGCGTGTTGTACAGAGTGTGTATGTTTTTTTTTTTTTTTGCTCAAAGGCTGAAAGCGGTTGTACCAGTGAAATGACAGAACAAAGAGAACAGGTTTTGCTGTGTAGTGAACACAGCAAAGGCAGAGTATGAGAGCACATCTACACTAACACTTCATGTTCATCGTTTATCGTACATCTCAACCGTTCATGATTCCGGTTTGGTCGAGACTGTGGACAAGGATGTGGACATGGATTTGAACAAGAACATCCCGACATGTCTAGTCGGGGCATTGTATTGCTGTTCAGATTGAACATCTACGTCGACATCCAGGTCCTATAAAAGTCTGCCTTCGGTTCGTCCTTGATGTGTTTTTTGTCTTCTTACTCCTCATCCTCCCCAACAAACATTACTCGCAACCAGCTCTCAGCAACCAGTCCGCTCATCTTTGCCTCTCACAACCAGTATTATCTACTTCCGGTAAGTTTTTAATCCTCCCCATTCCCCAACCCCCAATCGCAAAGATGAGCGCCATGGGTGCCAGCGGCAGCGGCAGCGGCGGCGGCAGCGGCAGCGGCGGCAACGGCAACGGTGGCAACGGCAACGGTGGCAACAACCACCGGAAGCAGCTGGCCGGCTTTTTTTCCATCACCGGCCGTCCGGCCCGGATGACTGCCCCCAGCGGTCAGGCTGACGACGATTCTGACGACCAGTCCGACAACCAGATTGACGGCCAGGTTGATGGCCAGATTGACGGCCAGGACGACAACCGGGGCGATGATGAGACTGATGACGAGGCTGGTGATCAGGGTGCGCCCCAGATTGACCCCCTCAACGGCCGCCCTATCCTTCCGGTCATCCACGTCGCTGCCCCTCCTGCTCCTCCTGTCCCTGCTCCCGTCCCGGCCGCTCGTCCTCGCCCTCGCCGTGCCACGGTTTCTGCTTGGGCCCCAGCCGTGCCTCCCTCTCCTATTGCCCGCCCTCCTCCTCCTCCCAACGACCACTCGCAGCATGGCATGCTGACGCGGTCGCGGGGCCAATCCATCCGTGCCAACAACGGCGATAATGTCGTTGGTCCTCGGCAGCAGCAGGACGACGACGGTGAGGAGGAGTAGGGGGTGGCGATACCTACCCCCGGGTCTAACAGGTCCTGTGCTTCTTGCGAGTGTTGCTAACAATTTTAAAGTGATAGTCTGGTACTATCTCTGGAGATAGATCTCAATGACAACGATAACGGTGAACGAAAACCACAAAAAGGGTGAGTAAAGGTAAGATTTACACGGTACATTTTACTGCGTCATATGTTGTTTGATCTTTCCTTTTTTTTTCCTTTTTTTTTCTTTTATGAATATTTACAAACCGCGAATTAATAAAATATTAAAACCCAAATACTGTCCCAAATAATGCAAGTGAAGATAAATGCAATGAAATATAAATCATAACAATAACAATAAATCGAGTCTTTTCTATTTCTAGAAAAATAATTTTATAGAAAAAAAATGAGATCAACATAACTCATAAGTATAATCTCACACATAACATGTCTCAGCCACAGCCCTGGATACCGTATATATTTTACGTTCACAAATTACTTCAAAGTACTTCAGACAGACTGAATGAATAAAGTATAATTCAAAGTACTTGTGCTTTTGAATATTTATCAGGAAGAAAAGTGGAAGAAAACAACATGAACGAATAAAACATTACAAATTATGGTAAATCTAAGGCTGAACATGCATGCTGGTGGTAGATGGGTACAATGGCAATGGCGTTTTGCAACATAAACAGTCGTGAAGCAGAATGATGATAACCAAAACAAAAATCAAAATAAAACAGCAAATCAAAACACATCAATTCTCGCCCTCCCTACTTATTTCCCCCCATATCGGCCTCACTCTCGCGAAAGACGCTTCGACGCGACTGGCCGGGGCTGTCGCCTTCGGCCAGACTTGCCTGTGAGGCATTGTGCGGCTGGTCTGTCTGTATTGGGGCAGGTGGCTGCGGCGCCTGTGGTGCAGGAGTGTGGGACTGGGAATGGGCGGCAGCTTCTGCAGCGGCTTCCGCACCGGCCTCGGCTTCGGGGATGGGCTGCTGGGCAGCGCCACCGGTGGCACCCGTAACAGACGGCGGGAACTGGCCGGCCAAAGGCGAGACGGCGCCCGACAGGCTCTGGATGCTGTTGCGCTGGTAGTTGGCGGTGGTTCCGACGGCCGACGAAACGCCCGACGTGGCCGACTGGCCGCCCTCGCTGCCCTGGCGCAGATGGCGGCGGTCTTGTTCGCTGAGATCCGAGACGCCAGACTCGCGGGTGACGGAATGGGCAGCAACTGGAGCAGGAGGAGCGGCAAACTGAGGCGCCTGGCCCAGAGAAGGCGAATCCGCACGAGCAAAGACGGGCTGCTGCTGTTGAGCCAGGTTGCCCTGCGAGCTATTGCTGCCGTGGTTGGCCACATTGCTGTGCAGCGGGCTCTCCAGTTCGGCCGACGACGAAGGGACGCTGTGGTAGGCGCCACCAGGGCCGCGGACCAGTCTGCTGTTGCTGTTGGCTTCGGTCGTGACAGACGAGGCAAAGTCGGACGAGCCGGGCAGCTCGGCGCGGTACTTGGTGTCGGCAATCATTTCAGAAATATACGTGTTGTCGGCCTCGACGGCGGGCGCAACAGCCGCGCCAACCGGAGGGGGCTGCTGGTAAAAGTAGCCGCCCTGTCCAGAGTGCTGGGCAGCCAGGTTGGCGGCCTGTAGCTGCTCCATCTCGGGCGAAATGGGCGTGATGCTGCTGTAGGGGACGCCGTTGTAGCTCATGTGGCGGCCGCCGCCAGGGGTAATGCTGCTGCTGTGGGGGTCGTCGTAGGACGACGTGGCCGGCGTCGAGGCGTGCTTGACGCTCGGCTGGGCACGCAGCCACGAGAAGACAAAATTGCGGCCGGTATCGTAGGTGGCCACGCTTTCGGTGCCGGGATGGCCGCTGCCGCCGACAGGACCTGTGCCGCGGCTCGAACGACGGCCACCTGCACCGCCGGCGCCACTGGCCGTGCCGGCGCTGCCGTACATGAGAATGCGGCGGCGGCGGTAGAGCACAAACGCGACAGCGATCGCCGTAATCAGGATCAGACCGCCAATCACGCCGACAAGCGGCGCCACAAACTTGGGCGTGCCCTTGCCGGTCGACGACGCCGCAGGCGCATCCGGGTGCGTGCTGTTTGGCGACGTCGTGGCGCTGGCGTTGAGCGGGTAGGGGTAGTACGTAGTCAGTTTCAAGGTCGGGTACGCTGTGGCAAAGACGGACTTTAGGCCTGTAGCGGCCCACCCGCCCGAAGCGGCCGGGGCCGTCGCGGTAGCCCCACCCTTCCCGTTGCCGCCAATGGCCTTGACCACGGCGTCGGGCACGCTGTACTCGGACCACTTTGTCGGCGTGTAGCTGTTCTGCCACTGTGCCGATGACAGATTGAAGATCTGGACGATGCCGCCGCCGAGACAGCCTGAAGCACCACCGGCGTGGGGCGTGTAGCCGCCGACGACAAACATCTGGTCCGGGTACGGCTTGACGCATTTGTGGCCGGCGCGGCCGTGCGTCGACGCGTCCGTGCTCACAAACACGCGCGTCCACGTAAACGACGGCAGCGACAGCACCCACACGTCGTCGTTGAACGAACTCTTGACGTCGAGGCCGTCGAAGCCGCCATAGTAGTAAATATTGTAGCTCGACCCGTCGGCCGCCGCCGCGACGACCGAACACGCGCGTGTCCGCTGGCCAATGCCGTCGCCGCCTGTCGTCGGCTGCTGGTACCACGTCCTGCTGGCGACATCGTAGACGTCGATCGTCGTGATGAACGCGGGGCTCTCATTCTTGCTGGCCGCTGCGTTGTACGACGAGCCGTTGGCCGTCACCCACCCGGGGTTTGTCACGCCGCCAATCGCCACCAGAATGCCCTGCGACCCGATGGGCACCCACACGAGCTCTGGGTTGGCGCGCCCGCTGATCGCCGGCGGCAGCGTGTCGTTGCGCCACGTCTCCGAGTTCTGCGTCGCCATGTCCACCGAGATGAGCGTCGACGAGACGTTGATTGCCGTCAGGTTGTCCAAGCCCGTCACCATGTAGATCGGCCCAAACGACGGCGCGCGCAGGCCCGAAAAGTACCACGCCTTGTTCTCCGACGGCGCACTCGCCGCGCCGCCATATGCCACATAGCGCGTCATGTTTTCCGGCAAGTCGACGTTGAAAAAGCCGGGCCGGAACGCCGCCTTGTCGGCGCCGTACTGGTCGGCCTGGTAGAGCTGCGCCGAGTCGGCGTCTGGCATACTGTACTGGTCCGTCTTGCGCAGCAGGCCGCCGTACAGGAACCACTCGTCGTCGTTGGCCAGCATCGCTCCATCTAAATAATTGGGCGCAATGTTGTTGGCGTTGCTTCCGGGCGACACTTTGTACAGCACGCCCATGTCCGCCGTCAGGTTGTCCTTAGTCGCAAACGGCACGCTAAAGTTGAGCGTGTACACAATGCCCAGCGGGTTCTGGTCGATCGTCACCGCTCCGTACGAGCTGTCGTTCATCCCGGGAATCCACCAGAGATTGCCGCCGTCAATGTACAAAGTGTCGCGGACGACGGCGACCCGCGGCTCTTCCCAGTAGCACATCGTCGCGCTGACTTGGCCGGGCTGCCAGCCGGCGGCTTGGGCGCTCGCAGAGCCGGCAAAGCCGGCGACGGCGAGGGCTGTGATGAGAGATTTCATGGTGAGGGAGGGAAATATGACAGAAGGAGGAAAAAGAGAAAAGAGAGGCGAAAGATCCGTATGACGGACAGGGTCCGCCCTGTTTCACAGACGACGGAGACGAAGCTGCATAGGAGGGGACGTGGATGATGGATGATGGATGACAGAAGTGATGTGGGTGGTGAGTGGTGGTGAGAGGGTAATGGTAATAGATTATACGGAAAATAAAAAACAGAAAAATAAAGAAAGAAGAGAATCAGGTACAGACACAACAGTCAGATGTCAGGTTCACGTTGACAGAGAGAGACGTGTCGACCGCGATCTGGAGTTTGGTGGGGAGAGAGATCACACTGAAGAAGATGGTAAAGACGGTAAAGACTGTCGCCGATCGTGAGTAGGCTTGAAGGCGCAGACAGTAGACAAAAAAAAAAAAACAGAAAAAGGAAGGCGGAAGACAGGGCAGAGCACGGCAGAAAAATAATAATAGAACATGAGAGGGAATCAGAAGATAGGCGAGAGACAGGCAAGACAGGGAAAGACAGCGAAAGACAGAGAAAGACAGGCGGAGGATGGACAAAAGAGGGAAGGGAAAACAGAAGGCACCACGGAAATCCTGGCAGGGCTCAGGCTGACAGGGTCTGTTCACAGGGTCGTGGACATCCAGCGAGCCAGGGTAGGATTATCTCACAGGCTGTGGAGTTCGGGTCAAAGACGAAAAAAGACGAGAGATGCACGCTGGACGCACCGTGGACGCAGTGCTGCACGCCACGGATGATCCTTGGGACTGATGGTGGGGAGAGAAGAAAAAGACTGCACAAAAAGAGAAAGAGGGAACACAGAAAGGTTGCAGAATCTGGGAACAAACAGGGAGCGTTGATAGGTAAGGGGTGGATGGATGCGAGAGGGGAAGAAAGGAACAGAAAGAAAGGAAACAAAAAGGAAGACAAAAGGCAGAGTCAACTAAACTATGTGAAAGGAGCATGTAAAAGCGACGGAATTGGAAGGAGAGAAGCAGGCGGGAGCAGAGGAAATCAACAATCAGACGAACGGACGGCGTTGGCCGGAGAAAAAAAAAAAGGCAGTAACGAAGCCAAAATCAGAAAAACAAGAAAACAAGACGCCAGAAAAGCCATAAAACCTCGAAAGTGCAGATGACATGCAAAAAGACTGAATAGGAAAACGAGAGACAAAGAGACGAGCTCAAACTGCGTCTAGATCTGTGTCTAGATACCGAAAAGACAAAAAAGTTTGGTCGAACCCGGAGACTGGGATCACATCAAACGCATCAACATCGTCCAAATCGTCAAAACATGCTCAAAGGGGAAAAGACCTCTCTGCCTTTATCGACGCCTCACGCTACGCCTTACGCCACAGAAGCCCAACCTTTTACATCCGACACCTCACAGCGAGACTATCGTCGGGCCAAGATCTTGGGGCGAAGGGCTGGACAGGAGGGAGAGTACAGAGGAAGAAGAGTGGAGGAGAGAAGAGGAAAGGAAAGAAAACGGTGGAAGAGTGGAGTGAAGGATTCGGTGGAGAGGTTGGTGGAGAGGCGGAAGTGGCTTGGGTCTGCTGCGTTTGGATGCTGTTGACCATGGTGGCGGTCTGCAAAAGGCTGGTGAAGGAGGGGTGAGACAGACAGAGAAAGAAAACAATTCAAAAAAGAAAAGAAGAAGAAACGAGGAAAATACTGTCAGTGTCTTACAGTGGAGTTGGTGGCTCGACTTACACGAATTAATGGAGGACGCTGTAAATACAGGGCATTACCAAGCTTCAGTGCATGCCATTATTTTCAGGCCTTTTGACCTGACTGCGTCTTGCCCTACACGGTCACGACGGCATCCCACATCAGATCTGACATGCGGGACTGAATTCTGGATACTCACTTGAGAACATGCTCGTAAAACTGACGTGAATTAGATGTGAGAAGAAGAAAAAGGGTCACCTCAAAATGACAGGAAGAGAAGATCGATCGGAGACACTGTTTCCGTCCTTCTTATCTTTTCTTTCTTTTCCCACTTCTTCGGTCTGATTGCTCTGTTTCTCGGGCTTGTTTCTTCTCGGTTCTTCACTCGGCTTTCTCTTCCTGATTCTCCTCCGTACCGCTTGAGACGAGTACGATCACATCAGATGCGATACGATCACAGGAACATGATGACAGGAGCAGACCTTGATCCCGGGCAGCATGCCTGTTTCTCACTTATTCCGCGAGATCTCTAGTCCCTCTTCTTTCTTCTCATCGTTTTTGCGGCCTTCTCATCACCCCTCCTCCCGCCTTTTCCTCTTCTTGCTTTATCCCGCTTCTTGCCACTTCAGCCTCGTGGGCCATTGGTCCAGACAAGTGCACCTTTTTGCGACTTATGCAAGCCATCAAGCTAGAAAGCGCCAGCAAAAGCCGTAAAAGCCGTGAAGGACCATTGAGACACAAAGTTTAAAACGCAAAAGCCCAACCCATGGCTTGACTGGCCTCGCTGGCGTCTTGGCCTTCCCTCCACAGCTCGACTAATTGTCGGATTTCGGAGCAGAAGGGTAAGTAGGGCGAAAGGGCGGATGGTAGACAATAGACGGAGGAAGGCGATGACAGATGAATATCGACAACGAGGGAGAACAAAAGGACCCAAAAGAACGGCGACTCAACTTTACTCCGTAAGTCCCAGCCTTGACTTTGACTTTTAGCTTTGGCATTGACTAAAGGCGGCGTGGCGGCGACGGCGTCGGACAAAAGAGAAAAATGTCTCCCCATTGAGACCTGCCAAGTTATGCCAAGGGCGAAGACAGCATCTCATGAGTAAAAGACAAAAGGCTGGAGATGGCGGATGAGAGTGATGTTGACAAAACAGGTGGAATCAACGAAAGAAAACAGCATTGACAACAACAACTCTGACAAGGAAATCAATGAACATCTCGCCACAATATCAACATCAACAACAGTCCATCGTGGTCTCGATCCGTCTCACGCCGCCAATTTCCAGCTTCTCCACAAGGCATAACCCTGTTACGAACAGACACAGAAGCACACTGTGGGAAAGCAGAAAGAAACACTGACTCTCGCCGGAAAAGATGTGAAAATTACGGAGTACTTACCGACAACTTTGTCGTCTCCAGACATTCTGTTCTCCACGCTTTGTCCATGTTACCATTCGTGCTTTTGGCAGTTGCTTCCAGGGCCCAAGTTGCAGTGGAGAGCTGCCTTCGTTTCTCGTTTCTTGCCGTCAGCACACCCACACCTTTTTGGCTTGTCTTTGCTTTTCGTCTCCCACACCTTTCCGCCCACACTCCACGGTTCCACCAACCGTTGAGACTGGAGAAAACTGTGGCGTGCCTGTCGATTCGAATTGGGAAAATTCGTGGGCGGCCGCTTTGATGGGCCCTGCACTTCTGGGTGTTGGTGAACGTTCCTGGTCTAGTTTTTAGCTTGGCCTGGTGTTAGTCTTGGTGTTGGTTTCTTTTTGGTGCTGGTATTGTTGCTGTTGGGTTTGATGTCTGCTCTCTTTCTTCTGCCATTTTGTGCCATTTTGCCTGCTTTCTTTCTTTCTTTCTTTCGCTTCGCTCCAACTGACTGTTTGCGGCCATTGGCAGGCATCCAGACAAAGAACAATCAGAGGGAGAAATTGGCCATCAAGGCGACGGCGCACTTTCTGGTGCGCTATTCTGTCCCTTGACTTTGTTTTTCTTCTTCTTGTCTCTTTTTCTCTTTTCTCTCCCTCTGTTGTCGTCTCCCACTTTTCACGCTGTCAGCTGACGCGCTATGCCGTATACACGACAGACACGATAAAAACGAATCTCTTGCTGACAATTGGGGGCCTCGGTCCATCGTATCGTCGAATGCGTCGTAAATGTGCTGGAATCGTATGTATCTGTTGTGTATTTGTTATGGGTGAACAGACATACGCTTGAGAAGTTCTTTTCAGCTATGGCCCAGCTCTCGTAGGGCAGGAGCAAGGTATCCTGTGGCCAGCAGAGCCTCGCTCGCGCTTTCCTTTTTCTCTTTTGTTTTGTTTCCGCTCTTTCCTCTTGCCTCAAAACTTGCCATTCGCACCTGCCGATCCCACCAGTGCCACCCACCAGAACACGAATCTGCCCTATGCTAACTGCAGGAAGGAACGAAGAGAGAGGGAAGAGGCGCCGAGGAAGAGGGACAAGACGAAAAAGAAGAAAACAAGAGTGAAAACAGTGGGTGTCGTCCGTCTAGGGTGGGATGGAAGGATTTGTACACAGCAACTCCAAATATCCCAGGGGTCACTCCCAAAGCAATCGTCGGTACCTCACCGTTGGCAGTCCCATCGCAGAGGGAGCGCATCCATCGTGTGGAAAACGGACGGAAAGAGCGACTGAAGAAAAGACGAGAGAGGACAGTGTGCACACTGTATATGGAGCTCATTTAAGCCTTTTTTATGTAGTGTCTCCACAGTGCCAGTAATGGTAGACTCCCACAAGGAAGGAACGTGCGGCGTGCTTGCACAAGTCCAGGTACTCGTAAAGCTAAGCCTTGTGCCTTCCTGTTCAGGGTCTTCCGGTGGGAGAGGGAAGGTGGAAGAATTGGAGTGGAAAAACTCAAAAACAAACTCGCCCATGTCAACTCAAAAAGATACTTTCGACGACTCTCTTCTTCCCACCCACAACCTCTCTCCACCGACAACACACCCATGTCTGAATGCAACCCAAGCCGACCTCTCGGATGGGCCATGCCGCAACCAGTTAGTCATTTACACGCAACTGGCCAACCAGAGTACACGAAATCGACAAGGATCCTGGGAGCCCGTCCCAGCCCTCCACTCGAGTGGAGGAAGAAAAGCACATCACTTTTTGGAGCTGCCTGTTGCTTTCTTGGAGTCTTGTCCTCGGGCGGCTCCTCGCAGCTCGCACAGCTCGAAGCAAAGATCGGTGAGACGGGAGAACACAGGCGCAAAGAAAAAAGAAAAAGACGCATAGCCTCTCCGTGGCTGCATGGCGTAAGGCCCGGCCAGCAACAAGTGCCAAAAAGACTTTCAAAGCCTGGCAAACATACGAGCACAAGAACAGTCATCACCGAGACAAGAGGCGTGGACGGCAGCCATGAAGGAGGAAGGCTGGGTGGCCGAATGGCTGGGTATCTGCCACGAGAAAGCGACACCAAGTCCACACTCTGCCCTGCCCAGACCTGATTATCTCTCGCATCTTTCTTTGCATCTTCCTAAAAAACGCCACAATCGGTGATCGGTTTCTTTGGGAAAAGCCTGTGTGTGCGTGCTTGCTTGCTCCATCTGCCCTACGACACTAGCGGTTCTGAAAGATCTTGCGACTTCCTGGGAATTCGCTTTTGATGTTCTCTTTCTTCTCTCTCGATCTTGCCTCGGCGAGACCGATAGCTGCAGGAGGTGCAACTGCAGGCACGGAATGCCATTCAACTGGTCAATTTGACAACAATGGTAGACACTGGGCAATGAGTTTAGGGCAACATGCTCGAGGCAAAGAAGAAGACGGCGACCGGGCGGGGAAACCCGAATGAGCCTATTTCCCGGCTGTCTTGGGCAATGGAAGCCTTGCACATCAACGTCTTTTGTCAACTTGTGCATGCCATCTTACACCGCAAAACGGTCTGCACGACTTCAAAAAGAGAAAAAAAAGAATAAAAGAGAAGAGCAAAAAGCCAAGACGCCAACCCAACCGCGGGGATGCACAGAGATGCAGAAAAAAAAGAAAAGTCCACAGCTGCAAAGAAACCCATGATTTCCTGGGATTCCTGAATTCTTTTGGATTGGGGCTTGCCTGGTGAGAAGCTTCTTTTCTTCGATGGCTTCGATGTGATCGATTGTTCTTGATGCAAAGATGCACGCCCGCCACACACCATGCATCGCCTTTATCCTCTTCACCTCGCCCTTCCGCACCCTCTGCATCGTTTTCATGGCAGGACCCTGGATCGCGGAAAGCTATCGACGTTCTATCGTGCATCACTTCGTGCATCGCTAAAGTTAGCCAAGGACCCCGCGTTTACCTTGGGAGGCGTGGGTTCTGGTGAGAAAAAGGGCAGAATGTCAGATTGACAGTCAAAAACGGCAGGACATATACTTATACGAATTACGATTGCGAGGCAAACAGGTTTGTCCACGAATAAACTCTCCGTGGTCAGTCCGCGGATTGGCCGTGGGATAGGCCACGACCCAGCCACGTCAAAGTGCGGCTGATAGAAAGTAAAGAGAAGGAAGATGGAGGGGCCGAAAGAAGACGAATGAAAATCAACGACCACTCAATTGACACAAAAAGTTACCACGAACGACGGCAGGTAAGAGCCGATGCTCAGCCATTGTGTGAGGTGAGAAGTTTCTAAGTTGCAGATTGTGGGAAGAGGGCTCCTTTCTCCATGCTGGTGAGAGCTTGAGAAGCTTTCAGCTCCGTGGAGTCGATGCTGATCGATTACCTACAAGTTGTCGACATTTTATTTCTCACGGCACCAACGGTCAGCTCGCCTGCCGGTCCTTCATTTCGACTGTTTGCTTTCAGTATGCCGGATTTTCTCAACTTGTTCCGGGCGGTTACCTGGAAGGGAAAGCTTTCTAAGATGAAAACGAAAGCAACAGACAAAAGCAAACAGAAGCAAGTGTGACGGACTTTGTCTGTTGGCCCCCAATGTCGACCTCAATCCTTGCCGATTCACGCAAAGACCCTGTCGTTCGTCTTGGCTCTTTTGGAGTCAAGTCATCAATACGTGTATTTTCAGTGCAAGTGACTTTTGCATCTATTCAGCTCCTCCTGGGCCCAACTCTTGGGTTGCTTTGATCTGTGGATACTTTCCGCTCTCACGCACTCTGTTCTCTCATTTTCTCTCTCTCACTGTCACCTGCACCCATCCCTGCAATCTCGCATTTTGCGTATTTGCAACCGTTTTACAGTTCACTGTCTGTGCCTCGTCTGTTTTCGTCTGCTTTTGGCTGTGTTGTGCCTGCGTTCTGCGCTGTTTGTTCCTGCTTTTATGCACTTTCCTTCTGCACTCTGCACTCCTGACCAAGAAATGAGGCTCTGTTCATTTGTTTTCATTTGTGCGAATCCGTTTTCTGACCAAATCCCACATCCACATTCTTTTTTTGTGCTCCGTATACCTCGCCATGTGTCCGCATCGGCCCTTCAATTTGTTTGACTGACGAGGCCTCTTCCTTTTTGCACATCTCCTCTCCACACCTCCTTTCTCGCAAATCATGTTCTTTTGATGCTCTTGCTCTTCACTTTCCTGTTCTTTT
The DNA here is from genome assembly GCA_021396235.1 of Sporothrix pallida. Classification (NCBI taxonomy): domain Eukaryota; kingdom Fungi; phylum Ascomycota; class Sordariomycetes; order Ophiostomatales; family Ophiostomataceae; genus Sporothrix; species Sporothrix pallida. The sequence continues at coordinate 75,524 of WNYG01000026.1, forward strand.
CTCTTCTGCCGTCGGTCTTCCCCTCCTTCCCCTCCTTTTCTGTCAATGTCAACTGTGGTCGGGCGCTTAAAAATAAACAGCATCCATGCTTGCAAAGTGTGTTGATGTTGGATTGGGCTGAAAGTTTGGCCTGGCCGTGTGGCTGGTACGAGTACTACTTGCAGCAGACAACTCCAAGAGACGACGTTGTACGACATATTCCGTGCTTGCTTGGACTTGTCCCCGATTCGGCAACTTTTGGTAGCTTTCTTGCACATTGCACACATCCGCACATCCACGCACATCCCCGCTGACTTTTGTCTGTGGCTGGCCGTGTGGCCGTCTTTTCTCTCCTCAATTGACCCGAAGGACAAAAGATCCGCCGACTGGGATGCTCGACAGTTGGAGATGGACTGATGCTCGACAAGGGTTTGGCAGTTCCCTGTCGTTATGCTTTGCTTCCGATTTTCATCCGTTTTTCGGTTCTCTATTTTTTGCCCTTGATTTTGCTCTGTTCTTTTCTCTTTTCTCTTCCCGCCTTTCCCGTGCCCACATAAACAAGGCTTCCCTTTGATTGTCCCTGTTCTTCTTTATTTTCTTCCCGTTTCCAATTTCCTGGCTCGCTTGTTTGCATGTCTGTGTACCTCCATCTTCTGGGTCCTTGACTCGAAGCTCCTTTTTTCTCTGACCCCACACGGATCCTCGCAATTAATTATCTGACATCTGCCATTGTTCATCTGCCATCGCCCGTCTCTAACGTCCCATCGTCTGTCCGCAGCATCCTTCGCGGGCGCGCTGGCCGTTCCTTCGCTTGATTCTGGGTGCCTTTTTGCTTGTTTTTCGACTGCATTTAAATTTGTTTTCGCCTGCCGTATGCACCGTATCCCCTATTGTCTTCCTATTGAATCCCCATTGACCCCCCTAATCCTATTAATTCCAGCGCATTTCTGCTTCATTTCACCCCCCATTTCTGCTCCTCTGCCCCTAAATTCATTTCCTCATATTCCTTCTGCCCTCCTTTCCCTCCTTTGCGATTCCTTTTGGCCCGATGCTATTTTTGATCTCCTTTGCCTTGCCAAATCCTTTCCATCCTACGTTGACACCTCGTCACCTCATTGACGTTCACAATTAATTGAGCCTCTATCAAAACAATGTCACACGAAGTACGACGTATCTGTGATTTCATATTTTGTTGTCCATTTTCTTTTCTACAGCACACTGGCTCACAAATCCTGTCTAATTGGCCTGTGATTTTATGTAATGCCCTCCAACGCCTGTTATTTTCCTTTCTTCTCTTCTTTGTTCACAACGGTTCGTCTTCGGCTTTGGCTTGCCAAGCTAACAGTCTTCTTTTATTCTTTGCCTGTAGCTTGCGCCTCTTGACTTTGTATTACATGTATCGTCCTTGTACATTTTCTTCCTTTTTGGTCCATGTCGCCGCAGTCGGTTCCGAATGCGTTTTCTCGTTTTCGGCTCCTTGTGTGGACAAAGCTTCTTGCATGCGTCTGCTGTCTGCCAAAAGCCTGCCAACGTCTACCACTTTCCCCATTTACGAGCATCTGTGATACCACACCCACGTTGTTGCACGTTGCAAGTAACACGTTGCCGTATTCTTTTGTCCCCCTTGCTTGGCTTTTCTTGAGCTCTTCGCCATGCTTTGACGCATTCGTATTTTGTTCACTCTTTTCGATGATGGCGTCCGTACAGCAACTTGTATTGGCTACCAAACGGCAGACTGTCTCCCTTTCCGCAACATGCTAGCCGGCACATCTCGAAGCTGCACATTTACAGCTTGTCCGCCACGTTTCGTTGCCATGGTTTCTTCCCTATTTCATCATCCTTTCTTTCTATTCCCATTATTCTTTCCTATTTGGCCTCACTTTCCCTCATTTTACATATCCCTTTTTCTTGCCACATGATCTTGCCTTGGCCAATATCACGCCAAAGCCGAACGAGGCTGGGGCAATATCCGTAGCCAAGAAGGCAGAAAGTAAACAAGTGTCTGTGTTCTCTGCGTCTTCGATATTTCCAAGTAAAGACTCAAAAGCCGTCAATGCTTCTCAGAGTCAGCCGCTGCAATAGCCGACTTTTGCCCTTTGCTCACTTCCACTTACACGCACTGAAAATCCACGCAACGGAGTTGTCGTAAGTATCTCACTGGATGCATGGCCAGACCTCCAGTGAAAATCCACACCCCATCCACCCCCTCCTTCAGCCACCCCTGTCCCGAAAAAAAAAGAGAGGGACGGAAAAGAAAGAAAGAAAAAAGACAGCCGTGAACAGCACTCACAGCTCACAGCACACCGTCCTGCCTTTCTTAAAGTCCGTCTCTGCCTGGCAACAACGCAGCCTCAACCTCAAGTGGCCCCACCCCATCGGAGCAGTCTCGTCTCCTCTGCCTCTCTGCCTCTCTGCCTCTTGTCCCAGTTGTCAATTTTCCTCAATTTCGCCCAGGGCTGAGGCTCAGCATCTGTCCCAGCTCCTCGCATCTCTCGCAGTGGACTCCCTGACTCCCTCCGCGTTGCCTTTGATCCTTCACATCCTTCTCCACTGTGGACTTGCTTCTGTGGACAAGCTTTCTATTCCCTGTCTTTTTGGTCTGTTGTCTGTTTTTCTTTTTCTTTCTGCCCTACCGACAGCTCCCCATTATCCCATACCCTGGCCACATATATGACCCAAGCTGCAAGAGCCGCCCGAGCCTGTCCTTTTGCTTGTGGCGTACCTGTTGACGGTCTTCACTCTTAAGTCACTCGTTTTGTCCCCTGTCAAGCCCAAGCTAGTTCCCTTTTACGTTGTACTGAATCTTACCTGCCTTTTCTCTTTTACTTCCTGCCCTCCTCTTTTCTTTCTTCTGTTCCCTCCCTCTTTTTCTTTTCTTCTCTTTTCTTGCCTTTCTTACCTCACCTTCTTTTTATCTTTTCCCTTTTACCTTTCTCCCTTTCCTCCTCACCTCACCTCCTCCACAATCGTTTATCAGACAACATCAACAAATAAAACACATTCGTTTGTGTTTCCGAAGCTTCCCCAAGCGTCGACCGTTCGTTTAGGAGAGAAGGACTTACACCAACAAGAAAGTCGACAATAAAAAAAGAGAAAAAAGTCAAGACGACAAAAAAGGACAGCACAATGGTCAACTCTTCGCTTTTGCGGCTGGCCAGCTTACTGCTGGCCGCCTCGCCGCTTGTTTCGGCCGTTGCCAGCGAGTCGGCCGGCGTCAACTCTACGACGAGCTACAACAGCCCAGTCGACCACAACGGTGGTGGAAACAATAATAACGGCGCGCCCGGCAACAACGGAAACAACGGCCACTGCCACCCGTCGACGGTCACAGAATACTGCACAGTGACGTCGTGGTCGACAACGACGGAGATCTGCTACGAGACGATCACGGTGTCTGTGCCGTACTACTCGACCGAGACAACAACGACGACCGAGATCCAGTCGAGCGTCGCCTACGAGACGGACGTTGTCACATCCACCCAGACCGACTACAGCTCATACGTGGTGGTGAGTATATACGCATGCGCTTGAGCATATTCTGTGCCCGTTTTCGAGTCTATTTACTAATTCACTGTCAGTCCTACCCCGTTACTGTTGTTGTCACGGAATGCGCCGGCGACGCGACGCCGACGCCGTCTGGCTACTATGACCGCCGTGCTGTTGGCGGCGACGACTACGAGTGTGTTGTTTCCACGCAGGTTGTCTGGAGCACGACGACGGTGACCTCGACGCAGCCAGCGTCGACGAAGACTGTTGACCACGATGTCAGCGTGACTGTCACTCTTCCCGCCTCAACGATCACCCAGGGCGGCTCGACCATCACCAAGCCGGCCTCGACCGTGACGCTGCCTGCTTCGACCGTGACAGACGTTGTGTCCGACATTGAGTCTGTCACCGTTTCGCTGCCCGCGTCGACCGTCACGCTGCCTGCCTCGACACTGACTCTGTCGGGCACGACCGTGACGATCCCGGCGTCGACGCTGACGCTTCCTGGCAGTGTCACGACGCTTCCGGGCTCTGTGACGACGCTGCCCGGCTCGGTCGTTGTAATCACTTCGACGCAGACCCAGGCCGAGTCGACGACGACGTTCACGCAGCGCGGCAGCGACACGACGGTCACTGTCACCTCGACCATTCCCGGCACGACTGTCGACATCACTGTCACCAGCACTCTGACCGAGCCGGAGCAGACCGAGACTTTGACGACGACGCAGACTCTGACCATCTCGACTTGCGCTGCTCCCTCCAGCTCGGGCCAGGCTTTCGCCACGCTTGTTCCCAGCAGTGACCTTACCTGGGGCTGTGCACCTGGCACCGTCTGCTCGCCCAAGAAGCCCGAGGGCTGCAACCTGTTTGCGGACTCGCCCGACGACACGTTCACGTGCCAGCCCGACGAGTGTATCCCTGCGCCCGACTTCCCGATTGTCGAGTGGCCCGAGAACACCACCTCGTACTACCCGCCGACCGAGGGCTACTTCAACCTGGCTCCTCCTGCTTTCGGCCTGTCGTACGGGATTTTCGAGGAGGAGTTTATTGTTGAGGAGATTGGCGGCCACATTTTCACTGTGACAACGGGCGACTGGCTCACGCAGTCTACCCTGACCCACTACCCGCCCCCCTCGTCGGTTCCCTCGTCGTCGTCTTCGTCGGCCGCTGGCTACCCTGTCGGCCGCAAGCGCTCGATCCTCAGCAAGCGCGACGACACCATCATCCCCTCGGTCTGCTTCGACATCTGCAGCAACGCGTACATCGAGGCCCAGAACGTCGGCAAGACGCCTGCTCTCTGCGCCGCCGACTCGTCTTTCATGGCCTACTACAACGGCTGCAACTCGTGCGTCACCGATAACACCGACCAGGGCAAGCTCTCCATCAAGGCCTACCTCGTCCAGAAGTTTGGCCAGTTCATCAACTACTGCTCCACCGTCCCTGCCACTTCGCAGTCGGCCGGCGGCGGCTCTGCCCCTCAGTCCCAGCAGACCGGCACCCCAACCTTTGTCTCGTCGGCCCAGAGCCAGCCTGCGTCCATCTCCAGCCCGCCCGTCGTCATCCCGACTTCGAGCTCCAACAACAACCCGGGCGCCCCCACCCCCAGCTCGCAGCCCTCGCAGCCCGCCCAGCAGTCCTCGTCGCCTGCTCCAGCCCAGTCATCCCCTGCGCAGTCGACGCCTCCCCAGTCTTCTCAGCCCGCCCAGCAATCCAGCCAGCCCGCTCAGCAGTCGTCCCCGCCTGCCCAGCAGTCCAGCCCGGCTTCCTCGACGCCCGCTCAGCAGTCCAACCCTGCTCAGTCGAGCCCTGCTCAGTCCAGCCCGGCCCAGTCCAACCCGGCCCAGCAGTCCAGCGCTCCTGGCTCGTCGCCGAGCAGTGTCGCCAGCGGCAGCGGCAACGTTGGCTCTGGCTCGCCTTCCCAGTCCGGTGGTGCTCCTGCTAGCAGCAGTGGTGCTGGTTCCGGCAACGGCAACGGTAGTGGCAGTGGCAACGGCAACAGCAACACCGGCTCGTCCCAGGGCGGCGGCTCGTCTGCTGGCGTTTCTGGCTCTGGCTCTGGTTCCGGCGGTGCTGGTGCTACTGGCACTGCCTCGGGTGTTGGCTCATCCAGCACTGGCGGTGCCGGCAGCGGGAGTGGCTCTGGCAGCGGCTCGGGCTCTGGCTCCGGTTCGGGCAGTGGCTCGGGCTCGGGTACTGGCTCGGGCAACAGCACCGGCACTGGCTCGTCCGTCGTGCCCACGAACTCGCTCGTCACGGCTGGTGCGCCGTCGCGGATGGGCATGGCCGCTGGTCTGAGCTCGATCGTGGCTGCCTTCTTTGCTATGGTTGTTCTTCTGTAGATAGCATGAGGCGAAGCCGAAGGCTGTTGAGTTACTGCGTTTAAGTTCCTGCGTTGTTTACCTTTACTTCACGTCACTCCTTAATGTCTATTTGCATTTTAAGCGGCCTCTTTTTACGACAAAAAACTTATGATTGCGAGACTTTGCTAAGAGCGAGGACAAAAACAAAAAAAAGAAGAAAAAAATACACTTCATGGATGCGAGGGTACACATTTCGGGTAGAGAGATGGAGAGCGAGAGCGTTTTGACTTTGATTTCGATTTTGGAGACGAGCGAGAGCGTGCTTTACTGGTGCGGAATTAATACTGGTGGAGAGAAGGTTGCATTGTTTGTGTCCGTTTTGATTTTGTTGTTTGCTTGATTTATTTTGATTTTCTGGTTTGGGTAATAGGGGCATCTCATACATCCCCTTAGGTCACTGGTTTCTGGGTTTCACTTTTCTTGTGCACACTTTGTGCAGTTTGCATTTTACACTTTACACTACCCCCCCTTCACCCTTCTAATTCTTCCATTCCTTTATAAGAAAGCCTAGATACCCTCTCTACTAGAGAAGAACACCCAACTCGTACACAATCGAGATTTAAGGCTGGAAACACACTGGCCGTGAAATCAATATGATATCAAATTGAGATTGAAATCGAGATTTGTATTTGTGTATTGTACATGTAGCCTCTAAAAGCACAACGTACTGTAGTCTATCCAAGACAAACGCCGCTTCTATAATGCTGTTGAAACACTATCTGAACGCTGATGCAGAGATGCACTACTGTGTAAATGACCTTTGCCATGTCCTGTTGCATATCTCTGCCGAGAGTATGCACTCCTCACTATGCACTCCTCGGTATGCACTCCTCAGTATGCACTCCTTGTCCGAGATGCTGTCTTATCCTCCTGTCTTGTCTTGGCCATTGCTTGCAAGACGACAATAAAAACCCAATAAAAATATATAATATCCCAAAAAAAGAAGACTAAGAGTCTGTAGACGAAAGAAAGAAAGGAAGAAAGAAAAAGAAGGGACTCCTAGATGTGAGAACAAAAGAAAGTTAAATAGAAATCAATAAAACGCCGCTCCTTCTGTGCTGTTGTATATAATGGTGTCATAATGCATCGCCTTTCGCCCCTTTTCGCTTTTTGTGTTGTCGACATTCTGTCGACATTCCGTCAACCACCTTCCCGGCCTACTCCAACTGCTGTCGTCGCCGCTTCTCCGACTTTTGCGTCTCTGCCAGCTCGTCATCGATGTACTTGTTGAACTCGTCCGGGTTGTCTAGGTATAGATGATGGCCTGCGTTGCGCACAATCAGCACCTTGGCGCTGCCGTTCTCCCGCCGCTTCTCTTCGGGCGTTCCGTGCAGCAGCGCCTGCACAATCCGTGCCTTAATCTTCTCTTCGGCCGCGTACCCGCCCGCCACGTCCATCCAGTCGTGGTCGCCGTACATCATGACGATCGGGAATCCGGTTTCGCGCACCTCGGGCACGGCGGGCGTCGTCTCGGTCGCGGGCTGCGCGGGTGTCACCACTTGCCGGCCAACATTCTGGATGCGGTTGATCACAGGGCTGCGGGCGTAGGCACCGGGGGCCAGCAGGTACGGCAGCGCGTACTCGCCGCTACCCCGCTGCCGGAACAGGTTGTATGTGTACGTGTGGAGCGCATCGGCCTCGTCGGACTCCAGATGGCTGAACCGCCGCGACGTCCAGCCAGACACGAGACGCGGGCCCAGTGGACCCGACGCGCGCACAAGACTGAATGGAGACACGTTGGCGTCCCAGAGCCACACAAGCCAGCCCGGTAGTGGCCGGCGTTCAGGCTTGGCGGCGGCTGCTGATGCCTTCTTCTTGTTGTGGTGGTTGTGGTTGTAGGTGTAGTTGTGGTTCGGAGAGGGTGCGGAGGATGATGCAGCGCCAGCTGTTGTCGTAGTCGCGCCCTCGGCCACGGCGTTCTGGTCCTGCGTAAACTCGTTGACGAGCGTCGACTCTTCGGGTTCGGGCATGGCGGCGTTGACGGCGTACGGGTCCTCAGGCACACCGACGGGTGATGCCAAAATCAACTTGTTGATGCGACCGGGGTACTTGAGCGCATACGACACGGCCAGGTAGCCGCCCATCGAGTGGCCCATGAGCGTGAACCGCTCAATCTTGCGGATCTTGCGCCACTCCTCGAGCGAGTCAATAAACCAGCTCTCAGCCTCGGTGATTTTGGCCTGCGGGTCCTTGGCCTTGACCTTGAATGGCGGCCGCGACGAGTTGCCCATGCCCAGCATATCCAGCGCGTACAGCTTCCAGCCCTGTCGCCGGCTCAGCGGCTCAAAGTTGCGGTAGAAGAAGCCAAGACCCGCGCCGTAGCCGTGCAGCATCACCAGTGTCTCCTCGTTCTCCTCGCCCACGCGCTCAATCGAGTATTCGTTGAGCGCCCGGTTCTTGCCCGAAAGCTGCACCATTTGCGACCGCCAGAGTCGCGAGCCGTAGGGGTCGTCGTTGTTTGTGCTATTGATGGACGAGAGGGCCGCACCGCCCGCTTGTTGCTGCTGGGCCGTCATGCTGAGGTCGGGTTGCGAGCCGGGCTTCGCTTCGCGGACATAGGGGACGTATGCGAGCACACCGCGCTCGGCGGCCGATGCCGAAACGCTGGTCCACCATTGATGCGCCGCGTCTCGGTAGCCGAGGGGGAAGTATGAGTTCAGCCGGGCTTGTGTGCGTGTCTGTTGAGCCTGCTCAGCGTCCGCTTGGGATGCTGGCCGCTCTTCAGACCGCGATCGCGGCTGTGCCTGCGACTGGCTGGCCATGGCGGGCCGGCGGTTGTTTCGTGCTGCAACGTTCGGTTCGGAGGTGAGGCGGAAGACGCGGATAGTCGCGGCGGCGGCGGGAGCTGCTGGGGCGTTGGCAGCCGCTGCTGCTGCGTGGGATTGTGCGAGAGAGTCGTGAGAAGTATGAGAAGTGTGAGACGCGTGCGAGACGTGTGATGATGGCGGTGGCGGAGGCGGTGGAGGTGACTTTTCCGAGTTGTATGATGCAGCGACAGTGGTCAATGTGCGTCGAGTTGGCGCGACAGACAGCTGCAAGACGAGATGCTGCGGACTGCGGAGCATTACTGACGTCGGGAGGGGAGGAGAAGGGAAAAAGAAAAATAAAAGAAGGAATAAAAGATTGGAGGGGGAGGGTTATTAAGAGCCCAGGGACAACCGCCGCCGAAAGGCTGAATGAAAGGGCTGCAGAAAGACCCAAAAAGACCCCAAAAGTCGCAAAGAGACCCAAAGAGAAACTGGAACGGGGGAAATTCGGGGTCGTTAGAGTCCGTAAATTCCTAATTCCGTGTCACGGTTCGCCGACGCAGCTGGGGGCAGGCAGCAAGAGTATGCATAGCACGGCGTTCGTCCGTCGGGCTTGTCCGGCTAGGCAGGCGTTGCCAGGAGTGGTGGGTGTACGTGTCTGCGAGCGTTGGCGATTGCGATTGCGATTGTGAGAGATTGCGAGAAGTTGTTGTTAGTGGTCAACTTTTGGGAATCTTTCGGGATCGATTCAGGAGTCGATTTAACGATATTTTCTGGGGTGTTTTCGTCCGTGTGAAAAAGGAAGTCGCTTGGGGAACAAACTGTGGGGGAAGGAAAGAGCAAATGGGTTGTTAAGAAACAAACGGAAAGAGAGGGCAGGACGTGAGGATTTATTCGGGTGTCGTGTCGGTTGAGCCGTTCTCGCTCCTTCTTGTTATTAAATTATTTTTTACGTCGTTTCCTCTTTTTCCCCCATGTCAGTCGTTCGTTCCCTCTGTGTTTGGCTTTTTGGCGTTGTGGGTTCGTTATAGCTCTTTCCCGTGCTTTCCCTTGCCCCTTCTATTTGCGCGCGATAGCCTTCCCAACAAAAATTTAGTTAGAGCAAAACAGAAAAATAGAGCAGGACCCAAGAAAATCCCGGCAAGAACGCCCCTCATCCCACGCATGTTGCTCGCCCCCCTTCCAATTGGAGGCTCTTTTAGTCTTTTGGGGTCGTGCAAGTTGCCTGGCGGCAGGCGCGAGTGACCACTTGTCTTTCTTTTCCTCTTTATGCTCCTTCCCTTTCTTTGGCTATTGTCGGGATTTTTCGACCGCGAAAACAGGGTCCTCCACTTTTCCGCCGCACCGTAGAATCATGAGAACCGAGGCCTCAGGGGTGGGCCACAGCCAAAAGCGCCAAAATTCGAGCCAAAAAGACGCTAGAGGCCGGCCCTGAGAGCACCTTCTTCAACAGCAGGGGCCCTAATGCCAACTGTCACCGACCTGGACGAGATGAATCGCCGATGAAGCTTCCGCTGTATTTTCGGCAGAAAAGCTGTAAATGCGCTAATTCTCAACGGCCACTTCTGGAGAGGACACGCTGTATTTTCGACACTATAAAAACACTCGGAAGTCAACACCACTTTACGCGTCAACATCTTGAAGAATTTCTCAATTGAACTTCAAACTAACTCAACAGTACTTCCCCTCCATTCCTGGGCAATTGTATTCTCCGTAGCCATTCCATTCGTCGAGTTAAGCCGCTCAAATGACCCCGTGCCGCCACCGCGCCTGTCGCGCAGCGTGCCATTCCGTAATTCGTAGGCCTTGTGACCCACTAGCCCAGCTTAGTCATCTGGCACGAGCCAGTGGATGACGATGTTCATCAGCAGAGAATCGACCAACTGCCCACAAGCCACCAAAGGGCAAGAGCCAGCAAGAGCCAGCCAAAGGCAAACAACACGCAGCTCTGGCCCAACGTCCAGCGCATTCGTCGTCGCGCTCCCGACGCCCAGCCCCGACGACCATTCTCTTTTCTATTTTGGCATTTGGCATCGACAACAGCAATTAAACGCCTCCGCGGGCAGTTCCGACAGCTCCAGGGCGATAGCTTGCCTCCAGCCGCCTTTCCGCCCTTTAGCCCTTTTTGCTTTTTGCACCCCTCTCCGTCTCTCGAGAGATCACACGACATCTTACCTCCCGTCAGACCTCTCGACAGCATACCCAGGCCGTATCTGGCCCATTCAGTATCCTGCGAGGCCATTTACCTCGAAAGGCTTGCACAAAACCCCCGCACGGCACGACAATGGCCGACGACCTCGACTCCCTCGTCAAGGGAGCTCCCTTGCCTGGACGGGATATTCCGACAAGCCGGCCAACGAGCGGCGTCTTTGGCAGCGATGCCGGCACTAACAACTCCGACGGTGCTTCCGACACGGGCTCAATTGCCGCCAGCACCTCTGCCAAGGCCGGCGACCCGCTCTCACACACGCCCAGCTCGCCGTCGATGATCTACCTCAACTTGCTGATTCTCGAGGCGTCCTTGAGGGCACAATTCCTGGCTCTGCGCGCACGCCGCCGCCACCACACTTTCTTTCTGATGCTGCTGGGCGCGTGGATCTTGGGGTTCGGCTATGCGCTGTTCCTGGCTCCGCGCGAAGACGGCAGCGGCGTTGGCGGCTCTGTTTATTGGGTCGTCGACGTGCTTGAGAAAGTCTGTTTTATGGGTGGTGTGATCACAGCTGCACTCGTGTGGGCCACGGGTATCTGGGATCGTGGCGTCCGCTGGCCGCGGCGCTGGTTCAGCGTGTCCAACCGTGGCCTGCGGCACATCAACTGCAAACTTGTTTTGCTTAAACGGCCGTGGTGGGCTGAGTGGCTGGCCACGCTTGGCTGGTTCCTGACGTATGGTCTGCTATCTAACACGGGCGGTGCCTCGTCATACCGCTACGTCGAAGCGGCACTTTTGCGCGAAGTCGACCGCGAGCTTAACTTGAATACAGGCGCTGGAGGGCACCACCATCCTTCCGTCCCGTCATCTCTTGGGAGCGGCGGACTGGATCGCGACGAAGAAAAGGGTGGTAGCAACCTGCGCCGGCAGAGCGCTGCCTTTAACAATCTTGGACACGAAGAAGACCTCGCGCCAGGCGGCGACTACGTGAAGCTGCTGCTGCTGGCCAAGCCCTTTTCGCCCACATTCCGTGAGAACTGGGAGCTGTACCGCCAGGAATATTGGGACCGCGAAAACGAACGCCGCGCCCTGATCCGTCACAAGCTCAAGGAACAGGACCGCGCCGTGCTCCGCGCCACGGGTGGCTGGTTCTGGTGGTTGCCGGGCCGCAGCGTCCCTGTCGGCCAGGCCCATGCCCACCTGCACTCGCACCACCATTCTCATAGACCGCACACCCCTCGTGGCGGCAGTGAAACCGGCCAGAGCACCAGCGAAAAACACGGCCACCACCCACAGCATCCGCGCCACGCTGCCGTCGAGCGCGAGCACCGTCGCACGCGCAGCAACAGCTCGCGTAGGAGCAGCATGTCGACTTCGGCGACGGCGGCTGGCGGCGGCAGCGAAGCGACCCTGGACGTTGATGACACCAACGAGACTGCTGCCGTCACGCGCAAGACAAGCACGGGATCGAGTGCGTCCGAGCGGCGACGGAAGAAGTCAGCTGCCTCTCAGGGCGGCTCAGGACGTGGGGCTGGCTCAGGCACAGGTTCGCGCCGGCCGGCTGTCACATTAGACTCGCGGTCTGTCACGCCCGATATTCCGTCGCCTTTGGCCAAGGAGAGCAGCTTCTCTTCGCTTGGGTCTGAGGGAAGGCGGAGCAACAGGGCATAAGTTGACAGCGCTCTTGCTTCCATGCCGTCTTGGGTCCTGGGGGCGTTGGTTGGTTCATATTTCTGACGAAAAGAATTGGTGTGGAATTGCAGCGTTATAAAGTCCAAAAGGTGCATATATTTTGTTGCTAGATATTTATGAACTGGGCTTTTCTTACTTTCTACTTCCATACCTAGCCTGAACTCTATTAGTCCGTGAAATGTTTCCCTGTCACCATATATCCTCTTCATTCCTCACACGTCCTTCTTCCACAATTTGATGGCATCGGGGCAGGCGGAGAAATGCTCCAGAAAGGCCGCCTGGGTGCCAAAAACCGTGTTCGTGTACACGAGGGCCACGTTAAGGTGACCGTACAGCTTCTTGATCGCCGCATCGCAGCCCTTGCACGTATACCCGCCGCTGGCCGTGTTGGTAAAGCGGTCAAAGAACGACATCATGACGGTAAAGTCCTTGCGGTTGTTCAGTTCGCTGAACCAGGTGAACGGCTGGAGATACCCAGCGTTATAGAGGATCGTGTTCGCCCGGTTTGGCGGATACCCGGCGCCAAGGAGAATCTGAGAGGCCGCCCCCCGTGTAACCATGCCCTCCGAGAGCTGGTATTTCTTAAAGGTGGCAGCATCCATCTTCCCCTTCTCCTTTCCATTTTCCTTTTCCTTTTTCTTTCCCTCGTCTTGCTTCGTTTCCTTGATCTTGTTCCTTTTAGCCGCAAAGGTCTTCTTGTGAAACGCATTTTTGTGCTGCGGCTTCCACGGTGTGATCACATGCGGAAGGAAATTGTCCAAAGCTAGATCAGTAGGCATCGTCAGCGATCTCAAAGGGATGACACGCAGCCGGCACGATTCCTCAAGGCACGGCTTGCAGCAGCGTGTAAGAGTTGGCAGAAAAAGGTAACGACCAGCCGCCTTTTCGTGGGCGTTGATGTAGCGGGTGCCGTCTCTGTTGCCCGACGTATCCGCCATGCTCAGGATGTTCAAGGCCGTGTACTTCTTTTCTTTTAAAACAACTTCGGGAGTCTCTTCCTTTGCATCAGCCCCCTGTCCCACAGCCCGCTTAGGCTTGACTTTGAACTTGGGAGGCTTATCCATGACGGTCTTTTCGAGCGCCGCTTGACCAACCTCTAGACCTTTGACACCAGGTGCAATCTTGGGCCGGTGCTTCGGCGCCCGCGAGTCATAGAAGCGGTAGCTGTCCGAACTTTCGGGCGCACTGCAGACCATACACTCATGAGCACTGAGCAGCCGATAAAGGTCGGGGAACGTCACGCGCGAGCCCATGCCCGACCAGATCACAGCCTGCACGACACCCAGAGCATGAGTGGTGACCGCATTGTACTCGATGAGGCTGGTGACAATCTCACGAGAGCAGCGATTGACCTGCCGAAGAGCCAGACTCGACTTGACGTCCAATTCTTGGCAAATGTTGTAGATAAGCTCGAGTGGCAGCTTGTTGAAGCTGCCCAGATCCGCCTCGGGTTCCTTGCCAAAGCCCTTGGTGAGAGAGTTGACCAACGGTCTGGAGATGTGACATGCCTTTGTTCTGGTCACGTCGACTTTCGGAAGAGTTTTTGCGGCGACCTTAAAGATGCCGTCGATATCGTCCTCTGTGAAGATAGCATCCTCGTCAGGATACCCTTCGTCCGAGGCCTTGCTAGAAGACATGGCGGTGGTGGAATAGTAAGGTGCAAGTTCGTGTTTATCGTAGTTTGGTGAGATATGTAAATGATGCAGGATTGTGTTGTCTACGAGGAGATGAGATGAGATGAGGGTCAGGGGACGGGGCATAAATACTCAGAATGGGTAAGAACAGCATTGCGTTCCATGCAACGATGCTTGCCACTCGCTCTTTCTGTCTCTGATGGTTTCTCCGCCGTTTCCCAGTGAATAGAGCGTACTTGGAGTGTACATGTTTGGCGTGAATACTTCTGAAAGTGGAAAGAAGACAATGTATGGAAAGGTCGACCGAAGAAGAAAATGTCTGTGAATATCACAAACTACTAGGCGCGCCTCGCAGAGAAGGAACGATCAGTCCCTGGGTCCTGCGTCCTGTGTACCACATCCTGCATCTGCATCTGCATCTGCACCTGCACTCGCGCCTTCCCTGGCATCTCTGTCGCACATTCCCTCCTTGGGAAGACGCAGTTTATCGGGCGCACCTGCCAGAATTAAGCGATGCCAACTATGTAGGTGAGTATTTTGAGCAAGTCTAAACATTGACTTGCTCGTGCATGTGGGTGGCAAAATACACGAGGCTGCCAGACAACGTTTGGCGGAAGGCGCTACCGCAACTAGTATTGCCGTGTTGAGACTACTTTCTCCCACTTCTCCAATGTTCCTTCTCGATTGATGGCAGACACTCATCCACGGCTGCCCATCCCAAAATCCGCGTACTATTTAGTGAGCCGCACAAAACACAAATTGCAGAAATACGAAAACAACACACAGCTTTTGACGACATCCATTCATCAACCCACACACTTACTCCCCATCTATCACCTCTTCAATTCAGAGTACATCGATACCGCAAACAGAAACCGGCAGACGCAGCGCACTTCGGGACGCACGACCACCCGGCAACGCTCCTATATTAATTTTTAATATCGCCATCCGGCTGTTGGGTGTTTCAGTGCAAATCGGCGCATCGGCGTCATTCTCTCTCTTATTTGCTTGTTGTTTACAGGCCCACGCCTCGCTTCACCTTGCCGTGCCTTGCACGTTTTGTCTCAATTTCACCAGCGGCTTTCGTCCAGGGTGGCTCAAGACAAGCAACCAACCCACTTCTTGACTCTCCAGCTCATCGTCAGATTTCATCATCCGGCCACTCTTCATCGCATATACACCGAATAAACATTAGCACCCACATTTACCGGAAAAGAAACCGCCATACTTCTCTCGTCACGCCAAACCATGGATGTCGACCACGGCCTGCCGAGCTCACCGGCAGACGCCGGCATGAAGCTTCCGCCCGGAGTTGTCGCCAATGCGACGTACCAAGGACCGGCGCCGATGCTGCCTCACATCCCTATTCCTCTCACAAACATGTACGTTGCATCCGCAACACGGAACAGGCGAGAGGCCATGCAGCAAAGACAGCCAAGGCAACCAGCGGCTGGGTCCGATATGTTCTCACCCCGGCAAGAGAACATTGCCCCGCCATGCGATGGCATGGAACTTTCGATGAAGTATGCGTCGGTGCTGGGCCTCACAAGGGCTCAGATTCGTCAGATCACGGGTGGCTTTCGATTTTCCCAGTATCCCGACCAGTTTGGCCATTGGGCCTACGAGAAGCGCCGCGAAGCACAGGCAATTCTCCCATTTTTGTATCTCGGCCCCTCCGCCGCCGCTCGGGACCGCACATTTCTACAGAAAGCCGGCATCACCAAGATGATTGCCGTCCGTGACAGTCGGCTGGCTGATGCACGGCTGCTTATGGTCGAGCACATTGCCAAGGAGATGGGCATCCAGTCCGAGTGCATCGATGTGTCGAATCTGGGCGATTTGCTACGTGCCTTGCCAGCAGCAGTGGATAGCGTCAACCAGCACATGCTCAACGACGTGCCAGTCGACAGCAACGGCATCTCAACGGGCAAGGTGCTGGTGTTCTGCGAGACGGGCAACGTGCGGGCACCACCGCTCGTGGCAGCATATTTGATGTCAATGTGCGACATGGACATGTTGGGATCGCTCCAGTTCCTGTGCCAGATGCGCTTCTGCATCAGCCTCGACGAAGACGCCAAGCACATGTTGGTCGCCTTCAGCGACCTGCTGAATGCAAAATGCGACGTGGCAGAGGCCGCTCAGATGGATACGACGGACAACGACACCCTTATGGAGGATGAAGTCGGCAGCCACACTATCCGTGAAAGTGTAGAAACCCTTGGCACCGGCCTGCCACAAACACACGGGGCCGCATTGCAAGATCGACTTACAAACATAGACCCGAATGCCGCGTCCAGATTTCTTGACGTCCCCTCCGCACGCGCCATGCTCACCCAGAGATCGCGGAGCCAGAGCCGACCAGCCAAGCGCAGCGTGGAGGAGACCATGGACGATGAGGACGACCGGATCGAGGGTGCAAGCCAGTATTCCGGATCGCGTGAACCGTCCGCCGAACCGACACGACTCAACCTCGACATGGCACGGTATCAGGACCGCAAGCAGTTTGTGCCTTTTGTTGACACAGATGACAAATAGGCGTGCCATCACTTGCTCGACAAAAAGTAACCAGGACAGCGTTTTAAAAGCAGACAGTGAGGAAGCCACCATTGCCCTTATTTCCTTTCTTTCTTTTTTTCTTTTCCTTTCCTTTGAATATTTTCTTTTAGAAGGAATCGGCAGCAAGCAGGTGCCTAGAAAGCAAACCTACAAATAGCGTTATTATTTTTACTTTCTTCTTTATTTCCTTCAATAGAATACCACCACTGGCCAGAAGGCACTATTTTTTGCCTTTATTGCTTGGACAAGTCGTAAGCCTGGTGTAGAATCTATGATAATTTCAAAGTGAATGAGCTGTAGAAGGCAGCACAGATCTGTTATCCCGAGAACACCAAACGGCCTTTGGCCAACCATGGCATGTCGTTTATAAAATACGGGTGGGAGATGACCTCATGCTTCAACACAGCACTATGGTATTTTCAGACCGTCAATGGACCTAATTGCTAGTGGTGTTCCCGTGTCTGTGTTTTGTTGATCAGAGAGCCGTCCGCTTACTTAGTTTCGTCCTATCTCAAATCGACCTCTCTCTCAGTATCTTCTCACCTCTCTCTCACTTTTCAACACCATCATTCACTGTCTGAAAAGAGAGCCACGTGGGTCTATATTGCAAAATTCCTCGAGTATAAATTTGACACTTCACCACGAGGCATTGCTATGCCAGAATTTGACGTCAAGTGAGCCCAAAGACACTATCGCCAATGCCCTCTCGTGCCTGTACAAGAGCCGTCTCGTTGTTTTGGGTCAAGGTATTTCGCCACTGCCCAAACATTAACAATTATCGACACAGCACCACAAGAATCAAAATCAACTCGAAAATGTCTGCAACGAAGCATTTTAGTTATGTCTGCGAGACGATCCCCGAGTTCTGGGACCGCCTGTCGGCCGGCATCAAGCTCATCCTCGTCAAGGAGCTCGCGGCATGGTACACTTTTGAAGATGTCGTTGCCCTCCTACAGCTGACAGATGCACAGCATAGCGCTTTTGTGAGACTCTACCGTGGCCAGCTCGCAAAGCAGTCTGCGTACGACAAAGTCATCCGTGCCAAGATAAAAGAGCGCGACGAGTATCTCTTTTCCTATGTGCCCTACACGTCGCTTGACAAACCGGGCCCTTCGCTCGCAAACTACGAGGCGGCCAGAAGAGCACAAAACCCGAGAATTCCTCCCCTGGAACTGGCAACCGACTATATTACCATCCAGGATATGAAGCTGGGCGAGGAATATCTGGTGGCTGTCGGCTTCGACCGCGACTGGGTAGACTTGGGCCACTGGGTCGGGCATTCGGGCACGTCGCGGTTTGTGATTGATATAGACCTGGTCGGCCACTACGAACGCGACTGCAGTTCGGGCACCCAGAACCTGGGCATCTTGCGACGCCAGCGGCCCGTGATCCCCGGCCAAGAACTTGATGCTGTGGCCCAGCAGCTGGCCCAGGCCAAGAAGAAAGCCGAAAAGGAGGCCAAGGAGCGGGATCACCGGCATGCCGTGCAGATTTCTCGGGCCTATGCCCATCTTTATGCGCAGGCTCGAGTCGAGGATTTTACTGCAGCTCGAGCAGCGGCAGCTCGACTTGGTCTTCCAATGGGCCAGCTTTCAAGCACCAGCCTTTCGCCCCGTCGTTCGAGTGTTCAGTCGGGGAGAGGCACTCGCCATCGTCGCGTCATGCCGGCTTCGATGGATGGACAACAAGATGACGAGCCGACTTTGTCCGCTATGCCCGCTATGCCCCATCGCCGGTCAACAACTCTAAAGCGCGGCCGTGGACGCCCTCGGATCCATCCCGTTGTCGCGTCGACTAAACGCAGAAAGACGTCTGAAACGCACTCACAGGAGCCTCGGAGCTCAGAGAGAGAGGAGAGTGTGCCAGTGGCGTCCAACAGCCCACCTGACAACAGCGAACTCGACGGAGAATATGAGCTGGAGTAGTAGGCGATGAAACTCAAGAAGGAAAACGAGACGAGAAAGAGCAGAAAACAGGAAAACAGGTGGAACACAGGAAGAGCATCGGTGATGAAAAAAAATAATATAAATACAAAGCACAGGTTGCAATGGACGTCGCAAGACAGGACAAGCAGAAAAAAAAAAGGAATAGATAGCGTATTAAAACCCAATACAATTAGAAATAAATAATAACGCCGCGCTCAAAATCAAACAAAAACCCGTCCTATGCTAGCAAGTAGTCGACTGTCTTAATTAGTAGACGTTCGTATAAAAGGGGATCAATCTCAGAAAACTTACTGTTAGGGTCGAATACATCGTCAATAATAATCGGGGTCGAACTATCGCCCATGATCTCGGCCAGGCTTTGAACTGCAGCCTCGACACTATCCGTCGTACTGTCGGTGGTGCTTTCATCGACAATTTCGGAGGTAGCAGGAGTGGTCGTGGCGCTGGCCGTACTGACCGCATTGGCCGTACTCTTCCTTCTGCTTGGAGTTTTGTCTCCTGCTTTTGTTGTCTTTGCCGTTTTTGCCGCCTTCGTCGTCTTGGTCGTCTTCGTCACCTTTGCCGCATTTGCCGTCTCTGGCCTCTTTTTGCCCACATACGGATTGTCCGCGTTCTTGACCGCCCCAATAAGCCGCCGAAGCGTCGCATGGGACGGCTGTGACTCGATTCCCTGAGCCAGCTGGCTATAGGTGATGCCGGGCGTCCGCTTGATCTGCTGCTCCAGGTACCGCTTGTCCCGCTCCGAGATAATCGACGGCCGGCCAAGTCTGGGCTCGTCTTCAAACGAGTGTGTCTTGGCAAACCGGTTGACCGTTTTCATCACCGTGCTCCTGGAAACATTGAATCCCCGAGCAACTTCGGCACTCGATTTGCCGCCGAAAACGGCTCCGACCATAAATGCGCGGGCAATCGGGGTCAGCTGGCCGTGGGCACCCTTTCCGGCGGTCAGAATGGTTCCGATTTCATCTATCGACACGTCCATTTTGTGAGTTGTGTGTATTGTGTAGTCCGTACCGTGTTGACATTGAAAGTAAGATACGTTGTCCGCCATAGAACGCGTCAAAAGCCGTTGGCTTTAGGTTTCACGCGGCGTTGTCTAAATTGGCCCCACTGGGCTTAGCGCGATAAGGGGCCTTACCAGGTCCGGCCAGATGACGTCTCACCAAAGGAAGCTGCCCCGCGCCACTGGCACAGCAAGCACGACCCTATCTTATCCAGGGCGGGTAGGAGCGATCTCAAGGCATCACGGGCAGTGACTCGCACCTGACAACTAGGTAGACTGACTACCTAATCCTCTCTTCGCTATACTTTCCTTTCACACTCTTTCCCCTTCTTTTTACCTTTTCACTCTTTTCAAACTCCTCTTCTCACTCCGACATCCACACAACGCTATCGACGATTAGCGACCGTATCGCGAACCAGACCTTGAGGGGCCAGTCTCTTTGTTCCTGAGACGGCTCTCCAGCCACAGATTACCCAAGTTCCGTCAGATTCACCAAGAATCCTCAGATTCCATTCTTCCGACGATCTCCTCTTTTCTCATCCTCTCAACAGCTTGCTCTCACATCCCGCCATGTCTCTCTTCCAAGCACAGCTTCACCCCGGACGGGCGCTGGGCTTTCTAGGTATGGTCCAGAGGGCGATAAGAGACCCATTATCTAATCCATCTACTGACAGTCTACCCTTTCTTTTAGTCCTAGGCGCATCTCTTCATGATATTCTCACACGGCTCAAGGCTGAACCCCAACGGTTTCCCAAGCTCGACCTCACCTACTCCCCGACCAACCCCGTCCGCGACCCTGTCATTCTCGCTCTGCCTGCAAACGGCCTCCGTCTTCGCTTCGATGGCCCCGACCAGCGTCTTCGTCTCGTCGAAGTCCTCGACTTTACCAAGAACCACATCTTTTTCAGGGAGCAGAATAAGGACCGCGACCTGGTGAAGCCTAGCAGCGCCGATGCGCCTGCACCCACCAGCGGGCCGACTTTTCGGCACATTTACTCGCGGTTTCTAGGCCCGACCTACGACGGCGAGTTCGTGTCGGGCGACGGAAATGGGAACGGACAAAACGGCACCTATGTCCTGTCTTATCCCGGCGTTGCCTTCACATTTCCCATGGCCAAATCGGCTTACTCGCCTGACAAGGACGTTGTGACGCTTCTGTCAACGCCCAGCAACTTGGCGGCCGTCTCCATGGCTGTCTTCAGCGGCGACTCGTGGGCCCAGGCGCGAGAGAATCTTTGGACTGAAGTGCTGCCGGCCATCAAGTCGTTTGCGCCTCTGGCCAAGGGTAAGGACATCGCACCAGATGAAGTGTCCTTGGTGAACATCCACGGAGGCGGCAAGCTTCAGTTGTTCCGCCGCTGGGCTGTGTCAGGACAGCCTCAGCAACAAGGAGGACAGCACCCTTCAGGAGACGACCCGACATCAGCAGACGCCTCGTCGTCGTTTTGGATCTCGTTGGGCGAGACAACACCACAGGAACTCGTCGCCGAGCTGGGCCCGCCCGATGCCATCTACCGCAAGAGCGACCAGCGCATGTATATCCACAAGATCCGCACAGCAAGTAACAGCCGCTCGCGGCGTCCAACGAACGCTTCGGCAACAAACAACGGTTTCGGGACTAGCGACCCACATAGCTACACTTCGGGAGGACTCGGTCGGCGTGCGGATGATCCGTTGACGGATACGGACCAGTCATCAATTCCGACCGCATCCTCCGAAGATGATGACGACGAGGCCATCGAGGACGAGTTTATCACGGGCAACGTGTCGAGCGAGTGCTTTTTCAACTACTTTTATCTTGGGTTCGATGTTCTCGTTTCGACGCCCACAGCACCTTCGCGACTGCCTCCATCAGTGGAGGGAGAATCTGTTTCGCTTCCGCCGGATCGGCCACTGAAGACGGAGGCTCCCGACCGGCTTGTGGCCACAAAATTAGTCCTCCACGGCAACGTTCCCGGATCCTACCCGTTCAACCGCCACCGCCGCTGCCGCTGGTCCATTGCTTACACGCCATCCTCGTTTGGCGTCCAAGTCAATGCCGAGACACCCTTCTCCCAGATCGAGGAGCAGCTGCACCGTGCCTGGCGATCCATCTACTCGTCCGATGAAGAAGCCCGCCAACGCCAGCGGGGCATGGTGCTCAACCGAGGCTGGGGCGACAGTCCGGGAAGCAGCATTGAGCTTCTCGGAGGATGGGAAGAGAGCCAGAAGACAGCCACACGCGGTGACAGCGGTGCCGCTGGAGGTGGAGGAGGAGGAGCAGGTCTGCGCGGTGTCAAAGGCACTGAGGATTCAACGACAACTCTGTATGGTTTCCCTGGCCTGGTCTTTGAGGTTCTGCGCAACGGCTATGTGAGTGCATTGACAGTGTTTTGAGGGTCAAGGAATGTATGCCAGATCAAATGTATCTCTTGAGCTCTCCCAGTTTTGCATGTGACTGAATGTCAGGGCGTTTTGGGTTGCATTTTTGAATTGTTCTCGGTGTTTTCCGTTTCCTTTATTTTCGTCTGAATACTCACCAAGTTATGATGGCTTTGAGCCTTTTATCTTCGTTATCTTCAATATTATTTTTGCATAAACCTAAACCTGTCCTTCCATAATCCTTTCGTCGAAAGTCCCATGTGAATATCCGCCCCAGTTCCCTGTCGTGAAACAGACTGAACATGCGGCTCGATGATGCGATGCCGATTCTTTGATCTAATGCCCCGTATTTCCGCCTTAAGGTTCTGACGGGCGCTAGCAACCTTGGCCAAGGCCTGGCACCCGCAAATGCCGCTGTTGCTTGCCATCGGGCCAATAGTCACAGCTGGAGGCAGCCGGTTTCTGAGTGAAGTGGGGCCGCTCCGTGCTAACTGAGTCGCAGAGGGACCGCTGGCTCAGTACGACAAAGGGCCAATCAAGCCATTTCAATAAAACAATAAAGGGTAAAATGCCCGCTACAGGGGGGTAGGGGCCAGTGGAGATTGATCTCTAGTCCGCTCCGAGCGATCACTGTAAAACTAGGGGCCTTTTTCGATACCTTTTAGGGGACTGGACGCGTAGTCTGGCCACTGGCACTTTCCTTCTCAGGCCTGCCTAGACCGTCCTTTCAGACGAGTTCTTTCTTTTCCCTCTTTTTCATTACTGATCGTCGGGCGCGCCTTCCCTGATTTTTTTCTTGTCCCGCGCGCCGTTTCCTGGTGTAGCCTGCTGCGAAATTGGGGCAGCCGCACCTCTGCCCACCACTACAACCTGCCTGCAGGTATTACGACCTTCAAACTCCTGCCAACTGACGTTTGGCGATCGGGGCAAGCGTGACCGCATCTTCCTGTTTCGCTCCTTCCCTCGCTCACCTGCATATTCGCCCATTTCCGTTCTTTCGTCCCATTTGTCACCACGAAGGGAAAGTGCAAGTCTCTTTTCACACGTGAAGGGAAGTGACAGCCAGCTAGAAAGGGGTGCAGTTACCATCCACGCACTCCCCCCTGTCATACGTCTTCTTATGATTCCTCAATACTTTCTGCCTTTGTCACACATTCTTGTGTCTCTTTTCTTCAAACCACCACCTGCGGGTTTCTTCCCTTTTCTCGTGCGCCCTTGCGTCTGCGCTGCTTGACGTCCACGTCGACACGTCTGTCGCTCCCTCACTCGCCCTTTCGCCCTACCTCGGGCCGTCGACGACAACTCCAACAGCATTCTTGGGCCTCCTTTTCGGCCAAGCAAAAGCCAGGCCGAACCAAAGCAACACGCCAGCTTCTTTCTTTCTTGTGTTCTTTCTTCGATCTCCTCCCCTGGAGTATGACCAATAGCTTTCTACAGCACTCGTAGTCGTCTCACCATCTTCGACAGCTTCTCATTCTCACTCGAACCACATCCTCTCCCCAATTATGGACATGTGACCCGACGCATCGTCAGATACACGAATAGCTTCATTTCAACAGAACAACTCCCTTCGAGGGGCCCACGCTATCGACAGCGTCCCCCTCTCTTCCTACATGGCCGACAGCCTCCACGGGGCCGCCAGCTCGCTGCAGCCGCCGGCGACGCAGTCCTCGTCTCTCTCGACGGGCGACGACGTCCTGGCTGGCAGCCGTCGAAGCTCGGCCTCGAGGGCAACAGCTGGCTCTCTGTCGCCAGCGACAACAGCTTCAACACTCCCTCAGCCCATCGCCCGGGTCCCATCCCACGGCCCAATACCTCAACTGCCGCGCCGGCACGGCCAGAGCCCCGAAAATACGTTCCTCTCGAATGCACCCTCTCCCTCGCCTCGACAATCCCAAAACTACGAACTGTCATCTTCTCCCTCAAACTCGAACTCACCCTCCAACATTCCCACACGACATGGCTCCAATGCAAATGCAAATGCAGCACGAGCTGCAAGCCACGGTACATCACATCGACATAACCGATCCAGTGGCACATTCCTGCTGAATGATGCACTCGGCAGCGGGAGCAGGGCAGCTCATACGAGGAGCTCGCAGCGCGAATCAACAAGCTCCAACAAGAACCGGAACAGCGTCGGCCGTGCCGCAGGTGCAAGCTTACGAGTCCCACCCGAGACACCGGAAAAGACGACGGCTGTGAGCTCGCCTTCACCTGCCAACAACAGCACACCAGATAGCACTCACAGCAGCGGTTCGTCCAGACGAAGCCATGGCTCTTCGGCTGCCAGCTCGTCCAGTGCGACTGCAGCCAGGTCGCAGACTCCGGAGAGCGCTGCTTCGGCACTTCCAACCTCGGCATCGGCTCCGGTGATGCCAGGAGCGCCGACAAACCAGCCGCTCGACTTGGACTCGGCCCAGATCGTGAACATGGCTCTGAACTTGAGTGAGTCGCGTCGGATTGCTGCCCGCCGTAACGTCTCGCAGCAGCTTCCGCCACGCCTTGCACCACTCCCAGACAGCGCCGTCGGCGGCAGTCTGTTACGGCAGCTCCAGCAACAGCGAAGAATTTCGCGTACCATGTCACCCAAGCCAGATAGAGCGGGCGGGAACCGTGTGTCTTCGTCAGGACAGCTTCCTCCAGGCCAGAACCCACGCATGAGCACTAGCAGTGCCTTGCAAGCGCCTTTTGAGCTGATGCCAGACGGCACGCCCGCCGGCCAGGGTCCATACCGCTATCACTTTTCACAGTCCACGCTGGCCCGCGCCCAAAAGGCAAAGGATTATCTTGAACTCCTGGCCCAGCACAGACGCCTTCTCGACTTTATTCCACCCTTGACACCAGCTGCCGCATCCCGTAGCCGTGCCACGAGCCTGGGATCTCCTCCTACAACTTCTACCAATGCTGGACAGCCACAGTCACTCTTCTTAACGGGCACAAACAGCAACGGTGACCTCGTTGTTGGATCGACTCGTCTTGGCCGGCCCTACAACCCACTGCAGTACATCCGGAACCGCAAGGTGCGCGTCCGTGAACGCAGAGCCATTGATGGCCAGGCCCAGGGTTTCGGTGATGTGACCAGGGCTACAGAGTGGGTTGACGAGGTGGCCAAATGGACAGCGACTGGGCAGGGCCGTATGCTCGGCGGGTACACGCTTCCTTCATATATCACGGCAGACGCCGACGCCGCGCTCCAGAGTTCGCCTCCACCGGCATCTTCTCGTACAGCCGGCCAGTCTGTTGCGGCCAAGCCCAAGCGACCACGTATTGACTGGATTATCGACCCGGCGGATATGATCGCCGACGTGTACTGGCTGGAGCAGGGCGACAACAAGAAGCTTGTCGAGGACCACCATTGGCGGCGTGTCTTCCCACAAGACTCGGCACTGTACCGTCCTGTTTCCCAGAGAGCCGACGAGATTATGCCAGGTACTGCCAAGACAGCAGTCGACCAAGCAGACTTTACTGCAACTTTCCCGGCAAAGGCGGCCGATGGTGATGTTTGGGCCGCAACAAACAACGGTTCCGGCTCCAAGCCACTTTATGCCATGCCGGTGGGAGCGCATCTTAAGCCAGTCGAGGCGTCTCCAGAACCCGACCACAGCTCGGCCCGTAAACGTGCTCGGCAGAAACTCAGTGAGCTGCGGTCGTTCCACCACCGCCACAATAGCTCTGTCCACAGTCAGGAAGTCCAGCGTATCCGACGCGGTTCCTTCTCTGACACGTCTGACTCGGACAACGATCGGGTACGGTTTAGCCGGACCCGCGCTGACTCTGGGACAGCCAATGGTGCCGAGGTTATGAACAAGGCCATGATGAACAAGATTGCCAAAGAGAACCGTGAGAATGATGAAAGTGCTGCTGCCGCTGCCGCTGTAGCCTCTGCTGCGTCTGCTGCGTCTGTCTCAAAAGAGCAGAAGCGCACAAGCGCACACAAAACGACCCCGTCGGTCAGTGGAACACCTACAAACGGCAAAGCTGCTAAGCATCCCGAGTCAGCAACAGCTGCGCAGCCTTCTGGGGCGGCGGCAGCCATCGACTCGCCCTCGAAGCAGGGCCGCGCCAGTCTCGAGGTTCCCACCGTTGGCCGGCGCTTGTCTCTGGACTACGACTCCTCACGGCCCACGTCACCCGAGTTGCGTCCGTTCTCCAAGGATGGCCTTGGATTCGTGCCTCCTCTGGGCGGCGACCTCTCACCGCCTCCCAGCCGTGCAGCCTCGCCGCCGCGTCACCGCTTTGGCAAGGTCAAGAGCATATTCCGCGACCACAGCCGTGAACGTGAGCGTGATCGGGACCGTGCAACCACGGCTGCCCTCGATCGTGGTGAAGATTATATAGAACCCACTCGGGTAAACACCCAGCCTGTCCAGCACCACCATCAGCACCAGGCACAACCATCACAGCAACAGTACCAAGAGTATGTTGAATCGACTTCTGCACCTCTTACTGCAGTCAGTACTGTAGCGGATGATCTCCGTTTTGCGTCCAGCAACGAGGCCAAGGGCCCTCACAGCCCCATCCGCAAGTCCGGCACACGCCCTGGCGCAGGCACATTTGACACCCACAGATCGCACAATAGCCTCACCAACATTTCCGGCCATCTTCACAGCAGCAACACGAACCACAGTACCCACGGCCATCACAATCACCAACGCAGCGAAGAAGGCGGTTCCTCGGGTGGTACATTGCGCGGCCTCTTCAAGGGCGGTCCGCGCATCGACACCATGTTGCGCAGCGGTGTGTCCAAGGTTAGCGACATGTTGTGGCGCCGCGAAGGCAGCGAGCCACCCTATGGTGAACCCGGAGCCGGCGCCATGTCCTCGTCTGATTCCGAATCTGAGTCCGATGCTGCACCCAGAGGCCGGTTCAGAAAGTCACCGCTGCCTTCCCGGTCACCTTCTACGCACGCAGGAGGTGCTCAGGTTGTGGCCAATGCCGAGAAGACAAATAACACGGCTTTCAAGGCAAACGAGAAGCACTATCTGGATGTCATGCCCACGTTTGGCCGTGGTGAAGATCCCATCAACCGTCCGCCGAGCCGCCAGTCGGCTCGCTTCGAGCGCCTCAAGCCGCCTCGGATCGATGTTCGTGACGCCTCGCCGAGTGCTGACGACGTAGCGAACAACTTCAAGCAGCTCGGCGAGCCGGCGACAAATGCAGCTGCAAACGCAAGCAGACGGAACTTGTCCCTGCAGCCTATTGGCCGGCAGCCTCAGCGTGGCTCTCAGACGCAAGACTCGGATTATTCTGAGAGTGATACCCGTTCACGACGGAGCAGCCGTGTTAGTGGCGCGGCGTCGTCGATTTCGGGCAGTCTTGCCGGCAACAATGGTGCTCTACAGCCGCTGCCGCGCAAGTTCAGCTCCACATCAGCAACAGGCGCCACAGGCGACCGTCCTCGCTGGTCACTTTCGCAGCCAGCCTACAAGAACAGCCACGGTTCTCTGTCTCGGCGTGAGCTTGCCCGCCTCCGTGCCTCCATGTACAGCTCGGCCGTGCTTGCCAAAGAACTGTCACGGCGTGCCAACGAGGCCAAGGTGTTGGCTCCCACCTGGAGATCCGACAGCACTGCCAATGGCAATGGCAATGCGAATGGTAGTGGTGACGCACGGAAACTGTCCTCCATGACTCTCAGTGCGCCAGTGACCGATACGGGCGGCGAGGCCGACGACGAGGCTGACCACGTACATTACGGCGACGATGACGCCGAGGCGATTCCAGATTGCGACGGCAGATGCCCTATTATTGTGCGCGGCAGCAACGGCGAACAGTCGCTCACCTGGGCCGACATTGCCGCCTATGGTCCCAATCCCGCCGAACTTGCCCGGCGCCCCGTCAAACAGGTCGAACTCTACCCGCTCGCCGCTCAAGTCCTCGGCAGCGCCATCCAGCGGTCTGGCCGTTCGTGGCAGGTCTCAGCCGAGGCCTTCACCAACACGACTGTACCACAGCTGCGCCAACGTATCGAGGGCGTGCGCACACGTGTGGCCGTCGAGCTTTCAGGACTTGCGCGCCAAGCAGCCGACGAGGCCGACGAGGTCACGCGGGATCTCATGGCCGTGCAGCGGCTGCAGGTCAAGCGCGTCGAGGACAGCATTGAGAAGATGCTGCGGCGCCGTCGCCGGCGGTTCCGGTGGGTGCGTCGCGCCGGCTGGCTGACGGTGGAGTGGCTGCTTGTGGGCTTCATGTGGTATGTGTGGTTTGTGGTGATGCTAGCGCGGATCGTGCTGGGCTTTGGCCGTGGCATATACACCGGTGTCCGCTGGCTTCTGTGGTTGTGATGAGTGACTCTAAATCGTCACATCTTTCCTTATGTCCTATTTCCTTTCCCTCTTTCTTCTTATGCCCTTCATTCCAAAAATACGCATAGCATTGGGATGAGCAAACAGCATGGCGTTTACTCTTATTTCTTTTGATTTTCTTCATCTTGTTTCTATACCTCCATTTCGCTCTCCGCTTGTTCTGGACGATACCCAAAGACTACATTTTTTATTTACCATAGTATGACACTTGTAATTCTTTACTTACGGCTTTTAATACTACTTTTGTTCTCATTCACTTGATCTTCATGCTGGATTCACTCTCCCGTCATGTAGGCAACATATAATTACATTTAATCTAAAACGCTGCAACATCTAAGTGCATTGGTGAAAAAGAAGAGAGAACAAGAGAAAAAAAGATCAGACGCGTCCGTAAAACCAAAATAAAGATTAATAAATGTCGCCAGCTTCAACAAAGGAAAAGTACAGAGAGCTATACATGTAATGGCTGTAGTAACAAAGGAAATGAAGAAAAGAAAAGGACTCGTGGAGCATCCTGAGGGAGAATCTCGCGTTCTCTCCTATTCAATCCTCTTTTTGCCCTCCTCAGCGCTCATATACCGGGCAGTGCTCAAGCCGCGCTCATGACGGGCAACGAACGAGCCCAGCAGTTTATCCTTGCGCGCTTTGGTCATGGCAGCGTGATAGTCCTCGACGGATGCCGGCCGCGGGATCAGCTTCGGCCAGTTGACATAGAGCTCGCCGCTGCGCAAGACAAAGCGGCCGCTGTAGGCAGCGACAACCGCCCAGAACAGCAGGAAAATACGCATGGGCAGAACAGCCGCGTCGGGCAGGCGTCTTGTAAACAGGCCAACCAGCAGGAAGAACACAGCAAATGCCAGCACATAGGGCACGGCCTGGATCAGCACAGGACGGCGGTCGGCAAAGATGAACTGGGCCGTGGCCTCGTTGGGCGTGTAAGCACCCAAGAAGAGGTCAAAGGCGTCCTGGCGCGGGCCGTCCAGGAAGTTGTTGCGGCAGTACCGTGTGACGGCAATCTGACCATCACGCAGAGCACCCAGCTGCGTGCGACGGCCCAGACGGGTCATGTCGGTCTTCATGGCACCCGTGCCGGCATAGCTCTCGGCGACGCGGTCGGCGTTGTCGGCCCAGAGGTTGCGGAAAAGCAGCTCAAAGACCGGGTCCTGGTCGATCAGAGTGCCGCCTTGGGACATGATGCCCAGGTCGACAAACATGCGCTCCAGCGTCCAACGGGCCAGCATGCTCTGGACGACGTTGGTGCGGTCAAGACAGTCCATGCAGTTCGTGCGAACAACAGACGTCTGCAGAGAACGGGGCTCCAGACGTGAGGCGCTGCCACCGTGGCCGGGCAGGTCGGCGGCGCGGAAGTACTTTTGGGCAATGAGAGCGTCGTGCATCTGGTCCAACAGAAGCTTGGCGCGGTCGAGTCGCTGGCCCTTGGTCTCGCTGTGGAAGTCAAAGTAGATGTAGTGCACACGGTCCAGCTGGCTCTGTGTGTATTTCTGGCTCTCGCCGACACCGCCAATGCTGCCGCCGCGACGAGAAGCCGCTGCTGCAGCTGCTGAAGGCGTCGTGCCGTCCAGGGCGTGCAGCTTCTCGTTAAGTTCCTTGCTCGAGCCACCGGTACGTCCTGCGCCGCCAGCGAAAAACTTGATCATGCTCTCGTAGGCCTCTTTGACGCGGCGCTCGCGGCCCTTTTGGTTGACCAGGTTAACCAGGTAGTTGTCGCCGTAGATGCGGACCTGCTCAGAGAAATGGGCGCTCGCAGCAGGGAAAGCAGCCTCAATGCCGCCAGAGTCGCCACGGACCTCGAGGCGCGGCGTGTACTTGAGGTTGTTGATCTCGCTCCAGAACACGGGCACACTGCCGCGCGTCTGCACGTACGACAGGATCTGGGTCTCCCTGCCATCCTTATTGCCGGCATCGCCCACGAGCTGGCGGCCCGTCTGCATATCGCCCGTGCCCGAGTATCCGCCCAGACTGCTCTGGCCGCTGTCGTTGAGCACGACAATCTGCTCTGTCTCGTTGTAGTTGGCCACGTGGCCATCCTCGTCGATGCCACGCGAGAAGAAACGCGTGCCGGCCCGGAAACGTGAGCGGCGCGTGATAAGCGCAATCGTCAGTGGCCGGCCGCGGAATGTCGTCGGGTGGATCTCGAGCATGCCAAACATAACGGGCAGAATATAGGGGTCGATGCCGGCCTGGACGCCCAGCTGGCCGCGGGCGCCACGGTGGCGGTACTCGATCAGGTCGGACTGCACAAAGCGGTTCCAGAAAAAGCGGTCGTCGGCACGCATCCAAAGCGGGGCCTCGGCATGGCCAGCAGCAACGGCGGCGTCTTGCTGGGCGGCCTGGCGCTGGAAGCTGTTTGTGAGGTCGAGGGTGTAGGAAAAGTACATCGATCCCGACTTGAGGAAGCCCCGCAGCAGGCTCAGGAACCGGTCCTCGTCGGGGTCGTGCAGCTGGCGCTCGTGGACGGGCAGGAAATCAACATGGAGAATGCGGTGCACCATGTGGCCCTTGAGACGTGCAACCTGCTCGTCCTTGGTGATGACGATCACGTACTTGTCCAAACGCAGCTGGATCATGCCGAGGATGCCCTTGATGCTGAACACGCGCGTCACACGCTTGCCCGACAGGAGAGCTGCATCGTTGAGGCGGACCTCGCCAGTCGGGCGGTCGATGGTCAGGGCCGGGGCGTTGGGCGTGGACGGCGACTTGAAGATGTAGCAGTCAGGGCTGACCTGGACGTTGATGTCGCGAAACGGGAACGCCATGGTGGAGAATGTGTGCACGGAGGCGGGGATCGAGAAAAGAACTGCCGATGTCGATATCGAAGGATGTTGATGTCAAAATCCAAATTTGTCGATGGAAGCTGGTCCGAGCTGGCGAGAGCTGTTTTTCCCGTCAGGGGTAAGGCCCAGGGACGGACAAAAGACACAGACGGCGTCAAATATCGCTCAGGGGGGCGTTCTTAGCTGGACACAGGTGTGGCAGGCGGCGCGGTGGCGAGAATCGTGCAAATCTCGAATTTGTTGTGATACGATGAAGCTTTGGAAAGACGCACGATTTGGCATCGCAGTGTCCCCTTCTGGATGGTAGCAAACACGTACGCCGGAATAGCGCAGTCTCCAATTGCTCGTCCCCCATTGCACCTGCCAATCGCCCTGGCCCGCCCGCCGGTTGCTCCTTCCCCCTGGTGTCGTCACCCTACTGGCGAGGTTGCCCCAGGCGCTCCTTCTATTGGTTGATGCCGTCCCAAACGGGAGGGCGCGACCCACTCCTGCAGAAAGCTGGGCTTTGGCCGGACTGGCGCTATCACGTGCAGCCATTCTGGGTGTAGCGGCAGCTGACTGAGAAACCTGGAATTAAGGGCAACTGCGGGCAGCCACGGCGCTGTGACGACGGAACTAGGCAGGCGCCCCGGCACTCAGCCCCTCTATTTTCTCTGTTTCTTCTCTCTATTCCAGCCTATCCCAGCGAGCCCAGCCACTGCCAGTTCCTGACGGCGCCGCTCTCCAAGGCATCCACGAAAGCACCAATTTCCTTCTGGGTCGCCCCTTCCCAACAATCTCGCCAGAACCACGAGCCAACTGCCAACTGCCAACCGCCCTCCAGAATTGCACCACCACTTTCTAGGACGCTCCTTCCTCATCTTGTTCCTGGACATTGCTCCGTCATCGACGCTTCACCTTCGCCCGTACCTGCACCTGCCCCTTTCGTCCCGTTTGTACATCGACGGCCACCAACATCACCGCCTAGTCACTCCAATACTTTGACAGCCTCATTTTCCAGCTGTCTTTTTTTTTTCGAACCGGCGATCGCACGCAGCAACTACGCTTAACCGCCCGCCCCGGATAACCTCGCCATCGTCAACATCTTGCATCCGACCATTCCCCTCAAACATCCTCGATTCTTCGACGCACACTCTCCCGCCTTCTTTGCGCATCGGCATTTTATTAAACGCGGACTAGACTTTCTTGTCATTTTTGACGCTCCTTGACGACTCGCATCTGCCCGTCGTTATCGCCAAATCTGCAACGTTCGTCGCCTGCCACAGCGACGATACCGCCGGTCCCTCTCCTTTTCCTCCTCCAACCACACACATTACCGCCATGGCTGCCCGTGGTCCCCCCGGCGCTCGCGGCCTCAACAACCGCTTTGCGCAGTTCAAGCTGGTGTTGCTTGGCGAGTCTGCCGTCGGAAAGGTGCGTCACCATCACGCCGGTGCAAACTAATGCGAACCCGTGCATAATGCTAACACAACCCAACCTGTTAGAGTTCTATCGTGCTCCGTTTCGTCAAGGACCAGTTCGACTCGTATCGGGAATCCACCATTGGCGCCGCCTTCTTAACGCAGACCATCTCGCTCGACGAGGCCACCACCGTCAAGTTTGAGATCTGGGATACCGCCGGCCAGGAACGTTACAAGTCCCTGGCGCCCATGTACTACCGCAACGCAAACTGTGCCGTCGTCGTTTACGACATTACCCAAGCCGTAAGTTTTGTCTTTTCTGTGTCCTCGCTCCGCTCGCCGTGTTTCGGTTGGGGTCCCTCGCTTCACTCGGAGCGTTCCTCTTTGTTCCACTCTCTTTATCCTTTATCCTCTACCCTCAAAGAAAGTTGGTCCGCTAACGCACCCAGTCCTCTCTCGACAAGGCCAAGGCTTGGGTCAAGGAACTGCAGCGCCAGGCCAACGAAAACATTATCATCGCCCTTGCCGGCAACAAGCTCGATCTCGTCACTGAGCAGCCCGACAAGCGCGCCATCCCCACCGCCGACGCTGAGGCTTACGCCAAGGAGGCCGGCCTCCTCTTCTTTGAGACCTCCGCCAAGACCGCCGAGAACGTCACGGAGCTGTTCACTGCGATAGCAAAGAAGCTGCCGACCGACCAGGTCGGAGCCGGCGGCCGTGCCCGGCCCGGCCAGCGGCCAGGCGTCAGCCTCGCACCCGAGGGCTCCAACACAACGGCCGCAGGGCAGTGCGCTTGTTAAAGCGGTTTGAGTTCGTCGAATTTCGAATTTGTTGGCGAAGCGAAGAGAGCCGACGACGTTGTTATCTTGTACGACATGGGATACGAGGACAGCAAACAGGCTGTCGATAATGCGGATGGTAGGCAAGAGGCGGGTTGGTGCCGTGGGGAAGACGCAATATAGACTGGCCACCCAGAGAAGGAGTCCTCTGTCATTATAATTGTTCTGTTTTCTTCTTCATGCTTCTCTTATTATTTTACATTCCTGGTGCTTTTACTTCGGTTTATTTTTACCCTGTTTTTGTTCGTTTCTTCTCATGTTACTTTTCATTATGCTACCTATTCATTTTACTTCTCACTGTTTGTTCGTCTTACCAATACCATTAAACAAGATCTAAACACACATCGATATGGTACTCTGCTGCTTTGAGGAAATAGTCTTTTGTCAAAGTGATGTGCTGAATGCTTTTAATGGGGACTTTGCCTCCTGGGGAAGACCTTAAATGTACTTATTATGCATAACATTTATTGTTGGCGGATTTTTATGTTTTTTTTTTCTAAAAAAAAAAAAAGAAAGAAAGAAAGAAAACCCCCCCAAAAAACAAAAATATGTATATGAAAAGAAAATTAAATATTTTTGCAATATATAACTTCTTGCCTCTTGAACCTTCTTAATCAAGTTTGCTTTCACAGAATTCATGAGCTTGTCGTCGGTCATTTATGCTCTACTGTCTAAGCAGTTCATAACGTCAACCATAAGCATGACCACGTCACGAATCACCTTCTTCGGTGATTCTAAAATGCATAGCTCGCACGATTGTAACGCTGCACAGTTCATTAAGTCCTGTTCACCTTGAGATGAAAAGCGGTCGGCAGAGTTCATGATCGTTGACTTTGCTACAGTTTCCCGCCATAAGCGACGGCCGATTTGAAGCTTGGTTCACCCTCATAATCACGTGCCCTCTATGATATCCGGTATCATATTCTCTCAAATATTATAAAAGAAAGGACAGCTCAAGCACTGCAATATGCACAATAAGTTCTTTATCAAATGCAGCTTCATTCCCGCAATTGGCAAGTCAAAATCTAGAATGAACGCAAGCATCGGCCGTTGATATTGTAAAATGGCACGGCAGAAAATGAGCGGTAATACTGAGTAAATAATAGCCATGGACCTATCAAAGGATGCGCCTGGCAACGGCTTGTCTCGTGATAGGATGCAAAAGGTTTATGTATGGCGGCCCAATGGCCAGTTGTACGTTGCGGCAGGTTCTATTTACTTCTCTTACTCGACAATGTGAATTCTCTCACTTTATTTGGTTGTGGTCTAGACTAAAGATCCTTATTGTCTGTTGGGCTCCCACGAGAGTAGAGACGGGGAACGATTGGGCTGCATGTCGCATTCGATTCGAAAACTTGAGGATGGTCCGACGAGATGCGATGAACACTGTGGGGATTTTTTGAAAGGGAAGATTAAATAGTTGAAAATCGAAGGGTCAGATAAACATAGGGCAATGAATAAGGTCGGTCAACTTTTATCAATATTGAAGCTTCATTTGGACAAAATATGAGACGAAATGTGTATATGAAAAGAACAGATGAAGAGTGAGAATGAGGGGGAAATATACAGAGATAGACCGTCACACATTCATCATTGAGCGAAATTGCCAGCTCATCGATTTCAAGCCGGGGGGGAAGAGGTGTGCTTGCCGTTGCATCTCGAACGGCGATGCAGGCAGCGTGCAGAAAGAGAACTGCAGGGTTGCATCTTTAGACTTTTGTTGATGCATCTCGAGATATCTGAGGCGGCCTGTAAGAGCGGACCATTGGCTGGCAATTGGCAGGCGCGAGTGGGCCCTTGCTGGCAGCGCGGCACGCTAGCTTCACGCGCGCCAGTGTCAACCAGAGAGAGAGCGACCCCCCAAAGTCCTCCTAACATGCCCCAGAAATTCAATTTAATGCAACCACTTAGGGAAGGCGAGACCCTGCAGCTCACCTGACTTCGTGTGCCTTCTGAGTTTCCATTGACGCTATTGGAACCACGACCGTTGAGAAAGAACGACACGACCTCCTTCCCACCCCAATCCGCTTCTCCAAACTCTCCCACTTGCTTCTTTTCTCTTCTCTCCGCATCCTCCCCCCTTTTCTCCTTTCTCCTCATTCGCCTCACAAACCGACCCATTTCCTCTTCTCCAGCTCGCCAGCGGCCCAACGATATTTTCGTCCAACGCATCCCACGCACCCAGCATCCAACGGCACGCGCATAAACGGTTATAACCCCCTCCGATTGCACCAACTCCCCGACTTTTGTCGGCCTTCTTCCTAAAACGAACAAGGCAGCAAGCAGGTTCTTGCTTCCTTGACCACACAGATTTGCAGCCGACGTGCCCCCAAAAACAATAGAAGCACGAAAAGCACGAGAAACAGACGAACCGTTCAGCCCACGCAAAGGGCAAGGCACATGCTGTGCTGCCTCTCATACGCTGTCGCTTTCGTTCAGGGGACGGCAGCTCGAACACGATACTTGATTGCATTTGCTTATACTTTGACAAATCGAATATACGGCCCCCAGAGCCTTAGCAGCACGCTGCACCGCCCTCCAACCGCACCGCAGTCCGGCGGTTGCCTCGTCTCACACTGCTGGCCACCCCTTCTCCCGCAGCAGCTGCCGCCGCGACTGCCCATAGTTGTCTGTCCTGCCTACGCAGGGCCATGATGCCAGCAACGCAACTCAAGATGCTGCGATACATGCGAAGCTCCGAGCCCAAGGGCAACGGCAACAACGCCGCCAGCAGCACCAACAACACCGCAGGCACCAACGCCAACGGGGCGCCCGGCGGCAGTCCCAAGCTGCCTTCTTCTTCTCAGTCCGGTACACAACACCCTCCCCATACAATCCACGCGCCGCTTCCGCTGTCAGCTCGGCAACAGCTCGCCGAGGCCGCAAAGATCCCCGTCCCTACTCCCCTGCGCGGTACCACTCCGAGCCACCAGACTAATGGCGTCCTTCCGGCAGCATCACCATCTCCAAAGCAGGCACAATCACAGCAGCAGGCAGACCAGCCACAACGACAACCATCCTTCCAAAGAACGAGGTCAAACTCGGACAACAACCGGCCACCACCTGCATCAGAGCTGTCTCAACAGCAGCAACAACAACAGATCTGGGAAGAGTCCAGTATCAACTCCATGTTTGCAGAGAGTGTCACGACAACAACACGACCGCCTCCTCGCACGACTAATCTTGGCCGCTACGATAGCCCCTTCCCACAGCAACGCACACAGCATCACTACGAACGGACAAACGGTGGCGACAGAGCTGCCGAAGAGCAATCTGCTCCGCTTTTGGGGGGTGACCGGGGCGTATTACGGGCACTACCAACAAATGGCAATGGGGAATCAGCAGCCCACGCCGACGACCCCTATGTTGAACGGTCTCCCTACGGTTCCCCATCTAGACACATGCCTGTCCTGAAACACTCCAAGTACGCCCTACGAGACGCTCGGGGCGCTACTCGACGCTCATCATTCTCTGAGAGACAGCCACACGGCAATATAGATGAAGCCAACGGAGGCTCGCCAGAACGACGCATACATCAACGGAGCGAGAGCATTCCCAAGCTGAACGGAGCAGCCATGGTAGGAGGCGGTGTTGGGCTGGACCATGACCTGGGCACCCAGCGGTCCGCCTTTTTCCGCGACATCGACACACCCCTGGGCCGGCCACCTGCTCACCCAGAGACGGATGATGGCAGTGACCTGTCTCAGGGTGACGAGGCGGCTAACCAGCGCACACCACGTCAGAATCGGTCATCACCTCCGGGTCCTCCACCACAACAACCGCCGCCTGCAGTTCCTCAACAGCTACAACAGAAACGCGTCCTGGCAGAGAGCTCGCTGCCACGTGTAGGCGGCGGTGGAGGTAGTCGACGTGAAAAGAAACAGCCAAGCCGGAAGCGGCGCCACAGTCCAGACTACGACGACAGCATGCTGCACGCTATGAACTACTCAGAGCTCCGTGACGAGCCCTTCGACCACGACCCCGCCCGCATGGCTCTCCAGCAGCAGCCGCCGCCGGCCGCCATCCCGGCTAAACTCGCCACCATGGAGGACCGACTGGTGCACTTCAAGAGCAAAGACGCCAACATCCAGCACCATTTCTTTACAGAAATGTCGGTGAAGGAATGGGACGAGTGCGGTGACTGGTTCCTGTCCCAATTTGCTGAGCTGTCGAACAAAATTCGCGAGAAGCGGCAGGCCAAGCGGCGCCGGATGGCCGAGTTTGAGGAGGAAATTGCCGAGCGCGAAAAGACTGTGCGCCTTAAAGCGGAGAGCATAGAGCGCACGCTTGGCGACCTCAGACACGAAGGAGAGGGAATGATGCGCGGCAAGGTTGTGGATCTCTGACAGGGGAAGAGAGGGGATTCAGAAGGAGAGTGGAGATACGGAGAATAAAGTTGTTGGGATGTGGGCGGGAGTTGGGAAGGGCAGCTTTGAGGACGAACGGCACAACACACGATACCAACATGAGCTCCACCGTTCTGTAGAGCTCAAGAACATGAAAGCTCCAGCTTCAATACAGCTTGGAGCTTATTAATACTATGCATTTACGGGGGCTATTCTGCCCAGCGACGTCTTTTTCCGCCCTCGGAACGATCAGGCCGACACACAGGAGATAACCACAATATGGCTCTTTTAATTGTACACCGAATTTTGCAACAACACAAAAACACAATGCGAAAACAAAGTTACCGATCGCGGACCTGACAAACAGACAGTATTGACCGGGGTATTTTCAATCATGCATGGGTGGGCAATAGACATCACGGAAGGCATAGGTTATGGGCAACGGCTGGTGGAGCGGCGGTGCATGTCTCTGCGTTATGTTTCATTAAGGTGTCTCTTTTATGTCTCTTGATATGTTTGACGACTTGTTCTATATTATCTGTTATGCTTGTCGGTTTTCGTTTTGTTTCCGTGGTTCTTTTTCCGTTTGGTTTTATGTTCTTGCGACCTTTTATTATGACCGTATGAAATCCTTATGACAGTATGTATGACATTATAAAACCCGACCACTCGTTAGAAAAGACATTTTTCTTAATATAAAATCTCAACTCTTTTTATTAAATTATCATGTCTCATTCTTGCCTCTTTTCATGGCACCGACCTCTATAACTCAATAGTCTCCTTGACCCGCCGGTCTTTGCCCACAATAAGTCGCAGCTGCCGGCCTGGCTTGCCCTCTTCCTTGGGGAAGATACCGTTCCGCACACCGTCCGAGAACAGCTCGTACGCGGGGTAATAGGCGTCCACAAACTGCTCGACCTGCTCGTCCGTCATGCCCGTGCCTCGTGAGTGCCGCAAAGCTGCTTCCTGCTCACGTCGCCAGTCATAGACGTATGGGGTGTGTTCGGCATCGAGGTGGATCAGTGCGTCAATGTGGCTCGTGAGGGCCGCGTCGTACGTCTTGAGCCGCCCGTTGACGAGCAGCAGGTGCTCCAGCTTGTGGGTGTGCAGCTTGGAGGAGAGCTTGCTGTCTGGCGATGCGCCCGACTGCTGCCACTTGGCCTCAACATCAGCCTCGGAAATTGCGCGGAAAGCGACGCACCAGCCCTCAACGACGACCACCTGCAGCGGTGGCTGGCCCGGTCCATTGACGAGGCGGCCCGGGTTCTCGGGTGTGGGGGCTGCGCGGTCGCCCTGCCCCGCAAACGCAGCCTTGTCGTATTCTGGCACGTGGGCGGGCCGTCCTGCCAAAACATTGTCGAAAAAGGATGCTAGCAGCGGCGCATCGTGGGTTCCAGGCTCACCACGGACCTGTACAAGCGCATTGTCTGGATGTGCGGCAGCGAGGGCGGTCTGGTCGGCGTGGGTCAGGTAAAAGTCGTCGATGCTGACGACGAGTGTCTCCAGACCTTCACGATCTTGCAGAGTCTCATAGAGGGTCTGGACGAGTGTGGTCTTGCCGACGCCCTGCACGCCGTTGATGCCGACAACAAACGGCCGCGTGGTGCCAGGGTTCTGTTTCCGGTACTGCTTGAGGCGCTCGAGAATAAAAGGGACGCAAATGGGCGACTTGTCGTCGATGATGCGCGACCCCAACGGGGCATCAGGCGTTGAAGTCATTTCGCTGATTTAGTAAAGGGTACTGGTTGTGTCAATTGGCGTTCCCGGGTCGCAGCCTCTTGTCAATGGAATCTTCAACGGTTGTTTAACGGTGATTCAACGCTTGTTGTCCCTCATGACAACTCAATGTTTGGTATCGGAAGCGTTGTTGACGATGGATTTTGACATTG
Organism: Sporothrix pallida; assembly: GCA_021396235.1. Classification (NCBI taxonomy): domain Eukaryota; kingdom Fungi; phylum Ascomycota; class Sordariomycetes; order Ophiostomatales; family Ophiostomataceae; genus Sporothrix; species Sporothrix pallida. Next base: position 115,008 of record WNYG01000026.1, read on the forward strand.
CGGGGGATAGCGCGGCCACTGCCTCCGATACGGAGGACATCTCACTGGAGAATTATCGCGCATTAAGCCCGTTTGGTGTACCCCGGCTATGGTGAAAGTGGTGACGTTATGGTGGTCGGTAAAGGTGATTCAATTGGTGAACCAAAACGGCTGCAAAAACCAACAATCACGAATCTGACGACCTCCAGATGCACGCCACGCAGGAATACGTTGCACAGAAATGCATGCATAGCTCTTTCCTTCACGTCGCGTCTTTGCTCTTGCAGTTTTTGCCTTCCGCGTCCCTCGTGACTTCAAGTGACCTCTGACCTCATGCCGAGTAGGTGCGGCTGTTCGACTGTCCGAAACAGGAAAGGGCATCCACCTACCACAGCCGTTGATTAGAAAGTTCTGAAATACTGTGCCAGACACTGTCCGTCTTTGACATGTGAAGATCAAACCTGCCCTCTCGTCAGCAATGCCAGGCACAAAACATGTCACTTTTCTGCTAGTTGCACCTGGACAAGACTTCTGCTTCCAATGAATGGTCGAATTGCGTATTTTGTAGATGTTCCCCATACTTTGCGAAAACGTTTCGAACGAGGCTCAATTGCATTGTAAAAGAGCAAGGAGAGCGACAGCCGACTTTGTGGAGACAATTGAATCATGCCTGCATGACGGCACTGTTCTTGCCTTTTTCTCTGCCAGTCGCTTTTTCCAAGCAACTGAATCGAGTCTTGAGAAAACAAGCGTGCCTTCAGTAATCAACGGAAGACGTCTGGTTGTTCCTGCCTTCAAATTTTCGCGCCCTGACACCTTCCACCAGGGGAAGGCACAACTGGCGCTCCAGAGACTCCAGTGGCAAGAACCGACAAAGACCGCTAATGTTCCCCCAACTCGGTTCCCCAAACCCCCTAACTTCCCCTCACAGTGGGTCTCTCGCAGGTATCGTTCCTTGCGCATGTGGCAGGCCGCTCGGGCGATTGTCTGAATCAGAAATAGAGACGAAGTCGGAACTCACACAGAAGGCGCTGGCCGCAAGCAGTGCCCCACTCGGCAATCACGAGTCAGGCCGCCGCACTGTCGTTGCTGGGGAAGGTGCCCACATTTCGTGCTTGCCCATCCGGGGTATCCGCCAATACCAGGCCAGCGTTTCTCGCAGTCGCGAACAGCTGGAGGTGCCTCGGCTTGAGACATGCGAGGAATTTTGGAGGACTTGCCGAGAGCGCATTTCGTCAGTGCTTCTCCAAAAATGGCCGCCCAAAGAGGGAAGCTGCGAACAATCACCGCCGCCGCGCCTTCCCATCCCCTCCATCTACCCCATCGCCGGAGTAATCAAGGGGCATATGCTTTTCTGCGTTTCTGAGCTCTTCCTGCTCTCTTTGATCCTCTTCCCCCGTACTTTGTAAACTCCTCTTTTTTCCTCGCTTTCTTCCATCCACACCACCTTGTGTCTCAGAACCTTTATAAACTCGCATCTCCCCCAGAACGCCCTGAACGCGGCCGGCTAAAACTGACTGGCACTCTTATGTTCTCTTTTTTGCATGTGGAGGTGAATCTGGCATTTTATCTAGATCTCCTTTTGTAAAACCATCACCTGTTTTCTTTCTTCTTTTTCTTTTCTCTTTTCTCTTTTTTCTCTTCCTATTCATCCTCCATTCTTGCATCTCGCATTTCCTCATCCACCCGCATCTCCTCCCTTCCTCTTCACACATTCACAATGGCTGAGCAGCTACGCTTCGACGACCAGGTCGTCGTCGTCACCGGTGCTGGTGGCGGCCTCGGCAAGGACTACGCTCTGTTCTTTGCTTCGCGCGGCGCCAAGGTTGTCGTCAACGACATTGGCACCCTGGTGTCTGGCAGCGGCAGCGCTTCATCACGGGTGAGTTCAGAAAGCCAGCCGTACAGGAAGCTCAATCACAGTTTGGGTGCCTTTTACTAACACCCATAGCCCGCCGACGATGTCGTCAACCAGATCAAGAAGGCCGGCGGCGAGGCCGTGGCCAACTACGACTCTGTTGAGTTTGGCGAGAAGATCATCGAGACCGCGATCAGCAAGTACGGCCGCATCGATGTGCTGGTCAACAACGCCGGCATTCTGCGCGAGATCCCCTTCTCCAAGACCTCCGACAAGGACTGGGACGACCACATTCGCGTCCACGTCAGCGGCAGCTTCAAGTGCTCCCGCGCCGCCTGGGCCCATTTCCGCAAGCAAAAGTACGGCCGTGTCATCAACACCTCGTCTGCTGCCGGCATCTACGGCGCTGGCAACTTGGCTGCCTACTCCGCCGCTAAGACCGCCATCATTGGCTTCACTGAGACCCTCGCCAAGGAGGGCATCAAGTACAACATTCTGGTCAACGCCGTCTCCCCGGCTGCTGCCAGCCGCATGAACGAGACCCTGGGCCTCGACAAGGAGACCATGTCTCTGCTGTCGCCCGCTTGGGTCACTCCTCTGGTCGCTTTCCTGGCCCACAAGTCCAACGAGACGGAGACCGGCTACGTCTACGAGGTTGGCGGTGCCCACATCTCCAAGATGCGCTGGCAGCGCGCCGACGGTCTGCTACTCAAGTGCGACGAGACCTACACCCCTGGTGCTCTGATCAAGAACTGGAAGAAGATTGGCGACTTCGCCAAGGACTCCCAGTACCCCAACGGCCCCAACGACTTCATGACCCTGCTTGAGGACTCCATCCAGATGGGCCCCAGCGAGCGCGGCGAGGAGGTCAGCTTCAAGGGCCGTGTTGCCCTCGTCACTGGTGGCGGTGCCGGTATTGGCCGCGCTTACTGCCTGGCTTTCGCCAAGTATGGCGCTGCCGTTGTTGTCAACGATCTGGCCAACCCCGACGACGTTGTCAACGAGATCAAGGCTATGGGCGGCAAGGCCGTCGGCGTCAAGGCCTCGGCCGAAGACGGTGACGTTGTTGTCAAGGCTGCCATTGACGCCTTTGGCCGCATTGACATTGTCATCAACAACGCCGGTATCCTCCGTGACAAGGCCTTTGCCAACATGGACGACAAGATGTGGGATGCCGTCATGAACGTGCACGCCCGCGGTACCTTCAAGGTCACCAAGGCTGCCTGGCCCTACTTTGTCAAGCAGAACTACGGCCGTGTCGTCAACACCACGTCGACCTCTGGTATCTACGGCAACTTTGGCCAGGCCAACTACTCTGCGGCGGTATGTCTTTTCTCCCCCTCTTGATAATCATAATCTGTCAAAAACACACAAACTAACTCTTTAGAAATGCGCTATCCTTGGTCTGTCCATGGCTGCTGCCGTCGAGGGCCAGAAGCACAACATCTACATCAACACCATCGCTCCCAACGCTGGTACCGCCATGACCCGCACCATTCTCCCCGAGGAGATGGTCCAGGCCTTCAAGCCCGACTACATTGCACCCCTCGTCCTCGCCCTGTGCAGCGACAAGGTGCCCGAGAACCCGACTGGTCTCCTGTACGAGGTCGGCAGCGGCTGGGCTGGCCGCACCCGCTTCGAGCGCTCATACGGTGTCGCCTACCCCCGCAACAAGGCCCTCACCCCCGAGGATATTGCCGCCAGCTGGGACCAGATTGTCGACTTCGACAACGGCAAGGCCGACCACCCGACCAAGGCCGAGGCCAGCTTGGACTGGCTCAAGGCTGAGCAGAAGCTCAAGGCCAAGGTATGAGCCTTTTCTTTGATTTTCCTCTCCGTCTTCTATTCCCATTTTTGTTACATGGTTGGAAATTGTCTGGGAAGGGCGCAATGATGCCCACCTTGTCTGTTTCTTTTCTGTTTTCCTCTTTTTTTCTTTTCTTTTTTTTTTTCCTACATCGTTTTTTGTATCTATAGCTAGAGAAAATGTTACTGGATATTAAACGTTCTTTTTTCCCCACATTGCAGGATGCCGCTCCTTCTGGCGAGTCCAACGAGTACCTCCGCAACATCGAGGCTGCCAAGGCTGCGAAGCCCACCCCGTCCGAATTCAAGTTTGCCGAGCGCGACTCGATGCTCTACAACCTCGGCGTTGGTGCCAAGCGCACCGACCTCAAGTACGTCTTTGAGGGCGCCGACGACTTTCAGGTCCTGCCGACATTCGGCGTCATTCCTCCCTTCGACGCTGAGCTGCCGTACAGCTTCGACGACATCGTCCCCAACTTCAGCCCCATGATGCTGCTGCACGGCGAGCAGTATCTCGAGGTCCGCAAGTACCCCGTTCCCACGTCGGGCCGCCTCGAGTCGTACGGCAAGCTGCTTGAGGTCGTCGACAAGGGCAAGTCGGCCATTGTCCGCAATGGCATCACGACCGTCAACGCCGAGACCGGTGAGGAGCTCTTCTACAACGAGGTTACGGTCTTCCTCCGCGGCTGCGGTGGCTTCGGCGGCAACCCCAAGGTCCAGGACCGCGGCGCTGCCACTGCTGCCAACAACGTGCCGACGGACCGCGCTCCCGACGCTGTTGTCGAGGAGAAGACGACCGAGGAGCAGGCTGCTCTGTACCGCCTCAGCGGCGACTACAACCCCCTGCACGTCGACCCTGCCTTTGCCAAGATGGGCGGCTTCAAGGTCCCCATTCTGCACGGCCTGTGCTTCTTCGGCTTCGCCGGCAAGGCTGTCTACGAGACGTTTGGCCCCTTCCGCAACATCAAGGTCCGGTTTGCCGGCTCGGTTCTTCCTGGCCAGACTCTGGTGACGGAGATGTGGAAGGACAAGGCCAACCCGGGCAAGATCATCTTCCAGACCAAGGTCAAGGAGACGGGCAAGCTGGCGATTGGCGGTGCTGCGGCCGAGCTGGTGTCGGCGACTGAGAAGAGCAAGATGTAAGCCTAATATCGGCAAGGCATTTTATGACATGAGCGACTGGGGTGAGCAAAAAAAGAATGTACTATAGTTTTATCTTGTTGCTTCCTATGATTTTTTTTGTATAATTTTACGTGTTTGATCCATTTTATACCTACACACTTTCATAGTAAAAAGGAGGAACTGGTTTTTTGCTTGTCTTAAAGAACCCTTAGATATCATTTGAAATTAAATATAAAAAGTATAAAAGACTGCCTATTGCCTATTGTCTTCTATTGTGAGTGGTGTATCATTAAGGAGAGAGTATGTGTATGGAGGTAAGACTGGGTAGACGTATTCATCAGAAAAGGAAAGAAAAGGGGAGGATAAACATGAAAGCCCCCAAAGACATATTAAGAAAATGTAGTTTTGAGTCATGAAAAGGGGGAGGATAACCCCACAAAAACATTATTACAATAAAGACGATATACCCAAACGTATCGTTTTATGATGAAATATCAAGGGGAAGAAGTGTGAAAAAGAAAAAGAAGCGACACAGATAATGCCCGCTAATGCTTCCTCATACCAACACGCTTTCCAGCAGCCAGTCAAGAGTTTCGGCCAGGGTTGGGAACCGTGTATGGTTTGCTGTGTCTGCTGGTGGCCCAGCTTCGTCTTTATCAGACAACAGCGCTGACAATGGAGATGTTGCCCAGGCCACGGCCCCCGTGATCATCCGTCTTGCCATAATGGCACCGGCTGGCGCTCCACCGATTCCATGGCCATGGCCACCACCTCCGCCAAGTCTGCCGCCGAGTGCAGCCGTGCTATTGCTGACAACAGTGCTTCCAGCGGCCGTTCCGCCACCAATGGCAATGCCCGTCTCAAGGTATGCACGCTCCGACAGGCTGAGCTCGCGCCGCTCCGTCTCGCGCCATTTGCGTTCGGCCTCTTCGCGGGCCGCCTGCAGGACCGCCTCGGTGTCTTCCGTTTCCCACAGGTTGCAACGGCGGCACTGATTGCAGGGCCGGCCGTCGCCGTGGGGGCGGAAATGCTCGCAAAAGTGGCGGTAGCCGGCATCGGGGCCCTCGTTGCCGCTAATGTCCTTGCGGCAGACATAGCACATCTTGTAGCCGCAGGGGCAGGTCAGCTTGTTGCAGCCGACCGTCTTGACAAAAGATGTGTGGCACCGGGGACAGACGCGCTTGATGGCCATGCTCATGGCCTGCTCGACCTGGGTGCGCAGGGCGACAAGGCTGGACTCGTGGCAGACGTGGATGTCGGTCCAGGCCTTGCTGCAGCTGAGACACGAGACGCGGGCACATGCCGGGTTCTGGCAGCGGAACTGCTGGCCACGACGGCGGCGGCGAAATCGAGTAACGGCGGCCGACAGCTGTTCGCGGAAGTAGCTTGGCTTGCTAGGCGGTGTTGGCCTCCGTCGTGGTGGAACATTGCTGCTGCTACCTAGGCTACCGAGGCCGCCAAAGTTGACCTTGAGAGCACTCCAGGCCGAGACGACCCAGGATGCCAGACCCACAGGGGCCATGAACCCGGGCAGAATGGTGACGAGCACCAACAGCACCACCAGAGGCAGGATCAGGACATGGGTCACGCCCGACACGAGCAGGATGAAAGCGAGACTATACAGACTGTCGACGCGCACGCGCAGCGGGGCCTCGTGGAAGGGTACGTAGATATCGTCGACCTCGGCGTATGCACAAAAGGGGCAGCGCACGAGTGGCAGACCACTGCCCACAAGACTGTGGTCGGCTAGACGGCGCTCGAGATGGTGCAGAGTGTCAGAACCACGCTTCTCATTGAGGATGGCGCGCTGCATGTGGTCGACGGGGATGACGCCGCCACACTCGGTCTGGGAGACGGCTGGACACCACAGGGTGCCACGGCTGGTGTCAATGGTGCGGGCCCAGCCCTGGCCAAAGACAGCTTCACGGACAGAGTGCTGCACACAACGGAAGCAAATGATATGAGCGCCCTCGTCCTGGTTGGCGTCGCCATTGCTGCAGGTAGTAACCTCCTCGAATGTAGCTGTCGTAAAACAGCAAGCACACTCGTAGGTGGCACCGACAGCCTCGGCCTCGGCCGTGTTGAGGGCAGACGCCATGGTGCGGTCGGCATCTTCTTGGGCAGCGCGCTGTTGAACGCGTAGTGGGGATACAAGTGTCGTATACAGCTCGCGGTCAAGCTCGGCGCTCCCTGTCGCTTTGATGGTGGGAATGATAGACCCCTGACCTGTCGATTTCCAGACGATCAGAGGGTGGTTCTCGGCCTCGGTGCAGGTGACAGGCTTGCGTCGTAAAAAGAGCGAGGATATAGTGAAGCGCCAGGATTTGGAAGACATTTGGACGAGGGCACGGCGGGCGTCAAGGTAAGAGTAGTTCTGCTCGGCCAGAACGGCGTTGATCGTCGAGCGCGAGAGGCCCATAAACTCATGGCTAGCAAGTGTCTTGGCGGCCTTTTTGTATTCGGGGGTGCGGAAACGGTCGGCGGTGGTAATGGGTGCCGCCGGAGTCGGAGGAGCAGAGGATGATGACGAGGAAGAAGAAGAAGGTGTTGCGACTGCCGGCTCTGGTGGCTTGTCCTTATCAGCGATGCGCCAGCGTCCCTTGACCCAAGTTGCACGGCTTTTCAGGAGGGCATCGGCGACAAGGGCCAGCCGCGACTCGCCATCGAAGCTCGTCAGCATCTCCCGGAAGACGTCAACCTGTACATCTGGAAAGACAACGGCCAGGGCCGCCAGGCTGTTGTTGAGTTCGCGTAGATCCGGTGGCTCGGGGAAAACAGGCGCGAGATGCGCCTCGTCGGCAATAAAGTCTGGTGGAGGCAGAGGTGGGGGCGAGGCCGATGTGGCAGCTGTACTGCGTCCACTGCGCGCGCTCCGTCCGCTGCGAGCGCTATTTGTCGTGCGGATCGATGCGGCGTCGTCACGATCAACGTCGTCGTCTTCTCCGTCGTCTATTGCAACCTCGGCATCTTTGCCCGTTTCCTTCTCGCCGTCTGTTCGTGCACTCGAAGACGATCCAGGCCGTAAGAAGCCGCTGCGGCCGCTAGCGGCAGAGCTTGGCCGTCGGTGCGACGACTTGGAGGTGCTCAGGAGGCCGGCGAACACCATGGCTGCCGATGTGGTCGATGTCGGTTCTTGTGTGGATGTCGCGGGCTATGTCGATCTTATCTCGATGGCCGTTGGACGGCGGCTGTTTGTGTCATTGCTGGAGCAAACCGAAGCCAGCGCGCATGCTCTGTCGTGGTGTGTGATGTCGGTCAACTCTCTGTGGTGTTTTATTCTCGATGTCGATGTTGTTGTCGTTGATGCTTGTTATCGATGGCGATGCTCTGAATGGTGTCAATATTAAAGAGCAAACGCTGTAGGCCCGCAGTGTTACTCGTCGACAGCAAGGTTGCAGCAAACAGGAGAGGAGAGGCCGTTGATAACCTCACATTTGTCGCTCGTCTTGATGGTGGGTAGAGCGAGATGTGGTGAGGATGGAGTTAACTATCATAAAATGCGCAGCATCCTATTTGGCGAGGAAACGAAATTGGGGGGTTTAATGAGCAGGCGCGGCGTGTTTGGCGTTTTCGTGTCGCTGTGGTGTTGCTGTATTTTGGTGGCATTTAGAGAGGGGAGGCTTGCGTATGCTAAAGAGACTGCAAAATTCGCCCCTTGTTGGACCCTGAGTTAGGGGTTCAAGGCACTGTGTTCTAGGCCTTCCTAGCTAATTTGCCCCTCTTTTTAGGCTCCCATGGTAGGATGTTGGAGCCTAGGAGGTGATATCTGCACCGTGACAGTTGGAGTCGGAATTTGCCATGCCTCCCATCTCGACTGTCTCTTCTCCTGCTCTCATTCTCTGCCATTCACTGGTTTTGCTTTTGCATTTGCTTTGCTCCCATATTTGACAGCTGATTTGTGGCGAGACCCAAGACTCTCATCCAGACCGTTCTCACTCCTGACAGGTCCACGTATGCTGTCTCTTGTGAACTAAACCTTCCCAAAATCCCCCAGTCTCTTGGTCTCTCATGCGAGAAATGGAGAGATGGAGGCGAGACTGGCGAGATATACATAAGAGGCATTTCACGATGGATCGAGATGCCGACATGCGGACAGCTGCATATTTCAAGAAGTGGTTGAGGGTAAAGCGAGGTCATGGGCAGAAACAAAGGCCGGGCAATAAAACCATTTGCCGATATATCGATATTTTGTCGATATAATTTCGTTGTTGTGAACATTCTTCATGATGATACCTTGCCTCCTCTTTGACCTTTGTCGAATGCCAGAACTGGATGTCCATATTTCCTCTCGCTTGGTCTCCTCTTCCCCTCTCAGTGATCGACGGCGGCGTGCTGTTCCTGGCGACCTGCACGAGTCGGCGTTGCATCGGGCCCCAGAACATCCACGGCCGCCATGTTGAATGGTCCACTGCCTTGACAAGCCCATGCTTTGGCGGTGAAGCATGCGGGAGAAAAGAAGCCAAAGAAGCGCTTGCCAGCAAACAGTGCCCAACCTCAACGTATGACGGGGTTCCGCTTGTTCGGAGCGGTCTTTACTCGTGCATGTCTTGTCGTCTTCTGGCCTTCTTGTCTGCTTCTCGTTGCCACGCTGGTCCCTTCTGGTGGGTGGCTCGGGTGGCCTTGCAGGAGGTAGTTCTGTCGTATGGGTGGTCGAATGGCGTCCCACCAGCCCGCCTTTTTGCTTCTCTCTCTGATCTCTCTCCGCCTCCTGCAGTCTCCCTGGCCGTGCAGCTGCATTTCTCTCTGCACTTGCTCTGCACTTTATCTGCACCCTCTCTGCATCTCCTTTCTGTGGCCCTCCCTGCACCCTTTTCTGCAACCTCTTTGCAACCTCTTTGCAGATTGGGGACAGCGGACTGTGAAAAAGAAAGTCTGGCTGCAGGTGTGGAGATCTAGAAAATCAGAAACCGCCAGCAAATCCAGGCGGGCCCTCGGTGTGCAGACCAACCAGCGGCCGTTCCGCCTCTTTGCCTCTTGCCTTTCCCTTGTTCTTTGTGATGCTCACCTCCTCTTGCCGACGACGCTTCTGACGCTTCTGTTGCTTTTTATGCTCCTTGTCGATGCAGGGCGACCCAGGCGGCCTACCCTAGCAACTGTCTCGCCTTTCATCTTTCGTCTAGCCCACTGGCCCATGTCTTCCTTCTCATCTTGCTTTTGACTTGCCGGCCTCTCATCGTAAGCGTGCAGGCCTGTACTTGTAACACGCTGGGCCCAACCGATGGGGGCAAAGGCGGCCAGGCTGTAATTTGAGTGGTCGATGCAAGGCACTTCTGGGCCTTCTTTCCTTCTTTTGTCTCTTTTTGGTCTGTTCTGTTTCGGTCTCTTCGTTCTGGCGTTCTTCTTTGGCCCAGTGACAGGGGTTGCCACTCTATCACCGCTTGTTGGGACGTGAGGAGATGGGGCAACATGCAGGCCGACAGAGATGCTGAAAGGGACATGAAAATGACAACAAAATGTGACGAGAATGGTATTGAGGGATGAGAAGCAAAGAGCCAAAAAAAAAAAATTTTGATATGAAAGATGACATCTAGTTCACTGAAATAAAAAAGGGGGCAAAGGAGGCAAAAATATGCCCAAACGTGCAAGAGCACAACATAAAAGAGGCAACTGCCAAAGATCGTCACTTCCGTCTAAGACGACCGTTTCACGCACACTAAATAACCGACATCAAGAAAGAGCGTCCGGCCAAGGCGGGAAGGAAGGGGAAGAAGGCATGGAAGGAACGACAGAAGCCGGCACCTCGCACCTACCTTGACAGCTATCTCTTGACACCCTCCTGCGATGTCTCCTCTTCCTCCTTCGCACCTTCCTCCGCCTTTTCTTTCCTGGGCCACGCTCCCACGCTGGGCTGCAGCGGCCCGGCAGTCACACGAGCTACGAAATGGGACCAGCGTCGGGTACTTGCTGTCTAAATGGAGTACGGAGTAATACAAAAAGAACCGCCCCAATCGTCCTTACAATTCATCTGTATGCTCAACAGAATACAACAGATACTTGTACAAGCAATGGTCTAGATTTTATTCTCCTCTTTATGAAGTATTTTTTTGCCCGCGGCCCCCATACAGGGGTCCTTGCTGCCTTGTCTTAAGCTCACCGACTTCTCGCCGGCTGTGGGTGCATCTCCATTTTTTATATCCTTTATTTTTGCATTAAATTTTATTCCCCGACTCGCCCTCGTCGTTCTTTGGCCTCTCCTTCCCCATTCTGTCGCATACTGCATCGCAGTTTCCTCGCCGTGGCCGGCTCGATACAGTTCTTTCCTTTTAATATCCTTTTCCCTCTTTCTTATCATTCTTCATGTTTCCTTCTTTCCTCCCCTTCTATTTCTCCTCCCTTTTCTCTTCTCTCTTCTGTTTTGTCGAATGCTCATGTCGGAGGCGCCAAGCCTCACGCCGCCAGTTTCCATCCCCTCCCCCAGACGCCGATCAGCCTCACCTCTTTTTTGTGATCGTTGAAGCTGCCCACCGTTAGTTTTCTAGTCTATTGCCATCCAGCCTTTTTAGTCTCCTTGTTCCTGCACTACTGTCTCGCCGCCCATTTTCCAACTCGATCTGCCAGACGTCAAAGTTCGCGTGCATCAACGGCGTATATGAACGGCTGACCGAGCACAATCCCTCCAACTTATTTGCATTTGTTATACACACCGGTTTCTCATCTGTCTCGCGCACGCACACAATTGTGCTTCCACCCGGCCGTCACATCGAGCGGCATACAATTGTGATCCCGTGACCATCGCCTTGGCTGGCTGAACCTCACTGATTTCAGGCCGTTCTGGCCTAATCTCTTCACTCTTCTTCCTCTCCCTCTTTCTCTCTTTCCCACCATCAGCATGGACACGCTTCCGGTCGAGCTGCTCCAGCTGATTATTGGCTTCTGCGACCCGGAATCGATTCGCAATCTTCGTCTTCTCACGCCGACTCTGGCTGAAATTGGTTACGACTACCTGTTGCAGCCTGACTTTTTTGCGCTGCCATGGCGGGACGACGTTGCCCGGTTGCGGGGGATTGCCGACCATGACCGCCTCCGGAGCAGCATCAGGTCCATCACCTTCAATTTCACCGAGGTCGATATCGAGACGGCCCGCCAGGCCTCTTATCACCAGACGATACATTATGGCCCGGAGCATCAGCCGAGCATGTTGACAAAGGCCTGGCGCCAGTGTGCCGAGTTTGAGCAACGCCGGCAAGCCATTACGCCGTTGCATGCTATGGAACCGTCTGACTTGGCGTCTTGTTTCCGTCCGCTCGTCAACCTACGCAAACTTGCGGTGACTTTTCGCCAAGCGCCCTACGATATTGAAGAGCTGCGTCTGGCCATGATTGTTCCTGCCAGTGCCAAGATCAACCATCTCGCAGCCATCAAGAGGCTCAATGTTCTCATGGCCGCCCTACAGCAAGCATCGTCATCCCGGCCTACTTCTGGGTCTTCTTTAGGACACAGCACCCGCAGCAGTCACAGCTCACGCGGCGACCTTTTCTCGTTCCCCTCGTCTTCGTCCGTTTATGCATCTGCGCCCGCCTCCGCCGCGCCTTCTGCTGCTCCCTCAATCGCGTCCACACGTGCATCGTCCCCAGTGTCATCTGCTATGTCGTCTCCCGCCCCATCATCACCAGCATCTCCCTCGGCCACAACAGCAGACGAGTCTCCTGGCCGCTGCCAGCTGACATCCTTCTCCATTGACCGTCTGCCCTTCGAACTGTTCCGGCACCAGGCCGACCGGCGCCTGTGGTTCAAGTGTCGCGATGTGTTCGGTGGGCTGACACGACTGGACTTTGCCCTTGACACGTCCAACGTTGGATTCCCTCTGGCCAAGATCAAGGCCGTCAATGGTCTGGGTTATGTGCTGCGCATGGCACCACAGCTGACCCACTTGTCCCTGGCTTTCCACAACCACTCCAATACCCGCGAGCTATTCATGCTGCCATTGCGTGAGCTTTTGGGTGAGATTGGCAGCCTGGAAGGGCCTCCACTAGTGGGCGGGAGCTATGGGGGCAATGCAGGTTCTGCCGACAGCGGCTTCCGTTTCCGTCACCTGACGGACCTCAAACTGGAGGGTGTTGTATGCGATGAAAGTGACCTGCGTGGTTTCTTGCTGCGTCATGCCGCCACCCTCGAACGTCTTCGCCTCGGCGGTCGTGGCATGGCAGGAGGAAGCATTGAAATGCCCATCGGCGGCATCCGTCTCAGCAACGGCACCTTCTGGTCGCTGTTTAGCAGCCTTCGAGGCAAACTACCACACCTCGAGAGGATGCATCTTGAGGGCACTTTTTTCTGCGAAAGCGGGTCGCTTATCGAAGATCCGGGCATTGGAGACAATGCTGGGGCTGCTGCTGCACCAGCTGGTGCCGCAGGGGACAACACTGAAAATGCCGACGTTGAGGTTGTGGATGCCGCTCCGCCGCCGCCTCCACCTCCGCCAGCACACCCAAATATTGCTCGCACACGCTACGAGCACTACCAATTCCGCGCCATCACCGACGATGATTGGGAGCCAGCCACGCCAGACCGTCAAGGTCCTGTCACATCACGGTCTATCTCCTCGGAGCCGTTTGAGGCGTACGTGCTTGGCCGCCAACTCGAATATCCAGGCCGCTTCCAAGGCTGAGGCTGGGGAAGGCGCATGTACTATTGTGACAACATTTTGTGTTTTATTCACTGCACGTTGCTCTTTACAGCCCGATATGCTTTTTTTCAGCTGTCCTGCGATTTCTCTCACTGATTGATTAGAATGATACACCTTTGGGATCACATCCAAACGAACACACGAACACACGAACCTATGAATTCAACGACAAAAAAAAAAACAATATGACTGGGCGCAGCTGGCACAACAGACACGGCCGACCCATGGACACTTTGACGATTTCACTTTATATGTACCCACGTTTTTTTTTTTTCGGCTTAAGTGGCGTTGGTTAGGAATTGGCGTTTTTTATTTCTTGTTTCCCTTCACTTCTCATCTCCCATTTTTACTTTTTTTTTTTCTTCTTCTTCTTCTTCTCTATACAGCTTGCATCTTTGAGGCAACTCAAAAGGGACCAAAAAAAGTACACCGGCGACCGCGGCGATTTGGGTGTTTGAACTTTACCTTTTGATTTATCTATACACTATACTCATGGCAATTGATCTATTTACTTTCCTTGCTTTTTCAGCTGGTTATTTTCCGATTTAGTTTGTTTTTCGGTTCTTATCCGTCTGCTATCTGCTTTGTTTGCCTCGATCGCGTTCAACTGCAGTCGCTATAAACCAAGTTTCGATCCTTGGGTGTGTGGACTTTCTGCAGCCTTGACGTACAACTGGACGTCATCGGCCGATCACCCCGGTCCTTTTGTACTGCCTCACAACTCAACACATATAAAAGAGAAGATAATTGAACAGCAATTCAAAAGTTGTCCGTCTTTCCTTGAGAGTAAATATCACAAGTTTTCTACGGCATACCATCATCACAACATGACTCCTTATGCTTATTGTATCGCGATCCTTCTCGTCATGCTCGCGGCGGTCTTTGCCTACGACCAAGGCTACGCCGACCCTCTAATCGAGAAGTTTGGGTATGTCTCTTACCATATAACATTTTGCTTTTTTATTTCCATAATTGTTTTAACAGATTCAGTATCTATCTCTTCAAGGCCAAGGCTAAAGCCGAGGAGGAAGAGCTCAAAGCTGAGGGCCTCAACGCGGGTCAAGATTTTCTTAAGAGTAAGTTGGCGGCACAGAAAATACCCTCAGACCGTAACAACACCTGCCAACTCATCCAGGTCAGCTTGAAGGCTCTCAGCAAGCTGAAGACGTCAACATGGGTCTCGGTTCGATTGGGGGCTTGAAGAAAAACGCTTAAACAAGTCGTTGCGAACAACAAAAGGCACACGGAGTATTAAGTATCGATTCTCAGTGACGAGAAATGAATAATACGGGCCGGCTGGTGACGAACACACTTGTACGGTAAGCAAAATGTATGGTAGACAAAGAACATCACAAATTAAACATCAAGACATGCAATTTAGATATCCCTCCAAGCGTTGTTTGACTCACTGCCCGTGTTTGCACCAAAGCAATGGATTATGTGCCTAGTGTTATTGGACCCCTCATTGTCAGACGTCCCAAGCAAATGGAATGCAATGAAACTCGACTCAATGTGGCAAGAACAAAAATATTAAAATTTCAATAATGGAATAAATGTGCAACAAAAATAAATCGAATAATAGCGGTGTACCCAATATTGAAGCTGCCACCGTTTTAGGAAGGATGCGGTGTTGTTGTGTTGTCTCACCCCTTCCCCTCTCGTATCTCTCCCCTCTGCACATACGCTAAAAAGATAACCGCCTGCCCCACCCGTCTGGCCCTGTCTCCTGCCAGAATATTAGCGTGTGAGTGCAGTACGAGCATCCGCCCATTGAAACTGCCCCGCACCAAAAATTTAAGGGCGCCGGCCGGGAGTGAGTTTTCTGTTCTTTTTGCGCGGCGACCGACTCACAGGTGGTTCCTTCCGTTTCTCGAGCCTCGATCTTTCTCCTCTCCTCCCCTGCACCTGCTCTCCTCAACCTTAAACCCCCTTCTTCAGCCCCCCGGCCACGCCTTCCCGTTCAGCGCATTGCTTTGTTTTGGCCTTGGCTTGCGGTGACTCACGAATCTCACGATCTTTCTCCTTTTTGCTTCGCCAGATATATCTCCTCCCGCAGGGTCCCATTCCTTGACTCCCCTCCACCTACCACCGACCAATTCGACACTCCACCCCCCTGTTTCCTCTATCAACAATGCCTCCCAAGGCACCGAAGGCCCCCAAGGCCGCCAAGGTCGTCCCGGTTGTGGCTGACGCCGGCCCGCCGCCGAACCTCGATTTCATTCCTCACCGTATCGCCGTCTACGACCGCCTCAAGGCCATTGCCGACGCTGAGCTCGCCAGCAAGTCCCGCGAGCCCATCACTGTTACTCTACCCGACGGCCGCCAGATCGCCGGCACGTCGTACCAGACCACGCCCTACGATATCGCCCGCGGCATCAGCAAGTCTCTCGCCGACCGCACCGTCATCTCTCGCGTCGATGGCACTCTGTGGGATCTGATGCGCCCCTTTGAGGGCAACGCCAACGTCGAGCTGCTCGACTTCGAGGACGAGGAGGCCAAGCGTGTATACTGGCACTCGAGTGCCCATATTCTGGGCGAGGCTGCCGAGAAGACGTTTGGTTGCCACCTGTGCTTCGGTCCTCCCACGGACGAGGGTTTCTTTTACGACTTCGGCATGCCCACCGAGGACGGCGAGGGCAAGCCCAATGCCCGCACGGCTGTGACGGACGACGACGAGAAGCGCATTGCCTCGCAGATGGAGGGCATTGTGCGCGAGCGCCAGCCGTTTGAGCGTCTCGTCATGACCAAGGCCGACCTGCTCGAGATGTTCAAGTTCAACAAGTACAAGCAGGTGCTCATCAACTCCAAGATCCCCGACGGCACCTCCACCACCGTCTACCGCTGTGGCCCGCTCATCGATCTGTGCCTGGGCCCCCACGTTGTTGACACCGGCCGCATCAAGGCCTTTGCCGTGCTCAAGCACAGCGCTTCGTATTTCCTCGGTGATGCCAAGAACGACTCCCTGCAGCGTGTCTACGGTATCTCGTTCCCCGACAAGAAGCTGCTTTCGGACTACATGAAGTTCCTCGAGGAAGCCGCCAAGAAGGACCACCGGCGCATTGGCCAAGACCAGGAGCTCTTCTTCTTCCACAAGATGTCGCCCGGCTCGCCCTTTTTCCTGCCCCACGGCATGCGCATCTTCAACGCGCTCAAGGACTTTATTGTCAGCGAGTACCACCAGCGCGACTATGTCGAGGTCATGTCCCCGAACATGTTCAACGCCGATCTCTGGCGCACGTCCGGCCACTGGCAGCGTATGTATAGAAGTTCTAAAGAGTTTTGGCTGAGCACACAATTTACTGACTGTTTACAGACTACCAGGAGGATATGTTCACGCTCGAGGTTGAGAAGCAGCAGTGGGGTAAGTCTCAAGCCCCCGATTTGAAATACATTGTCACAAACTATTTACTAACATCCTCCAGCATTAAAACCCATGAACTGCCCCGGCCATTGTCTTATCTTCGGCTCCAGAGAACGGTCTTACCGTGAGCTGCCGCTCCGCATGGCTGAGTTCGGTGTCCTGCACAGAAACGAGGCTTCGGGTGCCCTGTCGGGTCTTACCCGTGTGCGCCGTTTCATCCAGGACGATTGCCACATCTTCTGCCAGGAGGACCAGATCGGCCAGGAGATCCGCGGCATGTTTGATTTCCTCCAGACCGTCTACGGCAAGCTCGGCATGAAATTCCGCCTCAAGCTGTCGACGCGCCCCGAGCAGTACCTAGGTCACATTGACACCTGGAACCGCGCCGAGGCCACGCTCCAGAGTGCCCTCGACGAGTTCTCCCAGAAGACTGGTGATGAGTGGGAGCTCAACCCCGGCGATGGAGCCTTCTACGGCCCCAAGGTTGATATCCAGATCATGGACGCTCTTCGCCGCTGGCACCAGTGTGCCACCGTCCAGCTGGACTTCCAGCTGCCGCAGCAGTTCAACCTGAGCTACATGTCGGCTGCCAGCAGCAACCCTGCTGATGCCCCCAAGACCGAGGAGAAGCCCGGCGAGAAGCCCACCGAGGCCCCGGCTGCTGAGGCTGCTGCCGCCCCTGTGGCTGATGCCACTGCCGCTACCGCTGATGGTGCTGCCCCGGCTGCCCCGGCTGGCGGTGCTGTTGTCCAGCCCCTGGCGCCCGGCTACTCTCGCCCTGTCATGATCCACCGTGCCGTGCTGGGCAGTTTCGAGCGTTTCATCGCCACCCTGAGCGAGCACTTTGCCGGCAAGTGGCCCTTCTGGCTGAGCCCCCGCCAGATTCTGCTGGTGCCCGTCATGGCCGACGCCGAGGACTACGTGCGCGAGGTCCAGAAGGTCCTCAAGGCCAAGGGCTTCTTTGTCGACAGCGATCTGGGTGCCAACACCATGAACAAGAAGATCCGCAACGGCCAGGTCCTGCAGTACAACTACATTTTCGGTAGGTTTCTATCTCTCCTCCTCTTTTTTTTTCTTTTTCTTATGAATATTTACTAACTTTTAACAGTCCTCGGCTCCAAGGAGATGCAAGACCGCAGCGTCAGCATCCGCATCCGCGACTCCAAGGGCGACCTCACTACCCTGTCGCTGGATCAGGTCGTCGAGCGCCTGGTGAAGCTCCGGGAGGAAAAAGGCCTGGACATGGACCTGTCGGACAAGATCCAGGTCAAGGAGGAGGCCAAGGAAGAGGCGTAAGGGAAGGAGTACGGAAGAACAAAATATTCACGGGTGGGACATGTAGCGTAGTAGTTGTTTTTTTGAGAGCATTGAGGATACTAGGAAAACAACGGGATGGTACAAGTGTGTCTCCCGGTTCGATAGAAGATCTAAACAAGAAAGACACATGAAAGATATTCTTGTACGCATATATCCGGTCATCCGTAAAGGCTGTCATACAGAAACAACCGCCCAGTCTCCTGCCCACCATAGTATCCAATAATACGAGGTTGTCCTTGGGGTTCGTCGAGTTTAAAATTTCTGCCGCTAAGATCCCCGACTCCATAAAATTTTGAATATCACTTTTTCGACACTTTCTTTTCGAGAAAAAATTTCCACACACCGGGTAGCGCCTTCTTACACCGTGACAAGGCCCGGCAGTCATTCAACAATGAGATCGAACGCCCGGTTAGCTCAATCGGTAGAGCGTGAGACTCTTAATCTCAAGGTTGCGGGTTCGACCCCCGCATCGGGCTCAAATCCTGATGCGCTTCTTTCACAGAAGCACCATTCGAATTCTCAATTATTTTTTGCAATTTTTGGAACTTTTGCCAGGTGAAGGTGAAGAGAGATCCTCAACTGTTCTTTTTTACCTATACTTTTAACAGTATAATCCTTATGATTGTCTCTATAATTAGACCCTCGTAAATCCTCTTTTTTTGGTACTGCTTTATAACACAAAAAGCATCTTCACTTCTTATTACATTGCCACGACATGGACCATTTGCAGATGGACGAATAAGAATCAAATGCAAGACAGAGCCTATGGAAACTTTCCCAAATAATACGTTTTTAAACAGACCAAATATAAATCAAAAGTGCAAACATGAAAACAACCTCCCGCTCAAACTCATGATGCGATATCCATCCCACTTAGCTCAGCAGAACCAGAATCACGCTGTCTCCCCGCAAGAACCTAGAAGCAGTTAGTATACGCACATTCTAGAATAATCTTGTCAAATAGACCATATGCACTTACATCTTGCTGATGAACCGGTCCTTGTTGACGGGCCGGCCCTTCTTGCCGTTGGTTATCGGCGTCTCTGTCCACATCTCCTTGACGTTCTCCAGAATCATGTTGCAGTGCCGGTCAAAGGCCTTGACGCGGGCCAGCAGCTTGCGGTTCGAGCGGATGCTGATAAGAACCTGGGAATGGGTGCGGACGGCCGTCTGCAGAATGGACAGCGGGCCGTTGCTAAACTCCCACTGCTCGAGCTGTGCGATCTCGTATTCTCTGGACAAGTTAGCGGGCTGTTAATATTTTTGGAAGAAGTTTATAGAAGGAGAGGAAGTTGTACGTACGTGCACTCGTTGCGAGGCTTCTGGAGGAGTTCTCTGTTTGAAAAGAAGAGATATAGTTAGTTGCTGTCGCATTCCATGAATATCAAGTGGCGCGCGCGAGGCCACACTTCAACACGGAGGTCGGGGAGTGCGTACTGGATGTTAACGTCTGCCATGATGGGCACGTATTATGAGGGGGGGTAGGAGGGTATGGCAGAGGTTGTAAATGGAGAGAAGGACGAGATTGAAGTCCGGTGACGCGACCAGGCGCGGTTTGAATTGAGGCGGGAAAGGCCAAAGATCTCGGTCGCGTGGTCAATTAGGCGGCAGTATGCCGGTCGCTCAAGCTCGAAGCCAGTAGTGGTATGTGTGCGGCGTCGTGGAAGGGTATCGTAGTCGAGGTTTGGTCGTCGTGATGCTTGCGTTGAAGCTCTGCCTTAAGATCGCGGGTCGTCTGCCTGTGCTGGTCGCTCCTACTTTTTTGACCTAGGAGGTTGAACGAGCCTTGCCTTGGCCTGCTCCTATTGGGCCCGCTGCACCTTCCTCCCCAAGCTCTGGTTAGTGTTGACTAACCACAATTTTCAGACATGGGCAATTTTGGTTCACACCGCCCGGCAGAACGAGTACTGACCGCCTTCCTAAAGTGACCGCAACTCGGTTTACACCCCAATTGGGGCATCTAACACGGAAGGCGCGACTCTGATATCATTATTTTCGTTGCACAACGTGAGCTGCACAATTGACTGGCGGATGAAATTGATCCCATTTTAACAAAGCGAGCAATGGCATAGACTATTGTGATATGTGTGGCATTTCATGGCGTAGATTTGTTCCGAATTGGAAGCCAAGGTTTTGCTCAAAGTTGAACTGATTTTTTCGATGTAAATATTGGCTCACTTATGAATGTTTTCAATCTTTTTTTTTTTTTGAAAAAGAAAAGTATAAAATATCGTGGCTTCTCTTGCATCGAGAGCTCGTCCGGGGTTTTTTTAAAAAATAATAAAATACGACGTATCTTCACACTCCAATTTCTTGAAAGTTCCGAAATTGCGTGGGCAAGGAAAACATTCCCTCCGAGACAGGGCCAGGGTTGTCTTCTCGGGACCACGATATCTCATGGGATAATGGTGCGGCAACAGGGGCATCACATCCCTACGACGTGGAGGCAAATACTTATGTTATTTTCTCCGGTATTTGCTCCATACAAATATGTTGACACAGCCACATTTAAGGTCAAGACTGCGAGTTCAAGTACTTGTACGGGGTACTTTTGGGAAATGATTATTGCTGCGGCTTGCTGTGAAGCTCTGGAGCTTTGGCCAAGTGATTTGAGTTGACGCGTTCATTGCTCACGACAAGAGAATGAGAGACATGCAATATTGCCAACGAAAAATGTGAGAAAAAAGACGAGATCAAGAGAAAGAGGCGACGAACGAAAAGTGTGTGTGTGAGAAAACGCGACAAACCGCAACAAACAGCAACTGCGTGCGCCAGAGAGAAACAAACTCAAACAGGAGCTGAAGCGAAATTGGCAAGAGTGCAAGACAAAAGGTCAAGAAGCTAAGTAGAATCATGGCAACTGCGAAAACGTGTTCGTTAAGTTCCTTCTCCATTTTCTCTTACTGTGTAGTTTCTACCCGTTCATGCCTGCTTTCGACGCTTTTCCTGCTTCTGCCTCTTTCCTATTTGGGCTAGGACACCGGAGCATGTTCCGTGAGAATGTGGACGACAGAAGGTACGACGGAGGAAAGCCGGCGAAGAAAAAAAAAAGAAGAGGAAAGAGACGACGTGAAAAAAAGAGAATAAAACGAGCTTTACGATTGAGCAACTCTCATACTCCATCGCTCTTGCTTTGCTTCTTCTAATTTCCTTTGCCGTTCGGACAATGCGTGTTTGAGACATTTTAGTGGCAGACTTTCTTGATTTCCTTGAAATGCACCACTGTTCACGCTACTTGTTTTCATCCCAACATCCTAGACGAACCATTCTCGCTGCAAGGGGCAAGCGGCTATGATGCAAAACACCCTTGAAAGAAATTGTCTTGAGAGGAGACACAGAAAAAGCCAAGCAAGGAAAAAAGAACAAGGAAAAGCAACAAGTCTGCCCCGTTGCTATCCGCGACGGACAGTATGAGTACCCCGTTTTCTTTCTTCTTGTCCTAAATTAAGCATCGGCGCAGGGAGAGACGAAGGGCGCCGTGCTGCAGACGGGAACATTTTATGTAGGGAGACACAGAAGGCGCAAGTGGCGGCAAAGCGCTCCTTCCTGCTTTGTCCCGGTTTAGGGGTTTGTTGACTTTGGAGGTTGTTGCCATCACAGACTCCCCTGAGGCGGTGTTAGTTGCTCTTTCCTTTCGCTTGCGCCTGCTCCTGATGGTATCTCCTCAGGAAGTAACTCGCTCATAGGGCGGCGCCGTGGGGAAGGAGGCACCGCCTTTAGGGCAGTCGCACAAGGCGGCCTGCTTCTCCCTTTTTTGCGTTCGCCTTGTACGACCTGTCACTTTAAAGCTTGCATGACGAACACAGCCAACAAGGCGCAAGGGCTGACAGCGACAGCTAAGGAGACGCGACCACGAGATTAGGGGCCCCAGGCCCTTACGAATATTGCTCTTTTTATTTTCATCTAAAATTCATCCGAACTCGACAGCCTGGCCAACCATGCTGAAATGAACGGCCCTTTTGCCTGCATCTGTATTGCGTCTGTATTACATCTGCATTCTCGAGCTTGTTTCCCCATCAGATCGAGCTCGGTTCCTGAATCGTCTTCAAATCGTACCTGACTAGCCAGCCCACTGGCCTGGGGCCTTGGGCCTAACGTGACTGTCCATTCCTTTCACAGGGTCCCCAGCGGTCGTACGCGCCTTACGCGTCAGGGGCGATTAACGACATCAAATGTGATGGTGCATATTTTCGTCTCAATTTTTGATACAAAAGATTTCAACTTAGAGTATCGTGTGCTGAATACGCAGTGTCAACGCCGAACTCTTTGTCAATCGCATGCGCTGCCTGCCCGAAGATCTCGACTGAGGTATTTCGCGAGTACTTTTACCTTGAAATTATCATCGTTCCCAGCACCTTGGGAACGAACCGCCGCTTTTCAGCTTGTCAGGGATGGCCCCCGTTCAGACTGCCCGTAAGGACACTCATTAATTGCTTTTCTCCTTTGGTTCTGGGCTGGCTCGGCTGGTCCTCTGCCAGAATTGTCAATATTTGCCGATCTCTTACCTCCCATCCTGGCAGCACATCTGCTCATCAGTTGACCATAAAACTCCAAAATGAATTGCACTAGCATCTGCTGGGACGCTCCACAGATATACCCTAGTTCGGCGTCCAGAACACCACTTTTTGGTCTGCGATCTGTGATATTTTCCACAGCGTATTTGACTCTCATCAGTCTCCTGCATGCACTTTAATTTTCATCTGCTCGATACTGGAGCTGTTCTAACTCGATTGTTCCCTTTCCCCTCTGCTCGCCATCTACTTTCTTCGAGCGATGAGCTGCTCTCGATAGGGGCGTGCATAAGGTTTTGAATTCCCATTACGTCGTATTCCTCTTTTCTGTTAGCTAGTGGACTACCGTGGCCAGTGGCCTGGGCTTTTGCACACCCCTGTTACGATCGGAAAAGAGGGTCGCTCGATAGCCCAGATGTGTTCTTCCAGATCGGAAGATTTCTCAAATTCGCCCCCTGTGAGGGACGAGAAATACTCAGTATGAAGTGCTCTCGTCCATTTTTGTATTGCTGCAAGGACAAGGCTGTAAAATAGAGAACTATCGGATGCCCAATTGAAATCTATGAGCATCTATCGGGGCCTATCAGCGTCTATTCAAATATTTCATACGAATTAATCGAAATATATTGTGGTAGTATTTTCCCTATCGCAAATCGCTCGGGATCCGTGTGCCTCCATTCTCTCGCCTTCCCGTCTGCCATCTGCCGCTTTCGCACGCACGTCCGCAATCTTATTTCATCTGGTCGATAATCCGATGCGGCAAGTGGAAGAGTGGAAGAGTGGGAGAAAAAGTGGGTGTGGAATCTTGGGTGTGATCTCTGGACTGGGGATATCAAATATATCGAGCGCCATTCCAAAGATGGTCAACAAACTAGGACCCAGCTCGACGCACAGCTGAGCTCGCATCGTGAAATTACGCTGCACTTTTTGGGACAGACTACTGCAATAGCCTCGATTGTGGCCACAGCTTTTCGCTTCTGTGGGCCATGGGTCAGGTCAATTCGAGCTCTCTCATAGGGACCTTTAGACGGCAGATCTACGGAGTGGGCACGTCCCGAGAGATGGTCCATGAAAAGGTTGTCTCCATGCCAGGCACACCTTTGAGGCACTTCGAGGCACGCCATCTTCTTTGATTTACTCTTTCTTCTTTGTATCTTTCGGGCTGGATTTCTCCGTTGGGTTAAAGGGAGCTGTCAATTTTGTTCGCTTTCTGTCAACAATATAACCCAAGACGACAAAAGGGTACTTAAAAGGAGAAACATGCTCAAGCGCACTTGAGTGCATTCATGCGCAAGCCACAGGCCCAACCGTTCGCCTGTTTTGGCCTGGAACTGGAGATGTGTCCACCGCGCCCAAGATGGGCGGGTCAGGCACAAGAGATAATAAATAGTCCGACTGTTATGGCGCATGCATTGCGCAGATTTTTGCGACTTTATGGCGGCATCGAGGGAATAGCCCGTCACCGTAGAGAGTTGATTGCTTTTTTCTCTATCTCCTTTTCTTCTCTTTCTTCTATATTATCACTGTCACCTGTCGGAGGTTGTATTTCTTGGCTATGCGGCTGTTTCCAGCCCTCTGGCTACTCGGCGGATTGTGGCTTTGCATTCACAGCCAGTCTGCTCGTCCAAAACGCCTTCGAGCACGTTTACGCCATCTCACCTAAGCATCTTTTCTAAGTGATATTCATTCCTGTGAATATGCCCCCGTTTCCTCTGACTACTGAGAACTCCGCACCTTTCGTTTTCTTTTTCTTATGACATTCCATTCCTGCCAAATGCCACGCCTCGGAGCAAGCCCACATGGTTCCTGGTTCTTTATTGTGTTCATTATTTGTTTGCTTTGGGAGATGATCGTCCGGTGTCTCCCTTTGTTGTCGCGACGCTTTTTGTCTCGCTTTCTCTCAGCACACGATTTGGCGACTGACTTCTACGACACTCCAAAGAGACGGAAGAAGCAAGTCAAAATCAAAGACAGAGTTCAAAGAGAAGCCTACAGGAAAAAGAAAGACAGTTCTTTCACCCATGCCCGACTCAATTAATAACCTGCCACACCCACCACTTTCACCCCAGGATGCACGTTTGCCTGTGCCAGGGTCAGCCCTGTCTTTCTGGGCAACAGCTTGTTTAATGGCCAACATGTCGATCTTCTCGGGAAGCTGCCGGATGCTCAGTCAGGGTTTACAGCGAGTGGGAGGGGCCTATTTTTATGAATCTACGATTTCTACAATTTTTTTTATGTCGACGCACAGGAGAATGCAAGACCCGCATGCAGATGAATAGATTGAAATCTCTTGTCTGAATCTATCCGCGCGCCTGTCATTTCGGGATCAAAGCAGGGGCAAAAGTAAGATACATTAAGGCAATTAACTTTATCCAGTGCATGCTGCAAATATCTTAATTGCCATTAAAATAGACAGAAGACAAGAAACCAAGGACGGCAGCATATTCAGGAACAGGCACCTTTGTCGATGTCCTCGGGATTATGGTCTTGGAGCATGCATGGTGACGGAATACGCCCCTCGAGCGGAGTATTCGGTAGCCAAGAATTCAGAAAGGACAATGTTAGAAGAGGATTCAAAAACGAAGAAGAGACGATACGACATTTTGGTTCCTGTTCTTTTGCTCGTCGTTCGTCTCTGCCCTGGCACTTGCCGTTTATTACAGAGCAATACGAGATGCGCTAGGCGGGAAGGCGCCAGGTAATACATCTAAACGGAGGAAGGTGCCCATGTGGGCAGTATTTATTTTTACTTTGTGTTCTTCGTCTCTACCATAACTCTTTACGATATTTTTGTTCAACTCTCCCAAAGGCCTTCCCTTACCTTTCTTCGCACTCCAACCGAGCCGAGACAGCAAACGTCTTTCTCGTCCTTTCGCCTTGCGTGTCTTGGTCACTCATTTTGGGTCATTTTCAAACCGGCTCGCTTCTGCAGTCGGTTTCGGCGTACATGCGGAGTGCGGTGTATCACAAAGATGCTCTAGTACGGGGTATTACATGGGGAAGACTCATGTACTTGGATGTATTACTGTCTTCGTGGGATAACAATTGACAGACTACATGTTCTGAAAATACTCAAAGTGCAAATCTCATCCCAAGTCGTTGATCGTCCCTGTCTATTCTGATTTGGTCAATTTGCTGGCGTTCCTCCACATTTTGTGTGTAAGTACCATGCCGCCGTCCCTGGTCGTTCTTTCCTCCGCGTGGTGCCAGTAATATTCTGTCTGTGAATCTGTCTCTTGCCTCTTGCCACTTCGTCTTACAACCATTTCGGTGCGTCGCACACTGAGGCATAGGAAACGTCCAAAAATGCACAAAACGCACAGGCCGGCCCTGTCCCATTGGCTCATCCCGCCCTTTTCCGATAACAACAGGCCGAGAGGTTGCAGAATCGCAAAGGCCACAGGGCGCTCACTGTTGCTGTTGGCTGCCGCTTTCCGGCCGGCCTTTGCATGTTCTCTGCGACGTTCTGTTGCCTTTCACAGTTACACTCTGGTCGCTCTTTCCTTGCGTATGTCGTAAACCCTCAAAGTGGACCTGGTCCTGATCTTTGGGCAATTGCGCAAAAAGGGCAGGCATGTCCGCCTTGTTATGCCCCCTGCACTTTGAACTGTTTTTCGTGGTATGTGCGCTCTCCGCCTGCCGCCATTGGCACGCTGAGTGCTCCTGCTTCCAGGGAAGGGCCTGGCCCTGGAAGACCTCGTTCGTTGCTTCCCCTTCGAGCCCTTGTACTCCGTATTCCTCACGTCACCAGTCCCTTCCAATCCTTCCTTCCTTCCTGGTATTTTTTTCTGCCGTGGGTTCCTGCTTTCGTCATTTCCTCCAGTCGGCTCTTTTTTCTCTTGTCTTGCTTCCCCTGGTTGTTTTGTCTCCCATCTTGCATCCTTCCCCCCTTTCGCTTCTCCTTTACTTTCCCTCACATTTCCAGCCTCTCTTTTACATTTAACTTGCATACTCCCCACGTCGGCCAAAAGCACACTGCCTAATACACCTCTTCTATTTTAGTGACATCCCGGCGTTCCTCCTTTCACCCTCAATCGTCTGCGGGTTCTTCTTTCTTGCACACCCGCCAGAACCAACCAGCCGCCATTCCAACCATCCATTACGCAGACCAAGTGGGCCCCAGGCCCAATCTTCTGGACACAACAGCGCCTGGAAAAAGAGAGAACAAGCCTTGACAAAAAGAAAGAGAAACGAGCAACCGCAAAAGGCCTGGGCCGAAAGTCAAGAAAGTAGAAAAGGGAAAAGAAATAAAAAACCAAAAGAGACGGGGCGCCCCCAAGGACATCCAACGAAGGGAGTGTTGTTAGTTGTCTGCTAGCCGCGAGATTAGCAAGCCGGCAAACGGTCTTCCTCTGCTAGGGCTTTGTCTTGCTGTCTTGTCTCTTTCTTGTCTCTTTCTGGTTCATCTTGTCACTAGAGCCAGAACGCCCGTTCTCTTCTTCTCCCTCTCGCCCACACTGTCTCTCGCTTCTCTTCAAGCTTCCGATGTACCATTGAGCCCACGAGGCACAGCCTTCGGTAAACAACGAGACGACAAGAGAAAAGGCACAATTTAGTCGACAATCTTCGAGTATTCCCCGTACTTTGCAAAATACATCGCACCTCATACGTCGTACGTCGATACATCGGCCTGCAGATGGAGAGCCACTTTCTGCTGGCCTCCTCCACCACGACCGCCCACCCCTCACTCTCGCCCCCCCTCCCCCCAGTCCGTCCGCCGCCGCCGTCGCCGCCGCTACGAGGGCCTCGACGCACTTGCATGACGACCCCTGCAAGTTAGCAAACCTAGCAAACCTAGCACACGCAGGCGACCTAAGAAACCTAAGAAACCTTCCCGCTCCACCTGTCACTCACTCGCCGTTTTCCTTCCGTCATCTGGCCTTGTTCCTCTGCCCTGTCTCCTCTTTTTTTTCTGCCCATCCTTTTTGTCTTGTCTTGACCTCTTGTCTGTGTTTGTCTTGTTCGTTGGTTTCCTTTTCTTTTTTATTTTCTTTTTTATTCTTTCCGTCTCATCCTCCTTTTTTGGTGCCTCTTCTCTTCTTGTTCCCCCCTTCTCCGCTTTCCTTCCTTCCTTTATCTTTTCCTCTTTTCTCTTCCCACTCGCCAAACCACCATCGTCATCCTTTTCCATCGGCTGCCTGCTCGAACAGCACAGCAAACAACGCCAACCTCCTCACTCCGCCCTCCTCTTCCCACCTCCACGCACCCGCGGCTGCGAGTAAACCGGGATTTTGACTACGCTCGGCGGATCAGTGCAGGATCTATAGAGAACACCACCCGACAAACGCAAAGAGGGCGCCGCCCGCCGCATTGCCGCCCACCATGCAGCGCGTTTCCTCTTTGCTCCCGAGCTGGGACAGGGCCAAGTCGGCTGATGGCGCATCGTCCAATTCCGGCAATACAAGCAATACCGGCGCCAGCACGGTTGCTTCCGGGAGTGCAGCTGCATCGACGGCATCGTCAACCGCCCCCAACAGCATGAGCAGTATCGCCTACAGCTTCAACAACAACCGGAGCAGTACCAGCAGCAGCATCAGCAATGCCAACAACAACCGCAACAGCAGCAGCAGCACACAGATGCGAAATCCGCGCGGGATTGGCAAAATGTTTAGCTGGGGCAACCGCAGTAGCAGCAACAAACCATTATCCGTGTCACCCAGCATCGCCAATGCCGCCGCAGGCCCGTTACCCTCGGGCCAGATGGGTCGCCAGGCGTACTGGCCGGGAACGATCGATATCGAATGCGAAAAGGCGGCACGCATCCTCAAGTCGTTTTGCAGTATGTTTCGGCATTGCCTTTTTCTTTACCTGTCGTCAATTCCTTTGCTTTGCTATGTTTTTGTTTTTATCTCTCGTTTCCTGTCTCTTGTCGCATTCTGGTATTCCACCCAGGTCTAACAACTCTAGCCGACGGTTTTCTCGACGAGGCCGACCCCGCACCACCAACCAGCCCAGCAAGTCGCGCAAGCATCACCAGCCTCACATCGCCGCGCTTCTCGTCAAGGCGATCTGCCGATGTGCCCACGTCTCCAACAACTGGCGTGACGCCCAACAAGAAGAAGATTCCGCCTCGGATCATCCAAGAGGCCGTGGGTCTCGCTATTTTCTCGTGTATGCGCTCGGGCCTCTGGCGGCATGGCTCTGGCGGCTCTGGCATTCTCATTGCTCGCAAGGCCGACGGCACCTGGTCGCCACCTTCCGGCATTATGCTGCACACCTCCACCGTTGCCTTCGCTAGAGGCGTCGATGTCTACGATTGCGTCCTTGTCATCAATAGTGTTGCGACACTGGAGCTCTTTACTCACCCGAAGCTGATATTGGGCTCAGACGTTCCGCTGACTGTTGGCCCACTAGCTGTCATGGGCCTGCTAGAAAACGACGTGCGCCTGAACCATGAATTGAGCAATACTGTGTTAACATACCTCAAAGCTCGTGGCCGCCATAGCCCCGCGCAGCTCGCTGGCTCTGAAGTCACCGAGCGGTCAAACGAGAACGCGACCTTTTACTCCGAAGACGGCTCCAACCAGCCGATTGATATCCTCAATATTCTTGCTGGCAACATCCGCAAATCCATTCCCGAAATCCTCCCACTCTTCGAGGTGATCAAGGCCGCCGAGGGCCGCATCGATTTTGACACAGCAACCATGGACCGTTTATCACAGCAGCCGGCCCCGGGCGATGCCGATATTGCCGCCCCTGGCATGTTGACCCCGGCTTCTCCATCTTCTACCACGTTTGGCGTTATCGACGAAACCGACCCGGACCCCTTTGGCATTCTTGCCCTTGAGATGGCTGGCTTGGAGATCCGCGAGGCTGGTTCTAAGCACCGGCCCTCTAGCCACCAATTTGACCACAACATCAACGCAAGTCCCACCAGCCCTATTCTTGCTTCTCGTTTCAGCCGCCAGAGTGCGGACGTTGCTACCCTGGAGAACGGCAATAACCGCGAGAGCTACATGTCCACGCGCACACAAGCAACATCAATGACTGATGCTTGTACACAGACGACCGAAGCTGCCGGTACCCCGGATACATCTCTCAGCCCTACCCACTCGGACGATGGCAAGGACGCCACCCAAGCGAACAACAATGGCGGCCTCAACATCCACAACAGCATGTCAAGAAACGTGTCTTCCCCCGTTCCAGAGCTCTCGGTGTACGCTGCACCAGCCCAGAACTTTGACGAGTCCTCCGAGCCGACCATCCTGTCTAGACCTAGACCTATCGAGTCCGAAGATGCCGCAAATCGTCTGGCCATGTCCAGCAGCCCACCGCCGCCACCCCCTAGAAACCGCCCTGTCACCAACACTATTGCTACCGACTCCGCCACTGACACCTCAAACTCACGGTACCTTACGGTTGACCGGGGCATCGAGACCGATGACCAGGTGTCTGAAGGCGCCGAGACGACGGCAACGAGCCATTTCGTGGAGGACGAGCGTAACGAGGATGCCGACGATGAGGACGAAGAGACTGACGGTTTCGGCGACGATGCCGGTAACGAGACCCTGGACGATGCCGCCGATTTCGATGACGATGATGATTACGACGATCTTGACGACGACGACATGGAGGAGGAGCCCGTCATTTTTGAGGTTGCCTCCACCACTGTGCGCCCAGTTCGTGTCACCCCTGCTCAGACGGCCACGCAGGTTGCCCAGGTCATCCAGGCCAAGGGCGCGCTTGTGAACATTCCCAAGCGCATCGCCCCTCCCCTGCCCCTGCGCAGCCCTGCTCGCACCTCGAGAGCCAGCAAGAGCGAGTACGGTGATTTGTCTGCCATTGGCAGCCCCCTCCGGAACTCGTTCCAGAGCAACGTGACATCCGATGTCCCTGCTGAATCGGCCGATGCGGAGGTTTCTGCCAAGCCTGCTACCTCGGTCGAGATTGAGCGCGCACCCGTTGCTGTTGCTGTTGCTGTGGCCGAGCAGGTTAATGAGCAGGAGTCCTCTGCTCACACATCGGCCTATGAGTCTGCTGCCGACATGACTGTTGTTGAGAAGACCAACTCGGCCGAGGACGCGGAGGCTGTCCCCACAACCCCCCACGCCGCTACGGAACCCACGACCTCGTCGATTGATGACTCTGACCGCGAGCCTCAGACCCCTCGTCCCGACGCTGTCTTTGGCCACAGCTCCAAGGACGTCGCCGTTCACAACGAGAAAACCGAGAAGCACGAAGAGATCGACCTGAACGCCGACCACCTTGCCACATCCGCACTAGCGGTGTAAACAACAACGAAACAATTTTGGAACAACAAGAACACGGCTCAACATATACTTCAGTTTCTTGTTTAATGATTGGAAAGAATATTTGGAAAGAAGTTTTGAAAATAACACTTCAAGACACGAAATACGAAAGAAGACGGAAGAGAAATGTGTACAGATAGACCTGCTCCTTTCAAACGGGGCAGGCGGAACCAGGATGGCATTCATACCCGGCGTTATATTATTGGCTTTTTTGGGATATTTATTTTTGGTCTTTTTTTTATTACTCGGCTTTTTGTTCGTCATTTTGTTTGGCGACTAAAAGAACAAGAAGGGGGGCATTCCTGATTGGATCTGTACAATACCCCCTTTGCAACGCCTTTTATTTTTTATTATCATTGGGGTATTTGGTTCATTGGTTATTGGATATTTCCTTGCGAGGATTCTCATGAGGTTTCTTGAGAGAAACAGATGCATAGCAAGGCATACTATACTGTCCTGCTTATAATTTTATCACGCCGTTTACGTCAACACACATTTTGTCTTTGCTCAGTATTATGAGTTGTGATAATATTGGATTTGTATACGTGAATAAAACCAGATTCTTTTGTACAGAGACTGAATGCTCATAAGTACTACTGTTCCGAGTATGTGATGGGACGAAGACTGGAAAAAAAAAGTAAAAAAAAATAGACTTGACTAAAGCAAATAAACACCATCATCCTTGATTGAACCTCGTCCCTGAGGTTGCGTCATCCATGTACATAAAACAGTAAAAACGAAGAAAAGAAGAAAAAATAGCAGATAGCAAATAGCACGTAGCAAATACCAATCCCAGATACGCATTCCATATGCATCCCATATGCATCCCGCCAAACCCTCGGCCGGTTTCTACCATGCACTTTTTGGGAACCTCTGATTTCTTTCTTGAACAAAAACCCGCAATATTCTCCGCCCTTTCTAGAAATCGAAATCGCCCTCGCCGTCTTCTTCTGCCGGCTCGGGATTCTTCCGTGGCCGGCCCCTCTTTTTGGGCTGCTGTGAGCCGGACCGCTGCCGCTTCTTGCGTCCGCTGGGCGTGTTGCCGCCTGCCTTGCGTTTCCGGCCGCGTTCATGGCCGCCCTCGTCTTCGCCGCCACTAGGCGTCGCCGGGTCGTCGTCATCCATGCCGTTGCCGTCGTCCTCCTCGAGCTTAAAGTCCGAGTCGACCGTGAGCAGCTCCACGAGATTCTTACACCGGGCCACCATGAGCGACTCCGAGTCGAGGCCCTTCATGATGGAGCTCATTTCTTCCCAGAACTTGTCGCCCGTGATGCCCTGCACCTTGGTCGGGGCACGCGTCAAGTCGCGTGAGGCACCCTTGCCCTTGTTGCCGTCGCGCTTGAGGCCATACTGCCGGCACAGGAACGTGCGGGCCTCCCACAGACAGAGAAGGACCATGCAGCCTGTGGCGATCTGCTTCAAGCGGCGGGGTTCCAGGCCTGGACGGAGGGCAGGGCCGGTTGGCACGGGCGTGGATGTCTCGGCGCCCTCGACGACAATGGTGGTAGCAGTAGGTGCTTCGGCTTGGCCGCCAGCCGGGTCGAAGATGTCGGCATCAATGACATGAGAAATAGTCACACCGGTTGTGTGGACAATCTTCTCCATCGTCGAGACAAGCGACTGGAGCTCGGCCACCGTGACAAACTCAAAGAAGGCCATGTTCTCGATCACGAAGCGGGCAAACTCGAGGTGGTGCGGGACATCGCCGGAAACGTCTAGCTTGTTGGGCTCAAAGTCGATCTGGCCACACATCTTCTCTAGCATCCGGCCGCGGTTCTTCGACTTGCTGTCTTTGACCACATCCATAAGGTGGTGCAGCTTCGACGTGAACGGCTCGGTCGTGGCGCCGCGCGTGTCGTTGATCACATCGCGCTGGTACTGGAACACGGTCTGCACGGCCTTGACGTACTCGCGCTCTAGCACTGTTTCGTACTTGTTGTGCAGAGCGCGATGCTCGCGGTAGGCCAGCTCGGACATCTTGGGCATGGTCGATGTCTCCAAGGTGATCATGGTTACACCAGTCTCCTTGGGGTGCACAAGACCCTGCCGGCTGATGCTGGCAAGGATCTCGGCAGCCAGGTAGGCTTCCTCGCTGACTGAGCCGAGCGCAATGCGTGTGATGTCACCCATAAACCGCTGGGTCGTCGCGCTAGCAACATCATCGTGGTTTGTGCCGCCCATGACCGTGAGCTGTCTCTTCTTACCAGAACCCTCGCCGTCACGGGCAGACTTTGCCGCCGCCTTCTGTGCCTTGGTGGCGTCCGAGGCCGTCTCGGAACGCAGCTCTTCCTTTGTGAGGAACTCCTTGAGGGACTGCATGATCTTGACCTCGAGACTGGGATCCTGCTGCTTGAACGCAATGTGGAAGGAGGTGTAGACGTTCTTCTCGACAAAGTTGCGTGGCCACGACTGGCAGATAAGGCCCATGGCGTCGAGGGCGATTCTTCGGATGGCGAGAGGCCAGGGTGGGATCGAGATCGGGCACAGCGTGTCGACCATGAGCTTCGACACAGACGAGAAGTTGTAGTTGGGGAACTGGCTGCGGAACGTCTCGATCTCGCTGTCAAAATCGCAGTGTTTACCGGCCATGCCAACAATAAGCGCGTATTGCATGAAACGTTTCGCCTTCTTGTCAAAGTCCGCGTCGTTGTCCGTCATCTTCTCTTGCTTGACAACACCGCGAATGGCTGAGATGACGACACGCACAAGCGGATTCGAGTCCTTCAGAAGGACACTGACCACCCAGATACACTGCATGACGTCGTCGAGGAGTGTTCTGACAGTGACGATACTGGGCAGCAATGCGTTGCGGACCTCTTCCAAAAACGGTTTCATGACGCTCGACAGCTGGGGAAGAACACGGCTGTAAATCACCACGACCGCACGAGCCGTCGCAATGTCACGGGCCGTCTTGACGTTCTTCACGTTGACAATGTGGGACTTGAGAAGACGGATTTGCTCAAAGGTGAACAGGCGAGGGTCGGCCTTGGCGAAAATCATCATGAGCTGGAGGGCCTCGTTTCCAGATGGGACAGACGGGTCGTCGCTCTCTGGGTTGTCGACGAGATCGCAGATGACCGCCACAAAGCGCTTGCAGACCTCAAAGTTTGCGGACGCAGCCTTGGCCGTAGGCGAGAGAATCGCTTGGAAGACTCTGTCGAGGATAGGCGTGATCGAACCGTTCTTGACCGTCTGCAGAATAAGAATGACATGCTCGGTCAGCGACGACTTCTCGGACGTCGTTTCTGTACCGGCGGCCGTGGCTGCGACTGTGTCGGCAAACGGCGTCACCCACACCTCCTCGATTGTCTGGCGAGCAAGCTCACGGACACCCTCGTCGGGATCCTGGATACGGTGAAGCAGGCCGTTGGCAATGTCGCTGCGGAGCTCCTTGGACTGGTTCCGCAAGTAGACGTCGCGAGCAATCTTGATAGCACGCTTGCGGACACCAACACCGGAATCCAAGAACCGGTCAATCACAGTCTTGATCATGGCCGCCTCGAGGTTGGGACGAAGCGTAATGGCACGACTGACCAGACCCAGAGCAGAGTCACGCACTTGAACCGACGAATCGGCACAACATTCGCGGATCAGGCGACCGACAATCGAAGCTGGGTTGTCAAAGATTGACGGGTCCGTCTCGAGCACTTCTGTGATACTCTTCAAACTCTTGCTGCGGACAGTGGCCTGGTCGCTGCCCATGCCCATGGCCAGGATATTGATGATATCATTAAAGGAACCGCCCAGAGGCGATCTCAGTGCGACGATAGCATAGGCCAGTTTGGCCTGGGCTGCAGTGACGCCCTTGAATGCACGGTTTCCGGTCATGCCGCGTGCATCTTCGATCATGACACGGAGACGGTAGGCGACTCTGCCGAGATCTCTGTTTTGGCGCTCCAACAACCGGTTGTCCCGAGCCTTGGCGTTTTCATTGGCCTCGTCGTCGTCGCCAGCAGCTGCTGCTGCGGCAGCGGCGGCTGCTGCCGCCTCTGCACGTGTGGAATAGAGGCGGCAGACACGGGCGGCCCAGTCGGCGACGATATAAGAGATGGCGCCACGGAGGTGGGGGTCTTGGGAACTCCGATCCTCGAGGTACTCCAAGGAAGGGGCAAAGGGGCCCTTCCATGTGAGGAATTCTTCGGCTGGCGGGTTGTCACCGAGAGCCGAACCGGCAAGGTCAGACAGAAGTTGGTCGAGCTCGTCGGGACCAGTGTTCTCGGGCGAGTTTGAGGACTTGTTGATCGTTGAGCGAAGCTTTGCAAGAGACGCTCCAATAACACCGAGCTCTTCCAAAGCCATGTTTTTCACGGGGGCCGGAACCTTATCGTTTTCTGTGAGCTTGAACATGGCCATCATGAGAAGTCGGAGCAGAAGCTCTGCAGACGGCCAGTCGGGCACTTCCAAGCAGGCCGTGAAATCCTCAACGAAGAGGTCCAACAAGTTCCGGTACGGAGTATCGGCCGACTTGGACGAGGTCTGCGCCCGTTCCACAATGAACTTGATGACATACTTGGCATGGACGTATGCCGTGCTATTGAGAGGAGAGACAACGTCTGTCAGCTCAGCAATGGAGAGTTCGTGCTCATAAGCACCTTCCTCTTCCGAAGCGATGGTAGCCACAGGTGCATTAGGTGCCTGGTTCTGCTCCTCCTCGTCCTTCTCGTCGTCCTCCATTGCTTCATCAACGATGCCCGACGACGACGACTTTTCCTTTTCAGTCACACGCCCGGCACTGGCTTGCACAAGGCGCATAATGAGAGCCGACACGGGCTGGATGCTCTTGCCGTCCGCAAGCTTGAACTGTCTCGCGCTCAGCTTGCCGACAGGGAGCTTCTCCAGAGATGTGAGGATGTCGTCGAAAATGCCACGACGCTGCATCGGCTTCTTGACAAAGATCTGTGACAGCATGTCCATTGCCGCCAACCGAAGACCATCGAAAGCTTGCACGCCAAGGACCGAATCACGCTCGGTGTGGGCGTTCTCGACGAAGATCAGGTGCGACGCGCAGAACTCGAGTGAGTTGATAACAAGCTCGGACAGGTCAATGGCCTGCACAAGTGTTGTCATGCCAGAGAACAGACGCTGCGCTGCCATGAACAGAGGCGAAATGGCCTTCTTGTACGACGACAGCTGCTTGAACCGCCGCTCGTACGGCCCAGAGCTCCGCAGTTCGGCAATGGGAACCACTGCATTATCCATGACATTCTTGAAGAGGTCAACAGACGACTGGATGACGTTTTCAGAGTACAGCTGCTTGTCCTCACGGCCGCCCGACATGAGCTTTAGCGACAGACGAGCTGCTCTCAGGCCGGTATCAGCAATGCGAAGCTGGACAACCCACTCGTCAATCTCAGACTCAGTCGCCTCAGAGCTGAGCTTGAGATCGAGACTCAAAGCGTGCCGAAGAGCGCCGTCACAGAGGCGCTGCAGGTGCAGAAGATCGTCAATAGGGATATCTGCAAAGCAGCCTAGTGTGATGGCCTTGTGAATGGTGCTCTGTGCCTTTCTCAGGGCAGTGTCGGTGAGCGTTGGCTCGTCATCTGCCGTCATGGAGATGAGTGGGACGTTGCCAGGCTGCTTGTTGACGTTCATCTCGGCCTCAAA
Source organism: Sporothrix pallida (assembly GCA_021396235.1). Lineage (NCBI taxonomy): Eukaryota > Fungi > Ascomycota > Sordariomycetes > Ophiostomatales > Ophiostomataceae > Sporothrix > Sporothrix pallida. Next base: position 151,438 of record WNYG01000026.1, read on the forward strand.
GATGTCCTGGAACAGACGCAGAAGCTCCTGGAATGCGGCCTCCGCTCTCTGGCGCTGGTCAAGATCGCTGAAGAAGTCTTGTGTGCTGTCGTCTGGCAAATCTGCAACAACCTGGTAGTCTTGCGGGTTGAAGTTGGGCGCGGCTGCGAGCTCAATCGTTATTGAGCCCTTGTTGTCCTGCGCCGGCTGTCCAGGGATGGGAGGCTTGATGGGCGTCTCTTTTCTAACGGGCACGCCTGGAATGGGCACGGGTGTCTCCTTCGGTATGGAGGATGAAGCAACAGTGATGCTTTCGGCTTTTATCGGCGAGGTCAGTCCGTTCGGCTTGGGAGAGGTGCTGACGGGGCTTTCATCGACGACAATCGCGTCGGTAGCATATGACGGCGGGAGCGAGGGAATGCTAATTTCGATCTTGGCCATACTGTTCTTCGCATGCGCCTGTGCGTTCACGGTCGCGGTGCTAGAGCTGGCGCCATTGGTGGCGGCTGTCGTGGTAGTTGTGGTAGTGGTGCTCATTGTGCCGTTGGTCACTGCACTCTCCTTTGCCTTTGATGACGTCCCTGATTTTTTGGTCGGCGTGGACTTGGGGTTCGGGGTCGAAGACGACTGAGGAGTGCTGCCGTTGGCTGGTGGCGGCTGGCTGGGAGACTCGGGGCTCGGATAGCGGAAAGGAACGTTGGCCTTTTCGAACACGGCCTTCGTTATGGGCTTCAAGTTCGATGCTGGGCCTGGAGTCGATGGGTCTGGTGCCGATGCGCCGTTCGACTCGCTTCCGCTTGAAGCAGGCAGCTTCTTGAAGTTACTGACATGTGTTAGAAAAGTAAACAAACTTGTCATGAGGATGTGAGTATAAGTCACGCGAGTCTGACGTACAACTGAGGGACCCGGCCGTTGGCCAAAAGCTGGTGTAGGTCGTCCACGCTTCGTTCTGTTAATGAAGCAGGCTGTCCAAACGCATTGTTGTTGAGCGTATTGAACTCCTGTTGCGAGACAAGCTGCGAAAGGCTGTTTGAAGGTGCCCTCGCTGCCAATGTCGGAATTGGGATGATACCTGTGGAGAAACAAAGTCAGTATTATGTCGGAAGCTTGCCACGGCAAACATGGGACGAAGAACTAAACAACGAGGTACGCACGCGTTTCTAATGGCGAGATGGACGTAAAGGGAGAGTATGGCAGTGCTTCACCGAACGCAAAAGGCCTCATAAACTTTTGCGGTCCTGAAGACGATGGCGGCGGCGGGGGCACCGGCAAGGGTGGGTTGTGGAGGGCCGACGGCGATATCGTGGCGGCTGATTCTGATGAAGCGGCGGAGATGGAGATGGCGAGCGGTTCGGCTGCAGGAAGCTGAGATGATGGCGGGTTTGGGTTGAGAAGAAGCATGCTAGGGTCGATGCCCCCGCTTCCATTCTGAAAGCCATTTTGTTGAGGCTCGTGGTGGTCGCCGAGGAGGATACTGGGGTCGGCCATGGCAGGAGCGACTGCGCTACCCGTTGCGCATGGCAGGTGCGACTGTGTACGGGGTGCTGGGAGGGAAGGCGTCGGCGACCGAGGAGGGAAGGGGCAACGGACTCAGGGGGTTTGTTCGTCGCTATGTTGCCAATGGACCGGTCGCGAGTGCAGATGGCGGAAGGAGGTAATGCGCTTCCAGATGGAAGGAGCGAAGGTCGTCTGGTTTGCGCCAAAGGGGAAGTTGCAGTGAATTGGCGAGGAAGGAAAGAGCAAACCGGCAGCATCTATCCAGGGGGGCTCAAATCAATGAATCCAAGATGCAGATGGGTGGATGGAAAGCTCTGATAAAACAAAAAAGACGATTGTCGGTTGGTACATAGCCTTGTTTGCGATTCGTGATGGTCGTAGGTTTGGTTGGTGGGTTGAAGGAGCAAAGTAAGGAACAAAGCCTCGAAGACGCACGGAGTTTGGTGTGAACAGAGCAAACGGGAACCGACCTTACAGTGAAGTTGGGGCTTTCTAGCGAATGAACGCGCTAGATATCCACTGCGCGACATGGGGGTGACAAGGCAAGAGCCAGCCAATGGCGGGCCGCCACTGTTCAGGTGAGGCAAAGTGGTCCGTGCACAATCGCTGCTTTTAGCTCAGTGGGAATGAGGCAGGAACCCACCCAAATTTGTTTGCCTGCATGCGAGGTGTGGGGATCGATTTCACCTGCAAGAAAGGCGGAAAGAGCGATCTGAGCATTTCCTTCAAAAAATTGCATTTCCTTCCAAAAAAATTAGATCCGGCAGAAAAAAGTTTACATTTCGAGAAGGAGCGTTTGGTAGCACATTTTCTCCCCAACCAAGCCAGTCTTGCATCTGCACACGATAGTAACTTCCACAATCTCGAAAGTCAACCAATCTCAACTTAGTCATTTTATCCCAGCTTTTCGCTCTCTTTTCTCTCACACCCAACCACAATGGCTTCCATGGGATCGCTGGTGTTCTGCACCGATTGCGGCAACATCCTGCCCATGTCTACGGGCTCCAAGCGCAGCCTGCTCGTTTGCCGTTGCTGCGGCGCCGAGAACAAGGGTGAGTTTTATTGAGGAACAATTATTGACAGAATATCTGCTGCGGTGAAGGAGTTTTTCTAACTTCGCTCTCTCTAGACACCGCCTCCGGCCAGACAATCTTGACCGAGTCCAACCCCAAGGACTTCCCTTCGCCGCTGCGCCAGAAACTGTCCTCTGTGCAGGTCGTCGAGAAGCACAAGGTCAACGGCGACGCCACGACAAACGAGACATGTCCCCAGTGCGGCCGTACTGAGGTGCGGTTTACGACCGCGCAGATCCGTGGTGCCGACGAGGGTTCGACGGTCTTCTTCCGCTGCGACTGTGGCTTCAGATGGTCGCAGAACAACTAAAGGTCGACCTTTACAAAGAACACGGAAATTCCATGTGTACCGGCCGACATATTCGTTTTCCAACCCACCTACGGCAGCGAACCATCTACAGAGCGACAGTTGGATTCTGTCATGGGCTCGACTGAAAAGCCATTTAATGATACCCATTTTACCCACGAATTGTATTAATAGATAGAACAAAAGCATGTAAAGCATAACAATAAAAACTCCATTAGAGAATCATATACAGACGCTACATATTAAAAAGAAATCCCAAAACTTTTTTATTCCCCTTCTTTTGCTCTAGCTTTAGAGTTTGCCTCCAAAGAATCCCATAAAAACCAATGTAAATCATAAGGCGGCTACATCAAGTGTGCACACAGAAAAAGATGTTGCACATGCATTTAAGCAGCCGCCACCTCGGGGATCAGGGCGTACTCGGCCTCGCCGCCCTGCTCAAACTCGGCCATGTCGAGAGCGACAATGACACTCTCTCGCACGACCTTCTCCTTGTCGTGCAGGAACAGCTTCAGCGTGTCCTCAACACCCTCCTCATCACCCAGGCTACCAAGTGCCTCAGCAGCCTCATGGCGCACCATGCTGGCCTCGTTGACGTCGCTCAAGGCGGCGGTCAGAGCAGGAATAGACGCAGGGTGCGACAGCTGGCCGAACACAAAGGCAATCTCGTGACGGAACAGGGCCGAGCTGTCGGCGAAGCCCTTGGCCAGAGCCAGCACGGCAGGGACAGCTGTCGGCAGATCGGGCGGCGAAGCCAGATCGCGCAGAGCAAACATTGCGCGGTACCGACGGAAGAGCGGCAGGGTGGTATCCATCAGGTCCTTCTCGAGGACATCAAGAGTCTGGGCAGCCTCGTCGGCGGCAGCGTTTTGGGCCATCGGCGGCGCAGGGTCAACGGAAGCGAAATCGCTAGGGCGCAGGGTCTCCTGGGCGCGCTGAGTGGAGTTGGCCCACTCGATGCGATCGATGGCAATCTCGCAAGTCTCGCGCACGACAACCTCCTCGCCTTCGCGGTCGCGGTAGTGGCGGAGCAGCTCGAGGTCGGCGGCGTCGCCAAGGGCACCGAGGGCCTCGGCGGCCTCGTGGCGGCACATGGCATCTTCGTTCACGTCGGCAAGGACATCGCGCAGAGGCGGCGCAGCAGCGGAAATGTTGCCAGTCTGGCCGAGACAGTAGGCGAGTTCGTGCTTGAGAAGGGCCGAGGGAGAAGCAAAGCCAGCGGCGATGGCATCGATGGCAGCCTTCGCGGCGGCCAGGTCAACGCCGTTGTCGCCAGTGCCCTCTGTGGCCTGTTTGGCCAGATGCTTGAGCGAAAAGAGGGCGCGGAAACGGATGGGCAGGGGGGTGGTCTCGTCGCAAAGAGACTTGCGCAGGGACAGGACGGTCGCATCAGTGGTGGCCGGGGCCTCGGGCTGTTCAGAAGGGGCCGTCATGATGGATGTGGACGTGGTGTGATAGTCGCGGGTGGTCGTGATGAAATTTCCGAGAAATAACAAAAAGGAAGAAAAAATAATGACGGGTGTTGGGTACTTTTTTTTTCTCGTGTAAGATGTTTAACACGACTCGAACAGGCAATAGCTGCACGCTATAAAAACTTACAACGTCAGAACAATACAGTAAAAATCCCTAAAATTCGCCGGTCCGGAGGGGCAAACACCGTTTTTTTAGGTGGGGTGTGGGACGATAAGATAAGCCCTTATCGAAGTCGTGTATGGCTATCACAAGCAAAATGGCCCAGGTCCATGTCAACAACGACAACCAAATAAGTTGCATCTCGTCCACAAAATATAAATTTGAAAATGCAATCACTAGATAGCGTTTCAAAATGTTGGAAACCGTTGATTTTTGATAAACAATCGACAATGATAGCGTTCCATCGAGAAATATGAGCGTGTGCTGGTCCCTGCACGCGACAGTGTAGAACTTGTTTGACTGTGATTAGCATCTGACAATAGTGACAGTATTTCGGATGTCGGAAGCGAAAGAGCTATTTTCAGAGACAAAGGGCCGTCTCGTGTGGCTGTGGGAGGGGCGTCGGGTGTCTGTGATGTCGTGCCACGCGTGTCGGATGGGGATCGGCGTTGCATCCCTTGAGATTGGCAGATGGAATAAGACATGAGTGAAACAGAAGCAAAAAAGGACGTCAGAGAAACAGTTCAAGAGATTCATTGATGCGAAGCTGGAAGAAAGGACAAACAACAACAGAGCAAAAGAAGAAAAGAAGAAATAGTAGCAAAAAACAGACAAACCTATCCAACCCAATAACTGTACACGCGTGGGATGCCCAATGTAGCTCCATATGCAAACAAACCATTACCCGTAGACCCATGATGATCGTGATCCAAAATATGACAAAGGCAGATGCGAGATAGAAAAAGAGACGCAAAAAATAGAATGCAATATGCAGCAAATTAAGCGGCACGCAGAATGCAGACAAAAGATGCAGCAAAACGGCCAAAAAGCAGTAGCCTTACCAGTAAGAGTAAGACGACAACAAAAAGAGAAAAGACGAGCGGCAGATAGCCAAAAAAAAAAAAAAAATAATACACGCAGGGGCCACTAGGTCCAAACTGCATCGGAATCAAAAGAAAAAGATCGAACACATGATGGAGGGGTAGAAGTCGCTGGAGTTAACAACACTTCCGGCGCTGGAGCGCATTGTCGTTTCGGGGCTGTTCGCCTGGTGCACCAGTTCCGTTCGGATCAACAGACACCTCGGGCGAGAAGCCCGGGGCAAACAACCAGCTGCGACGGTCGCGTCCCACTCGGAAGCTGCCGCGTGGGTTGTTGCCGTCAAAGTAACCACCGCCGTAGCCGTAGCCATGGCTGCTCTCACCGCCACTAGCAGAGCCGTAGCTACCGTCACCTGCCATAGACGGCGGGCCACCTGGCGTTGAAGCAGCAGCCAGCAGGGCCTGTTGCATCTTGCGGTTCTGCTCGACGAGTTTCCGTGTGACGACACGGAAGACCTCCTCGACACCCTCGCCACTCTCGGCAGAAATCTCGTGGCACGCGTCCCAGCCAGCCTCCTGGCCCCAGAAGCCCGAGCTGCGTTTCGAACTAGGACTCCGGGGCTCAGGTGGAGAGAAGGGTGTTGGGTGTGGTACTGGCGGGTTTGGTGGACCAAGGCCTGGTGTAGAACCGCCGGTACTACCAGCACCTGGGGCTAATCCCGGAAATCCGCCCGTGTTTCCCGTCAGCATGCCGCTGACGAGGCCACCGGCCGTTGGTGGTGGCGTACTGCTGAGTCCTGGCGCCAGGTTCTCGGCAACGTAGGCGATACAGCGTTCAAAGGGAACCTCGCGTTTAGACGGCTCACGGGCGACAATGTCGGCCTTGGTGCCAACGACGTGGAGGACTATGTCCGAGGGCAAGTTGCGGCGCAGCTCGGTCAGCCAGATGCCCATTTCGGCAAAGGAGTTTGCGTCAGTGATGCTGTAGCAGAGAATGCAAGCGTTGGCGCCGCGGTAGTAGAGACGGGAGATGGAACGGAAGCGTTCCTGGCCGGCTGGAGGAGTTAGTGTTAATGTTCACCGGAAAAAGTATAGATGTACAAAAGAAGAGCACGAAAACGAAAACGCGTCATGGTACACACCCGTGTCCCATATTTGCAGACGGACGACCGTGTCCGAGTCTGAGTCGACGACGCGCTTTGTGAGGAAACTGGCACCGACTGTCGACGTGACTTGTGACGGGTCGAACTGGCCTTTGCAAAAACGCGTCACAAGCGACGTTTTGCCGACGCCCTGGGAGCCCACGACGACGATCTTGGCCTCGAGCGAGGACATTGTCGACGACGGGGGGAAAGGAGCGCAGAGTCGCGAGGCTTTGTCGGTGAGGTGGATGAAGGACAAAACGACAAAAAGGAGGGGCGTCGACAATCGACAAAGGGGGGAAGAGAAAGAAAGGTAAATATGGAGTATGGAGAACTTTCAGTGTTTTGGCAAGGGCAAAGGGAGGAGGTGACCGGGGTGTGCGAGCGGAGGGCGTGGCAGCCGTGGCAGGCGGTGGAGAAGGCGCGGGTACGGTATTGAGGGTAAGTGGTTGTTTTCGTGCAATAGAGGGGAAAGTTATGACTGTTGCGAGGTTCAAGAAAGGAAGGGACAGGCACGGGATAGAGGTCAGGACCTCACAGCCTCAGGAGAGGGAAGGAGCGTGACACAAGAAAAAAGGGATGGGGGAGAAGGTGCAGTTCTGACGACAATGCCGACTTCTTCTTTCGGACGAGGCTGCACGAGTGGGTTGTGTCTCGATTTTGGTTAGGGCCTTGTTTGGCAAGGAGTTGTGCTGGCCGTCTCTACTGTTTCCTATTATTGACTAGCAAGACCACGATCTCTTATCTGGCAGGCCAGACACACCAACACCAGACCGACATTGCCGACATTGCGTGATACCGACGATGCAGTCGGAGAAAATGCAAAGACGTCAGCAACTTATTACGGTGGAAAGAAAGAGAGATCACAAAAGGGGGGAGCAGCCAACGAGAGGCGAGAGTTGGCACAAAAGGAAGGAACATGGGACCAAATGTAAGCGAGGAGAGCAAATGCAGCGGCGCCTCTTGCTTCTTGCAGCAATGCGACACAAGACCCAGCAAAAGGCAAGGGCGATCGGCCAGCCAATAACAGTACTAGAAGCGCTGTGCTTTTCTGGACGAACCGCTGCAACCACGGCAAAACGAGGAGGCTGCGCAGCCTAATACCGCCTGGAAACATGGTGCTACTGCAGTGCACAGTGGCAGACATTTGAACCAGTCACACAGCGGTCTGGCTTTAGCGCATGTGCCCCCACTAGCGCCTTCCGAGCTCCAACTGCGATACACAGCAGGAAAGAGCTGCAGCTCGGGAGATCATATGAGTGCATCTTATCCACACCAAATCCACAGGAACCAATTCACACGCAATTGCATTACACCTCGCGCCGGACGACGTCACCCACGACAGCCCGACCAACACAGCCGACGACAGCCGGTCGCCTACATACACCGCCTTTGTTTAACATACCGCCCGACTTGCACGGAAACCGGCATCATGCCCGCGCCGCAGGGCGAACCGCCGGCGCTCGACGACCAGGCGCGGTTCGAGATTATCATGAAACATGGCCACCAGGACCTTGTGCAGGCGGTCGCATTCAATGCGTACGGTGACCGGTGTGCGACGGGGTCGGTCGACGGCAAGATACGCGTGTTCAACCGCCACCGCGACGGCATGTGGCGGCTATGCGACAACTGGGGAGCGCACGGCGGTGAAATATTAGAGGTGAGATTGGACATTCTAGAGATGGTTAGGATGCAATGGCTACAAGGAAGAATATCCTGCTAACAGACCAGCTCCAATGGCTACCGCCAACAATTTACCCAAACCTCCTGGCCTCCATTGGCATCGAGGGCCGCTTCAAGCTGTGGACAGAAGACCCAGCAGCAGCGCCTGGTCGGCGATTCAGCCAAAGGGCAAAAGGCAACGCCAAGGCGGCCTTTGAGACGCGCTCGCCACGGTCGCCGTACCGCTCGTTCTCTATGAAGCACAACGACGAGACACGGCACACGTACCTGGCCCTGCTTGCAGCCGACGGCACCCTGACGGTCCTCGAGAACGAAGTGCCCGAAAACCTGTCGGATTACGCCAATGTCGACGAGCTTCGAGTCTGCCCGAAACCTGCCCGTGGCGAGGAGGCCAGTTTCCGTGTACGATTCGACCCGAACCCAGAGCCATGCTTTACTGCGCTGCGCGCGGGTGTACGTGCCGACTCGCTGAGTCTCGTGGTGGCCGCCATGGACTCTGTCAAGATTTATCGCACAAGGCCCATTACGACGACATCGTACGGTCTGCAGGGCACTGGCCGTGCTTTCTACCTGGCGGCCGAGGTCAAGGGCCACCGCGGGCTGGTGCGCGACATTGCGTGGGCGCCGGGCAACTTCCGGGGCTACGACATGATTGCCACAGCGTGCCAGGACGGCTATGTGCGTGTTGTGCGTCTCGACACGCCCTTTGCAGCCAATGAGGACGGTAGGACGTGGGCGGCGCACGACATTGTGGTCAAGAGCAGTGACGCGTCGGGGAGTGGTGCGGCCAGCAATGCAAGGCGGAAACGCGACGGCAAGTCGTCCTCAGGGGGGTTAATCACCGCGGCAGCGGCAGCGTCAACAGGCGGCTCGACGACGCCAGCTGGTCCGAGCTCGCTATCGACGCCGGCATCGGTGGCGTCCTCGCTTTCGTCCACAACTCGCGACTTGGCAACGGATACGGGCGCTTCTGACGATACGAGCGGCCTCCACGATCCACACGGAAACAACAGCGCTGTCAGTTCCGCTGCAACTTCGTTCTCGGGGCTACCGCCGATCCCAGACGCCTCAGCAAACAACGGCAGTGCATCAGCTGCCGATCGTCGCTGGACAGGCGAAGCAGGACAGGTGCGGCACACAGTACGGGAGCTATCGAAGCTAGAAAACCACCGGACGCCCGTCTGGCGTGTACAGTTTGACGACGACGGCCAGATCCTCGGAAGTGTAGGCGACGACGGCAAGCTCTTGTGCTATAGACAGACGCCAGACGGGTCCTGGGCGAGAAGTTCCGAGCTGACAGTGATGAAGATGCGCATGGTGGCGCCGTAGTGAAGTGCTACTGCGTTTATTCTGCCTGGGTTTAATGTCCGTTGATTAATCGGTGTTTTGGTGTATGATATAATGTAGGAAAATGCCATCTATTTTAGTATGAATATAACAAACTCCAGCGAGAGCCAAATGGTAACAAAAATGGCAAAAACAAATGACAAATAAAAAGAAAATGCAAATAAATACTGTACAAAATTCCACGCTGTCGATTATTCCAAAGAATATGCTTTTGGTTTGTACAACAACACCATTCTTCAAGCTCAAGCCGTTCAACCTCTCCGCCGCTTGCCGCCGCCACCGCCCTCGGTCTGCATGTGCCGTTTCTTGCCCTCGCGGCTCCAGAACTCCTTGGTCTCGCGCTTCTCGCGTGCCGCCCGCTTCTCCTCGGCATCCGCCACCGCCTTGCGGTGCTCTGCACGCTTCTCCTCCTTCTTGGCCGCCCGCTTCTTACTGACGTCGCGCTTGATCGTCGACAGGTTCGCCATGAGGTTGCGCACCTTGCGCTCGTCGCCGCCAACGACAACGGCGCGCTTCTGCATGTACGTCGTCTTCTTCTGCTTCTTGGTTTGCACAATCTGCGACTTGAACGGCAGCGACGCCGCCAGCTGGCGCGGCACCTTGAGGGTGTTAAAGTGACGCTCCTGGCGCACAACCTCACGGTACTGGCTGTTGCGCTGCTGCGGCGTGGCAATGTCGGCGTCGCGCCGGATCTCGCCCGTCAGGCGCATCGGCTGCCAGCCAATAAAATTGTTGGCCGGGTTGTAGAAGCGGTGAGGCTTGATCGGGAACCAGGCGCGCAGGAAGACAATGTCGCTGAGCAGAATCTTGTCTTCGAACGTCGCACGGAACGCACCCTCTTGCTTGAGCGCGTGCTTGATCTGACCACGAATGCCCGAGACCGTCTTGATGGCCGCGCCCTCAAACTTGGCAATCTCGAGCGCCGAGTTGAACATGTCCTTGATGAAGGCCGTGTTCTTGAAGATCTTGTACGGCGCGCCCGTCAGCTTGAGCTTCTTGACAATCTCCGTCGACTCGTCCACGCTCAACACGCTGCCAGTTGCTGCAATGCGCAAACCCTGCTGGTTGATAGGCGCCGACGCCGAGAAGTTCTTGAAGCACACAAAGCCTGTGTTGGGCGCCACAAAGGGACCGTAGAACTGCGCGAAGCAGTGCATGTGCTCGGGCGTGTACTTGAGCATGCGATTGCGTGTCCGCGAATCCGAGATGCTGTAGATGGGCATCGTCTGGAACCGCCGCCAGCCCAGCGAGAAGATGAGCGGGTCGTTGGTCTTGAGGATCCGCTTGTGCCAGCGGTGGCGCTTGATGCGCACCTGCAAGAAACCGAAACGGTCCTCCGTCGCCGTCAGGCCGCCCACAATCAGAGGCATGCGTGCGTTGAACATGCGAACAAACTCTGCTGGGACACCCTCAAGGACCATGCGGCCGTACTGACCAGCGCGGAAACCCTCAACGGCCACGCGCTGCCGGTCGTCCAGCTCATCGTACTCGGCCTTGTTGATGTCGAGCTGCTTCTGGATCAGCGACTTTTGCGCGTCGTACCAGTCATCCTCGCCAAACTCGTCTGCCGTCGTGCCTGCTTCTTTCCGTGCCTGTGCCTTGGCGTTGTTCAGACCTTCACGATCTTCCTCTTCGAATCGCAGCCGTAGCTCTTGCTTTCGCCGTGCGTTTTTGTCGCGCTCGTCTTCAAAGTTCTCGGGTTCCGCCTCTTCAGCCTTGTCTTTCCGTGGGCCATGCTTCTCGCCTGTCTCGAGATCCTCAAAGTCGCCGTCGCCTTCACTGTCAGAGCCACCCTCAGCATCGCTGCCAAAGGGGCTCTCGTCGTCGTCATCACCATCTTCGTCGTCGAATCCACTCTCGTCGTCGTCACCGCCCTTCTTGGACTTGACAGACGTGAATCGTGACCGCAACGACTCGATAGCATCTGGGGTCCAGCGGGCCTTGAGATCATCGTAGTCCACAACAGGTAGAGAACGGTCTTCAGTCTTGTTGTCATCGGCCTTTTCGGCCTCTTCCGTCTTCTTGAAGAAGTCGTCCTCCTCCTCAATGTTGTCCTCTTCCTCATCCTCCGGCTCTTCCTCGCCCTTCCAGCGCTTGGCGACTGTGCTGAGAGAGATGGACGTGTCGTACAGCATCCGTGCCAGGTCCTTCACCTGGAATGGCCGTTTCCGCTTGTGCAGATTCCGCGCCCGCTCCAGCATGTTGTCCTTCCACCGTATTGCCGCGTCCTCGTCGTCCTCAAAATCGTTGTCGTCGTCGCCGTCGAGCGAGCCCAGATCAGAGTCGCTGTCGGCAAACTCGAGTGTCTCGCCATTCTCGTCGTTGTCGCCGTTGCGGTCGCCATTCCGGCCGTTGCGGAACATCTTGCCGAGCTTCTTCTCGTCAAACTCGCCCTCAAAGTCCGAGTCATCCTCCTCATCGTCTTCGTCGCCGAAATCGTCGCCCTCTTCGTCGGATGAACCATCATCATCGAACTCCTCGTCATCCTCGCCCTCAACAACACCCGGAACACGTGCATTGCGCTGCTGTTTCCGGCCCGAGTTGAGCTCCTCAGCAGCAATTCTGCGGCCCTTGGAGAACAGCTGAACGCCTTCCTCCGTCTCACCTAGCAGCTTGCGCTCGCCCTGCAGACCGATAATCAGCTCCTCACCCTCACTGCGCTCCACACCAACGGCATCCTTGTCGAACGTGAAGCCATTTTCGCGGTAAATGTAAACGGCATCACCGTCGATCTTGAGACCGCTACGGTCTGACATGGGCGCATACAGCTTGCGATCCTTTTCGTCGAGTCGCCGGCGGCCCGTCTTTCCAGTTGCCTTGGCAGCAGCCTGCTCCATAGCTGGTGTCGGACAGGGATCGGGAAGCGCCTCCATCTTGGCCACCGTGAAGTCGCCCAGGCCGGGAATGTGTACACGTTGATTCTGCGCAGCAAAGTTGGTTCCGCGGAGGTAGCCAGTAAACGCGATTGAGCGGTCGCACAGCTCATCCTCCTCAATCTTGGTCGGGTGGGTGACGTCGCGGAAGCTGTCGATGATGGCGTAGGGGTGGGAGTTGCGCCAGATGAGCGGACGAGGGTTCTTCATGACGGACAAGAAACGCGACAAGTTGTGGATCTCGCGGTCTGGGTAGCGGCCGTTGATGACACCGGACAGATAGAAAAGATGCGCGCCCTGGTACAGCTCGTTCCAAAGACGGTGTTTTAAGCGCTTCTTGGCATCCTTGAGAGCCTGCGGCTTGCGGAACAGGTCGAGATGCGTAAGCACACCAAAAACGTTGCCGGGCATACCCGTGGCCGCCAGAACGTTCAAGAACTCGAGTGTCTCCATCTCAAAACCGTAGTTTCCGTCGATCATAAGCAGGACAATGTCGGCGACCTTGGCCACGTCGACCATGGCCTCGAGCTCGTTGGGACATTCGAGGAAAGTCAGGCGCTGTTTCTTGGAAGTGACGACGGTGACGGGGCCTTGGGGGTCGGTGATCGTTTCCTTGGCGTAGCGGCGGATCAAGGAGCGCATCAAGGTCGTCTTTCCCACGCCGGATGGGCCGACAATGGTGACGAGGCGCGGTGGCGGTTCATCGGGAAGACGGTCGACGAGAGGGACGTGGAGGCGCTTTTCTTTGATCTGGAAGGGAAACGAGTGTTAGTGGACAGAAAACTACCCCCGAAGCCCATCAATTGTTCACCCAGAAGAACTTACATCGTGGGACCGAGCAGCGCTTCTTTGAAGCTTGCCGGGGTTCGAGAAAGCAAAGGCCTTGGGATTCGGTCCTGAAAGAAAGAAAGGTCAGTTGTGGTCGAAGAGAAGAGTTAACAATGCCAGAAAGAAAACTCACCCGAATGCTTCTTTTTCTCCTTCGACTTGCGATGGGGCTTATGGGCTTGGTCTTCCATCTTGCCGCATCACTTGGTGAAGATCGTGGTCGTGATGGCGGATTGGTGAAGAAGGAAAAGTCAAGAGTCGTCGAATGTCGAATTTCGTGAGAAAACAAAAGGCCTGGCAGAAAATTTGCGCCTGGTGTTTTGGGCGGCTTCAGGTCTCTGGGCGATCTCAAAAAATTTCTGGACTATCTTATCGCAAATGGAGGAAGGCGCTTATCGATAAGGTCGGATGGCGACCGCCTTTTTTGGCGTGAAGCGTGCCTGGATCCACCGCGACCAATGAGGGGCCATCATTCAACTCCCCTGAACGCGGGAGCTCTTGCCCGCCGCGCCCGCTAACAACCCCTCCACACTGACGCCTACAGGTCAGGCAAGAGTTAAGCTGTTGGCTCCGATGCTCCTGCCTTACAAACCAGCCATTCAGACAGACGAATCAACCAACAGACGGCAACTGCGAAGCACACGACGAGCTGCATCGATTTCAAAGAACGCCACGATCTGGAGCTCGAATCTCTTTGATCACCGTGTATTCCTTCCAACCAATCCACGACAAGAGCTCCCAGACCACGGCATCTGCTGGCGCCGAAATGACCGAGATCGTGGCGAGCCAGACACCTCCCATTCTCCACGGCCCCTCCGAAAAGGAGCGGAAATATGACCGACAGCTTCGTCTGTGGGCAGCAAGTGGCCAAGCGGCGCTTGAGTCAGCCAATATTCTCGTGCTGAACGCGGGCAGCGGCACAGCGGTTATCGAGACGCTAAAGAACCTCATCCTGCCAGGTAAGTTCTACGGGGGGTTGAAGCCACTTTATAAGGACGAATACTGACAAGTCAGGAATCGGACGATTTACAATTTATGATGAGGCGGTTGTTGAAGAAGCCGACCTCGGCGTCAACTTCTTCCTGGACGAAGCCAGCCTGGGCAAGTCACGAGCACAGAGCTGCACAGAGCTGTTGTTGGAGCTTAACCCTGAAGTTGAGGGTGAATGGCATCCAAAGCCGGAGGTATGCCAAAATGGAACATGGAGGTGGAATCGCCAGTGTAAGATGGCATTTTTAAACACAGCTAACCATGCCAGGGCAAACTTGACTTGGCGAAACTGCTCGAGACATCGCCGACCTTCACTATGATCCTCTACGCTCACCCCGTCCAGCAGGACACTCTCGATCTCCTCCATAAATACGGCCAGGAGCACAAGACACCACTTGTGTCGGTCCATTCGGCGGGCTTCTACTCGTACTTCCGCATCCGGCTACCCGGCGCATTCCCTATTGTCGACACACATCCAGACGAGACAGCGACGACAGACTTGCGCCTCCTTGCGCCATGGCCAGAGCTGACCGACTTTGCAAACGAACTGACGGCCAATATCGATGCTCTGGACGCACACGAGCACGGTCATCTGCCGTATATTGCCATTCTGTTATACTATCTCGAGCGCTGGCGCGAAACCCACGACGGCAAGGACCCGACGGCATACAAGGAGAAGACGGCGTTTCGGCAAACAGTTGCAGATGCTGCGCGCAAAGACAACCCGGAAGGCGGTGAAGAAAACTTTGACGAGGCTGTCGCCGCTGTACTCAGAAACATCGACCGGCCGTCTTTACCATCGGGCCTCCGGGAAGTGTTTGAATACGAGCCCAAAGGATTTGTATGGCCCACCGACTCTATTTTGATCTCATGTGTTGCAATACAAATGCTGACTCCCACAGGAAACCAAGTCTGGATTCTGGATTATTGCCAGCGCCGTCAAGCAGTTCTATGAGAAGCATAACGCGTTGCCATTGTCCGGAAAGGTCCCCGACATGAAGGCACAGTCCAAGGTCTACATCAAGCTGCAGACCATCTACAAGAACAAGGCGCGTAAGGATGCGGCCGAGGTTCTTGCAACCGTTCAAGCAGCGCCGAGTGGTAAGGACATTGATCCTGGCGAGGTTGACCTGTTCTGCAAGAACGCGGCGTTTGTCAAGCTCATCAACGCTACTCCGCCGGGAGAGAACCGCTTGGTCAAGGTTTTTGGTACGTCTCTTTCCTTGTGAGATAATTTTATGTCCACCTCTAACCCCTTGTAGAAGAAGAATTGGCCAATGATGCAAACGCCGAGTTCACAATGGCACCGCTATCGCTGATGCCGATTTACCTGGCATTGCAGGCCACTGCACATGCCCCATTGTCGTCATCTGAAGAAATCCTCAAGGACATTGACCGGCTTGTCCCCGGCGCCAGCAAACATGAGCGCGTCACAAAGATTGCCGAGGAGCTAGCCCGAACGGATGGCGGCGAGCTTCACAACATCTCGGCACTGACGGGTGGGATGGTGGCCCAGGAGATGATCAAGATCATCACTAAGCAGTACGTGCCAATCGACAACACCTGCGTCTTTGACGGAATCACGAGCCGATGCCAGATTCTACGCTTGTAAGAAAGGGGGTGGGCATAAGGCAGGGTGACAAATGGTTCCCACAGATGATACATAACGAGGAGATACGACAATGACCACAATGAAAAAGAAAGAAAATGCCACACATCAATCTAGAGAAATGAGATCTAAGACACGCGTTGAACGTGTGAAAGGCACTGCCCATGTCCAGCTGGCTATTGCCACGCGGCCAAGAACCGATAATAGATGGCAAGAAGAAGGGAGGCCACGATGCGACGAGGCATCGTGGCAAGACACACACGCACGCACACATCAAGACATATTCCCGTTGCATTCTCTTTGAGATATAAACAGGGGACAGGCATTGGCAGAGCGGGGAGACGGGCAGAAGGCAAATTAAAACCAAGTGAAGATGGAGGGTGGCAGCAACAGAAAGAGTGAAAGCCAGGGAATGAGACCGTGGAGGAGACAAGAAAACAACGCAATTGGCTCGAGAAGGTGGCTGGCTGCGCGTACTTTATACCCTGATGTATTTGTGTTCTTTCGGCCTGTGCTGTACATCTTGTGTGCATATTTCACGCATTTTTGTTACAGTTGGTCACATTTGATCACATTTTACACCCGCACCTACATCCCTTCTTGTCAAAACCTCATCCAAAAACAGACAAGACACGGGCAAAGGACACGGAAACATACAGCAACATACGGCAGCATCGTGGGGCGGGGAAAGATACAAAAAAACGTGGCAGAGGCTGCATCCCCAATCCGGGGGAGTGGACGGCCCAAAGGGGACGGGGAGGAGGGAAATGAGAGAGAATCAGAGCGAATAGAATACGAAGAGACAAGACAGGCGATAGAAACATGGGATGAAATGGAGACGAAAGCCGGCGCTCGGGCTCGGCACTGCGGCTGGTCCCCCGCCTTCTTTTTTTTATCCATTGTTTCCGCAAGAGATATCTTGGTTGGTCCACTGTATATGATATTTGTATCCTCTTCTTTTTGTGCTTCTCATCAAATACAGGTTGGGTAGAGGACAATGTTGGTGTAAATCAGATGGGACAATAACCATGCTTTTCATGAACTAACGCATGGAAAGGACGAGTTGATCATTTATTGTCGTTTTCAAAAGGTGAGAATGAGGTATTTAGAAGCCCAAGCTCCTCAAAAACTGATAAGTCGCAGGATGCTGGATCAAGCATGTCAATCCATGAGGAATGCTTTCACAGAAGAAATTTTTGTGCTCTTTTTACAGGGTGTATTACGCCTGCAGTTCCGAATGCTCGAGAAGAAGGAGGAGCAAAAATCAGAAATGCCAAGGACCTTTGAGCGGCATCTTATTGACGGGCGGCCTGCCCCTGGCGGCTTTTGATATTGAACGAAACGGGGTCAAGAGGCAAACAATGTGGAGAAATGGAGGGGAATACGCTGTGAGAAGCGGTTGGCAATGTCGGGATAGAGTGAAATGAGCCTTCTGGAAGGGCGGTTTTTACAACAAAATTAGATGAAGACAACCAATCTCTGAGAACGAAATACAAGAAAGACTGAGAAATGGCACTCGGCACGGAGCATTTGTCGGACCGCTGGTCCTTCCGGTGGACAAGAAATGCGACGATGATATGGAAAATGAGAATGCAGAACCAAAGTTGCGCTGATTCTGTTTCATTCTTTATTCCAGACCAATTCTGTAAGATAAAAATGCGTGACCATAACGCTTCTGGCGGAGCAAAAGAAACGATAATGTTGTGAAGGGGAAAAGAACGATCGTTGCATCTGGCCGCGTGCCTTCTACTTTCTCTTTTTTTTTCTACTTTCTTTTTTTTTTATCATTCTGGGGCCAAATATCTCGTCAGCGGTCCGGATACCGCCCGAGAATATTAGTACCTTTGTATATTCTTGTTCATAGCATCATCTCAGAAAGTGCGCATAAAACCCAACCTTGGTTGGCCTCTCGTGGCCATCGGAATATTGATGAATGAATACATCTCAACCTGGCTTGTATTTTGCATGTCTATGATATTCATCTAGAAAGGCATGCTAAATCAGTTGTATTTAAGAATGAGAAACTAAGTCAGACGTTGGTCCAGGATTGCATCTTTATACATCAGACAGCATCTACGAGGCATCATCAATAAAACTATTACACCCGAAATGAGCACAAGACAAGCTTTGTTTGACCCCTCTTAAGAAGTCGCGTCATTTTTGCCCATCATTTTATTCGGCCTCTTTTTCGGATTATTTATTTCTATTGAGAAATAGGGGCCTCCCTGTCGAAGCAAGGTTCTAATATCATGTACCTCTTGTTTTTTCTCAAACATACAATGTATATTCAGGTACTGTCGGGCACATCTCCCGATATGCTATTAGGAATATTGTTGGCAAGAAACTCGCGTGTTATGAGAATACACAGGGGAAGCACTCTAAGCACTCTAATGAATACAGATTCTTCCTCGGATCTCACCGAGCTTCCTTGACTTGTCGTGAGTCGATGTGGGCGGCATCTCCGGTTTCAATTTCATTCACCTTTATTTCCCACGATTCATACTGAAAGACAGAGCGTCTCACCGGTAGTCATAAAAAAGAGCCTCTTTAAAGTTGATATTGAGTCTTATTCTACGAGTTTAGTAGGCACAAAAATAGAATAAAATTGGCACTCTCTCACTTCTTTGCTAGATCTCCGGCTGCAAACAATAATTTTGTCGGTGGCTGTTGGAAACTCAAGCTGGGCAATACTGACTTGGTGTTTCGTCACTCACCTTGACTTCGCTATGATGGCAATCTCTTATTTTGCCTTTAATTCAGACGCGACGTTACAAAGCATTGAAAGCCTTGCCTACTTTTCCAGCTCTGCAAACAGCACAATTTCCGTGCCTGGAGTCTTCTGGAGAGCGGGATAATTTAGGTATAGGGTAAATAATGAGGCGAATGGCAATGTGCAGCCAAGGAACCAATGACAGAGTTCATGCTATGGTTACTGAGCGGCACGTTTGTTGACGCGTATACACCATAATTGAGTCGTGACATGTCGTGGTAAGACACCTCCCAGTGTCATAACAGAACAATACAGCATGCATAGGTATAGCATACACGCTGTAGTTAGGCTTCTAGGCAGGGGCGCAGTAAAGTGAATCAGTTCAAGTACATGCTCTGCTTGTCATACTTTTGCCATTCTTCAAGAAGGTGGGTAGAGGGGCAGTTGATCCGGCCGGCTGATTGTCGGGAGAACCGTAGAATTATTTCACAGGGTCAACCAGGGGCGACTGCCGCCTGGCCATTCACTTGTGTTCACTCTTCATTCGTTGCCTTCGAGCATGAGTTGCTCGTGCGTCTCTTGACGCTGTTGTCCTGGACCGTGATAGGTCGAATTGTAAATGTCGATGGATAGTAGCATAATGGTCATTGTGAATAGCTTTCAGGGTCATGGAGGGGATGGCTGGAAATATTAATAAAGAAGAGAAAGCAAACGCACCACAAGCATTCCCAGCCTCCCGAAGTTTAAGACGGTTGAGCGTCTGCTGTGAGTGGTCGACGCGGCGAGTTGTCGGAGATTCATTAGATTAAGTCGTGCTTGGTGGACGGACGGGCCTCGCACGCACGACCAGGCGAGAATTCTGCGTAAGGAGAGAGACGATGACTCGATGGTGGAGCGGTGGACTGAAGAGACGGCCCAGTGTCGTGTTGTCTCTCGTCTCTTTTTTGATTGATTTTGTTCTTCTTGCCTCTCAGATTTGCGCCACTGAGCCACAGCAATCTAATATGCCGGACCCCGTCATGTGAGCAGAGCAAAATATGGATCTCTGGGGAAAGCAGATGTTCGGGAGGCTTCCCTATTTTGGGGCTGTCGACGGGTCGCTGGAGTTTGTTGGTGTGTTCTTTGTCTGTTGGTCCCAGTTTGTTGTTTTTGTTCCTCTAAAAGGAGACCAAAAAAAAAGGGGCTAAAAAAAACATCGCCGACCATTTGGCGCGAGGGTCGCACCTGCCTTACAAGCACGCAAGTCCAACAGACCACCGCCAACACCCCATCAATCGGACTTCCACCCGATTGCTCCTTCCTCACGTCGGAGGTGGGGCCACTCTTGCTTATTTTGGTGGCCATTGTGGTGGTGTCGCTGTCGCTCTTGCCATTTGGTGCGCCCGACGACAATTATGACGTCGATAAAAACAATTGTTCGAAAACAGCAAGTGCTCATTGTTGTGTTGCATCTTGACATTTTTCATGCCGGAGATTGAAGACCACACGCGCGCTCATGATGCGCCCGATTAATGCTATTACCTATACGAGACGATTGCAGACAAAAATGTGCATAAAGGTACAGGAACAGCAGGAGCAATAGGCACAGGCACAGGCACAGACCAGACCAAAAAAAACGCAGCCGGAACGCGGGACGGTGACCCTCTGTTCACATGCTGGCCTGTGGTGCCCGAATACTTCCCCAATCTACCCCAAATAATGCTGAGGCAGATGGCAGAGTCGTCTTATGGAAAGCACAAAACATCCTGGGGAATGGAACGGATGCTGTTGCAAAAGAGGGGTGCTGACCAGTCGTTGTGACGGGGCATGAACGAGATCGTCCTCAGGTTGATGGTCTGCCCAGTTTCTAGTGGGGGATCATAGGCAAAAAGAAAAATAAAACAAAAGTTATGACTGGAAAAGTATTAGGGAAAATGGGAAAGGAAGAAGGGAAAAGCTGGAGCCGATTTCAGAAATAGACAACAAAGCAATATTAGCAGGCTGTATTATTGGCCATAAGTGGGTCCGTTATTGGCCAATCAGAGTGCCGGAAATAGATGACCTCCAACAAGGCAACACCAGACACATGAACGGGTGGTGAGGAAGAGGGAAGACAACTGTGGAATATGAGAAGAAATAACGGTAGAAAAGATGTGAGAGGTAGGTTATAGACATAACAGAACAAAGAGCACAGAAGAAAAGAAGCGGCTGGGTTTAATATACAAGTCTCTGCAATCCCGAGGTGGGCGATTGGTGTTTCTTTTTTTGGCCCACACCATATTGACGAGACTCGCCTTCTGTATTCCTTGCATTCCTTTTATTCTTCAGTATTTTATACTTTCTCCCGTGTCTCTCACTTCCGCTTCCCTCGCCTCCTACGCGCTTCCTGCTAAGCTCCTGCCTCCTTCATCCTGCCTCGGCTCTCCCGGGCGCTGAGATGCTCGCCTACAAACGGCTCAAACTTATGGAGGAACCGTGTGTACGAGCGTTTCGATGCATCCTGCCTCGAGATACGGCTCCTTGATACAAATTTCAGTCCCACGATATTAAATCACACCGCCATAAAAGCAGCAGAAATCAAAGTCAAATAAACCGTAGCAAACACTGCGCGAAAAGCCAAGCCTTTGGGCACGTGTTGACAATCCTCCGTAAATCCACGACTCACATAACACAACATGCAAGCGGGAACGCCGTCTATGCCACAGATCTCAGATTCCAGATGTTGAGCATCCGAGCTACTGCTCTCTTTGTCCGAGGCGTCTCACGTCTGACAGGTATTGATGTCGTATTGTTCCATGTATTATTTCTTCTTAGACTTGTTCAGATGCCCGGAGGAGTCTTACTTTCCTTTGGTTATCCTCAACTTTAGTGGTTCGAGCTTCTTTGTGCCTTTTTTCTTGAGCTACTCCGAATCAATCAAAACTTTAAATGAATAGAGCTTCTTCTAAGCAAATGTTGCATGTTTTCACAGGGATGGAGAGTCAAAGCAAAGCTTTCCATAATCACGCTAAGCAGGAAAGCTAATGGATGAACGCGTGAGGGTGTGCACACATGATTTGATTTTCTACCATCCTATCGCATTTTCTTCTGGTTCAGTTAATCTATTTGTCGCCCACTTCTCAAGGCCAAAAATCGTGATCCACTGGAAAGACAAAAATCATTAAGAAAAGGTTGACAACCACAAAATGCAACATACGAGTGCAGGAGGGTATCGTGGAGCGGCTTCCGCTAGGGAACGGATGCAGGTGCCGAAAGACAACAAGATAGACTGAAATGTGGCCAAACAGCACATTTTGATCTCAACATTGTTGTGCATCATGTATTTCCACATCTGTACCTCACTTGACAATGGCGCAGGAAGCTTCCTAATTCGACAGTCAACTGCAGGTAGACAATAACAAGTGGTTTTGGAGCTTCCTATTTGATAGATGTAGGGTGGCTCGCTACTGAAATGGCCGCGTGTATAAGAACGCCTCTTATACCCCTACTTAAAGATAGAGAAAACTTATTCATGGTCATGTTACAGTACCAAAAAAAAAAAAAAAAAATGAGGGGAAAGAAGAGAGAGAAAAGGAAACAGCAGTGTTGATCACATCGATAGTACTTCTGTGTAAAGAAGCATTCTCCGCAGTGGCAAGAGTCAATGATATCCTGCATTTGCATCCGTCTGTGCTGGCAATATGGTCCGAAAACCCCTGTTTACAAGAGTTGGCTCCCAGGCACAGATGCCGGCATCGCACCAAGATGAGAAGGTCTTGACATGTACAAAAGTGGCGAGGGCGGGCACAAAAAGTAGGAGGGGAAACATCAGACTACGACAGCCGTGTATATCGTCGCTGTGTATGTGCATTTCAATATCATCACTTTTTCCATCGTTTCGATCCCCCGCAATGATGCATGCAAGTAGAAAATGGCTCAACGAGGCTCGTCTATCCAGAACACCAGCAGTCTGCAGCAGTCTACTAAAACTAAGAAAAGTGGTCATATATAAAAGTATTGGAAAAGAAAAGACGCATTCAAATACAGAATACAGTTTCAATCCCACGCCGGATGTTCTGTGATCCGGCGGGTTGGTGAGTGCGTCTTTTTCGCGTCTTGTAGCCTGCGGTCTGTGTGGGGGGAGAAGGATTGCAATGGACAGATCTGGGGCGGGCAACCTGTTTTCTCTAACCTGCTGCTTGCTGTTTGCTTGAGTTTGCACTCAAATCCAGGCAAAACACAAACATAAGGCACGGCACAGATGCAAGTGCATGTAAGCCATTATTTGCCAAACCCCAAGGAAACTGCAACAGAATGCCGAAAGGATCAGAAAATCATGAAGAATCCTCCGACCGAGACTTTTCTAGAGGATTTTATTTTTAGTCCTGGGACGGCCAACGATATCGGTCCCGTAGGGTTGACCGATGCTGACGAAAATCGATAAAATGAAGAAACCATAAGGCCTCGGAGCATAGTATCAAAGTCCTTCGGTGAGTCTGGCACATGTGTGCCACGAGCCTTACGAACCCCTCAATCCATAGCGTCGTAGTCCGATCATCAACGGACTTCTGGCGGACTTCTGGCCAAACAAAACCAATTAAGGAGAGCGAAAATTGTGGAAAGACCAATCATTTTTTTAGAGAAAGAACTTGGATGCTATAATTTTCCGAAATGAAAGTATACCTTCAAAAAAAGGTACAAGCCAGAGCCCCTGAGGATGTATGTTGAGATGAAGTTGTCTGTATAAACAAGCCATTCCATGGTTGACTTGAGGGGAACAAACACGTTTTGTGGTGGAAGAGATGGCCGAGGTTCAGGAAACTATGGGGCTTGAAATTTTGAAATAAGAATCAATATATCACATCACGGTCTAGGCGACTGAGAGACCAGTCATGGGGACAGGCTGGTGGCAAGAAAAGGCGTCTAGACAGGCATCACAATAAGAGCGTTTGTACCCTTGCTACAAGCCAAATAAAATCAGTTCAAATATTTGAGACGGCCGGTGAGCATGTAAGAAATGAATGCAAAGATACATGCCTGGTACTGGAAACCACACGCCATTCTCATGACGAAGCCAGGTCCCTTAATTATACAGAGTTCTTCGCGTCGTGTGCCATGTCCCTTTGTAGTCTTTTACAATTTCTTGGCTTCTCCATCTTTTCCCTCAGTACACGTATTTTATTTCTGGTAGTTTCTGGCTATTTCTGGGACCTCGTTGCCGTCGCACCCTATTATTGTGCGGCCCGCAAAGTGTTGGTTTAAGAGCACATAGTAGATGGCTAAGAAACTGGAAATAATTCCCCTAATTGTGAGCGGCCTTGGTCAAGGGAAGGGAAGCGGCTAGCACACAAATGCAATGCAAAATACAGTGCACAGAATCAGGAGAGGGCAGATAAATCTCCCAGAATTCGGACGCGAGATTATTCTGATCAAAAAGCGATATGAGCTTGGCTTGAGCCCTGGCCGCAGAAACTGGCCGCCTGTTGACCCCCATCCAGTGCACATGACTAGATAGGAAATCCGTCTAGATATCTGCTGTCGTCATGGCTGCTGCAGTCGCTGTTGCTGTCGTTGTCATAAGCGTGCTTTTACTACAGATTTCTTTATTTGCAGAGACGTCGTTAACTTGCCGCTGTAGAGGTTTCCAAATCCATAATTCGTCGCCGTCTACGCCGCATGTGTCTGTTGGACCAAGCTGTCATTTGAGCAAAAGTGACGAATGAAAAGTCGCATGCAAAGCCCTGGGCCGCCCTTTCACATTGTCTTTTGTTGACTCCGGGCACATTTCTATTCGCGTCGTGTATTTTGTCCAGCCAACATGCCGCTTCTCTTTACTGGCGATAGTTCAGCGAATAAGATGCAATGCGAACGAGGCACAACACCTCCTCGTGGACTTATGCTGGAGACATGCCAAGAGAATCCTGCCGCATTCTTATCCTAATGCTGTCGTCTTTTCCAGAGAACCTGTCTTAGGTAGATGCCATGTCTCCAATAAACATCCACACATCGTCAGGCCATAAGAACAAAACAAAAAGACCAGATCGACGGTCCAGCCATTTTCACATACCTAGTCTTTCGCTCTCTTTTTCTCGTTTTCATTTGTATCCCGTTTCTTTTAATCGGAGGCTCGTGATCGTCTGGGAACCGTCGATCAATGCCCGCAACCGAACGTGCAGGACCTCGACAGATAGAAAACACAAGAGAGAGAGCGTGACTGCGCGGATGACAGCCTTGCATGGTCTACCGTTTTTGCGGCACAGCCGCATCGACAGGCAGGTGGAGGACTCCGGACGGATTGACAAATCGAGTTGCAGATTGAAGAAATGTGTTATGCAACTGGAGGAACAGTCCGGCTGCCGGTGGCTACTGCCGTTTTTGGTCCCGTTTTGGTGTGTTGAACAGTACAGTGCATTTAGTCGCACCTGTGCTCGCGTGGCCAGGCCTGTCAACTGTCAAGCACGAGTCCGGGGAATGGCTTGCAGTGATCTTCCTACGCTAACGCCACCAAATGCAACGCTAGAAGCAACGCATCTTTGTTCTTTCCTCGTCGTGTAAGAGCTGTTTCCCCTCTTTCCAAACTTGGAAAGAACCTGGGTCGACCACCGAGGCAGCTCTTTACTCAAAGTGGCAACCGGCCTGGCCAGGCCACATCACGAAACAGAAGACTAGCACGTCTTCGCGAGGGAAAGAGCAAGCCAAATTTTCTTCCACGAGGAAGCTACGGTCGTATGCGGCTTCTCCAAGAACCAGCAATGGTTGTTTGCACGTCCCTTCTTTCCTTCTCCAACAAGACAGTCTGAGACGTTAGCGTACTGACCTTTTGCCGTATTGATGTTTTTTTGCTCCTTCTCATTTTTGTTCTGGTTTTTTTCTCTTCGTAGTTGCCCTCTTGCCATATTCGTTCCTGTGGAGGGAAACCTCGTTTCTTTGCCGCCCTTTGCGGTCCTGGTTCACGGCCGGTTAAACAACGCCCTGCAACCAGTGGCGAAGGACAATGACTGTAGGACTGCCCTCTATTTCGTGTCCAGAATGTAAGGGTGCGCTTTGAGTGTGTCCTGGTTTAGACCTGGCCTGGTCCACATCGGGGCCGAAGACCGTCCCTTCTGCTATTGAGATGCACCTTCCAAGCTCCGTAGACTCGAGCGTGCGCCGCTATGGCCGTCCCTTCCCTACTTACAGCCAGCCTAACTTGCACCTTCTCCAGTTGGTATTCTCCATGTCGTTGTGGCTTCTTTTCCTTTTTCAGCAATTTTTTGTGGACTCCGAAACCTGAAACATCCACATGGTCGTTGGCCTTCTCGGGCTTTCACTGCGATGTCTGTATCGTTCCTTCCTCGCTCGACTAGTTAGTGAGGGTCTCGCCCATTGCACTTGCCATAACAACTTTCGATATCATCGCATCTTCATGATATTTGCTTAACATGTCCGTCGTGGCTTCCGTAGACGCCGTATATGCTTCTTTCCGGCACCGGTATTAATTTGCACCGTCAAGGGAAGGAGCCGCCCAGCTGCCTGACTGCTGTTTTAATAAATATATCGTGAAATGCCATCGTCGACCTTCCTGTCCCTTTTGTCATATTCTTTTTACACTTTGTTGTCCGACTCGTGCGACACGCGCCGCAATACAGTCCACCCCCTTCGCCCACTCCCCCAGGAATCCGTGCCTGGACAATGCTGGCCAATGCCACTCGATCATCCCGTCACCGCGTGCTCGTGGCTGGTTCAGTCGGGCGGCTTTGCCCCTGTAAGTAATAGCGACCCCAATATCGAGTTCATGTCTTCTTTTCCTGACCCTTCCTTTGCCCTGTCGTCTCTCGACTCTCGACCGCTCCTCATGCGACCATCCGTGCGCGCACAAACACCCTCCCCTCCTTCTCGCCCTCATCCTCGACCTCAACCCGCTATAGCAATGCATCCCGTGTCTTATACCCCATACCGCACTATAGCCACAGTCAAGGGATCCACTGCTCACACTCGCCGCTTTTGGGCTCTGCATCTGGCCACTGGATGTCCTCTTTTCCTCTCCTGGTCGATCTCGCTTGCCTCTTAAGTGCAGTCAGTTTCTATTGTATGCAGACTCACACGCGCCCAAACCAGCCGGCCATTTCCATTTGCAGCCGTATATGCCTCGCCAGAAGCCCCGTTTTGGACACAAGTGTGAAGCTGCAGTTGTGCCCCCCCAATGACCCAACTGCACTGCGCACGGCATTGCGCGGCGCTGTTTTCTTAACTGTCGAGCGGTATTCCATTTTCTTTCAAGTTGTTTTATTTCTATATTTTTTACAGTTATTTTTTCTTCATCTTTCTTTTACATCCCACGCTCATAACTACAATTCTCTCATTCTGTTCCTTCGTGCTCCCTCAAACTCCCACAGCTCCCTCTGTTAACGCATTTATACCCTCTTTCTCTTTATTCTTGACGACCCTACTTTACACCGACCTTACGACGCCAGCTATACGCACTATCGCCCTCACATTCGTTCCCCTCTCTACCCACCCCTGACTTCCCCAAAATAACATTTCTACTAACCCAGTTCCACTCCTCCTTCTCCTGCACAACACCCACGTTTGCACATCTGCACGTCGTCTGCTTTGTTCGACTTGGCCGGTCTCCACGAGCGGCATGGATGTGGAGAAGGAGAAGACCACCTCGAGTCTCTGCCGCCGGGTCACTTCCCTCATCATCTCCCACCCAGTTCCTCGCCGTCCTTTAATTGTCTTGTCTTAATTTCTCTTTTCACGGTTTTTTTCTCTCGTCAGTCTTCATTAATATTCTTTTCTCCTGCTCGTCTTATTGCCGTCTTCTCACGGCCTTTACTCTCAGTGCTGCGCACCCCACCCCTTTTCCCCAGCTTTGCTCATCTCCCCATCCCCATCGACAGACACACTAGTCGAACGATATATAAAATCTCCATCTCCCCTCTCCCCATCATCTTTTTCGTTCCCGCCATTCCGGTCTTGATCAACCATTGACGACAACTTCATTCTCTATTCGCATTCGTATTCTTTTCTGCTTTTACCACGCGCATTTGCTTTCTTTATTCTCACCTTCTTCTTCCCTGCCTTTTGAGTTTGTTGTTGCACCTCCACACATCTTTTTCCACCCAGTCGTTTACCTGTACCTCGGCCTAGCATTCACATCGCACAATCTGCCATCATGGCGCCAACAATCCCGGTGGCGACCCAGGCCGGCATGTTCCATACCTTCCAGGGCGTAACGCCGCGGAAGCAGTCCACGGACTCGCAAGATGGCACAAAGACGGCCGCGACAAACACCTCAAAGAGAGTCACGACGCCCCACGCGTGCGCTGAATGCAAACGCCGCAAAATGTAAGGCCAAATTCCACCAATGGAATTATCCACACCACTACACAGGGCATTACCCACTAACACAACGATTCTCGCCGTAGCCGGTGTGATGGCAAGCAACCATGCGGTCAATGTCTGTCCAGCCGCGCACCCAAGCGGTGCTTTTATGACAAGCATCGCCAGCGAGTTATTCCTTCACGGAAAACTCTAGAGGCACTGTCCAAGTCGCTTGAGGAGTGCCGCTCGATCTTGAAACGTCTGTATCCCAACCATGAAGTCCAGTCGCTTCTGCCTTTGTCGCGCCAAGATCTGCTGGCCCTTCTGGACCGGTCGCCAGGCGATACGGGCCTGTCTGCTC
Organism: Sporothrix pallida; assembly: GCA_021396235.1. Classification (NCBI taxonomy): domain Eukaryota; kingdom Fungi; phylum Ascomycota; class Sordariomycetes; order Ophiostomatales; family Ophiostomataceae; genus Sporothrix; species Sporothrix pallida. The sequence continues at coordinate 179,554 of WNYG01000026.1, forward strand.
TGCCATCGCCACCTCTCAACACGTCAACCCTGAGTGACGACCTTCAATCGCCTGTATGCTTGAAATCAGAGCATACGCTGTCCAGTCTCGAACAGATCCCGACCCGTGGCGCCGAGTGGGATGAAGAGCGCCGGGACCATGACCCTATTCCTGCCGAGGCCGACGACGTGAACGCCTTGTCACTGGCCGTCGACCGCCAGACATCTTACCTCGGCGCATCTTCCATCAAGGCCGCATTGATGGTCATGCTCAAGGTGCAACCCGGCCTCCGCAACTCGCTTGCCTCAGCATCCATCCACAGCGCCGTCGAGATGTCGCACACCATTCCAGCCACCAAAACACAGTCAAATGCCCAAGTCCAGAAGCACGAGGCTGCAACAGGCGCAACAACCGCACGCAAAGAGCTGCAGCATGTGTCATGGTCATGGAAGGGCCAGACGCTCATTGATGCCTACTTTAAGCGCATCCACGCCTTTATCCCCATGCTCGACGAGACGGCCTTCCGCGCAGATTACCTCGAGGGCCAGCGCTCAGATGCTCCATGGCTTGCTTTGCTGAACATGGTTTTTGCTATGGGTAGCGTTGCTGGCACCAAGTCCGAGGACACCAACCACTTCACATACTACAACCGTGCTATGGAGTATCTCCCAATGGATGCCTTTGGCAGCAGCCATATCGAAACTGTCCAGGCCCTGGCTATTATCGGTGGTTACTACCTCCACTACATTAACCGGCCCAACATGGCCAACGCCGTGCTTGGTGCTGCCACCCGCATGGCCAGCGCCTTGGGCTTGCATCGTGAGAGCCTCGCCCACGGCGGTACGACCGATGTGGCAGCTGCCGAGACGCGCCGCCGCACATGGTGGAGTCTATTCTGCCTTGATACTTGGGCCACAACCACGATGGGCCGGCCGTCTTTCGGCCGCTGGGGCCCCGCCATCAACATCCGGTCGCCCGAGTTTGGCATTGCTGCAGGCCGCGACACTACCCAGCATGCCGGCAGCCTCCCGCTGATTGAAAACATCAAGTTCTGCAAGATTGCCACATCGATCCAGGATTTGCTCGCCATCTCGCCACTGCTCCGCCCCGAAGACCGTTGCAACCTCGACGCCCAGCTTGTGAATTGGTACCAGGAGCTGCCCTGGCTCCTTCGTACCACCGACCCTTGCGCCGAGCCTCTGTACATTGCACGCTGCATCATGAAGTGGCGCTACCAGAACCTGCGCATGTTGCTGCACCGCCCTGTTCTTCTTGGCCTTGCATCAAGTGGCCAGACTCACGCTCCCGAATCTGAGATTGCAGCAGTTGAGGCGTGCCGTGAGCTAGCCAAGCAGACCATTGAGGATATCTCGCACGAGTGGTCACGCAACCAAATGTCTGGCTGGAACGCTGTCTGGTTCGTCTACCAGGCGGCCATGGTGCCTCTCGTATCCATCTTTTGGCAGTGGTCGAGCCCACGTGTGCCCGAGTGGCACAAGCAGATCGAGGCTGTTCTGGCCATGCTCGAGGCCATGGAAGAGTGGTCTCTTGCAGCCCGCCGCAGCCGCGAGGTTGTTTGGCGCATGTACGAGGCCTCGCGCCAGCCTGGACTTATGCAGCCACACCCCGCCACCGCACTCCTACACACCGACGCTGCCATCCACTCCCAACAGCAGCAGCAGCAGCAGCAGCAACAGAACCCACTTCAGCAACATCTTGTCAACGAGCAGTCCCATAGTTTGATGCTCAGCAACGCCATCAATGTCGCCTCGGCCGCCACCGTTGCAGGCAACGAGACAGAATTCCACATGTCCCCCATTGGATTCGAGCCCGACGTCGGTATGCTGAATATGCTGGACCAGCAAGGCATCTGGGATCTCGACGGCATGTTCTGGGGCGAGGATGTGGATGTGGATTTCGCAGCTGTGCAGGCTGGTGCCAGTGGCGCCCCAGCCGCCAACACCTTCCCACACAATGTTCACGACGGCATGTTACCCATGGACCATGGGATGATGAGCAATTACGCAAACGGTGCTTTCCCATTTGTTCAATAGACGTTATTTTTACGACACACGATACACTCGCTTCTTACGAATTTATACACCCTTACGATACACGCCTTTCGCTTTTACGACACTCGTTTTAATGACGCTCGTTATATTCACCACTGTCATCCGATTTACAGATTCTATTCACAACTATTTACGTTTAAAGGAGTTCAGTTGAGGTTTTTATTATGATCTTTTTATTGTTCCTTGGCTTAATGTTTCGACTTTGATTTTCTCTATGATGTCTTTCCGCGAGGGAGTATTGATCGTTACTGCCAAATGGTTTAAACAAAAAAGGCGGCTTCTGCTTCTGTTTAATTCTTCTCATTTTATTTTCTTTTTTCTTCTTCTCCGTCTCTTTCAACGAAGTACAGGATTTTCGAATTCATCTTTACTGTTCTATTCTATTTTTCGTCCCGCAAAGGACCACGCGTCTTTTAAAATCTCATGTTACGTTTCTGCGCAGAGCAATATTATTTTTAAGACAACCAAAAAGTCGAAATACCCGAAATGAGGATGTTGTTAGTTCTGCCTTTCTCTACACCATAATTGATGCATGATATTTGTCACTGCTGTTGTTAATGGATGCAACTATCATAAGTCGTACTCAGCTAATGTAAGAAAAAATGTGCTGTAACAAGCCAAGATGCAGCCTCCTCTCGCGCAGATAGAAAATAAAGAGAAGAAAAAATGTTGAAAATAGAAGAAGAGAAAAAAAAAAAAGAAGAAGAAGAAATTTCTTCTACATCGGATACCCCATCTCTGCGCACCGACATCACACTTGAAGTCGAAAAGAGCGTGCGCACGGCTTTTTGAAACGAAGCAAACCAGAAAACCAGCCCAACCACTCGGCATTTAGGATGGTATTGATCACCGTCACAATACGACGTACGCCATCCTGAAAAGTAAAAATAAAATAAAACAAGTAAAAAGCGAATACGACGTATTTGACCGTGACAATGATTCAGTTCTGTGCCCCATTTCCGCTGCTATTCACATTTTCTTCCACTTTCTTTGACATTTCTTTTTGTCGTATTTTTCTTTTCTTTTCTTTTCTCTTCTCTTAAATTTTGTCGTCTTCTTCTTCTCATTCATTTGGCCAGACGGCCCGGCTGCTGTCCCACCTCAAATCCATATATCCCTCTACGTTTTTCGTCCCTTCATCCCCGCACTTTTCCCTCTCAAAATAAATATATCCCTCCCTCTCACATTTTGAGTCTGAATTTTTTCGGATGCGGGGAAAATGGAATGACACCCTGTCTCATATGTCTTCCTTCTTCCCTTCTGTTTTATGAATTGAGAGGGCACATATCTATTAATTATGGGCGGGATTGAGGGCGGCTGGTCTTCCAGAACGATGCTGCAGGTCATGGCCCAATATCCCATATATGAGCCTCCCATGTGGCAGTCCAGATATCTTTTCCCCCTCTACTCGAAAAAAGGTATTCCTACCATTTATGTTGAGACAGACAACACACAACACTTTGTAGTTTGTGATATTCCCCACTCACATCAACCTGTGCCTCCCGCTGGCCACCACCCACACTCTTTCCCCTAGCCGCCACGAGGGCGGAAGCCGTGTCTGATGTCCTGCTCTCTTTCATTGATTTTATGTCTCTCATTTTCGCTTTTAATCGGCAACTTTTTTATTGTTTTCCCGCGTTCATCTCGGTACAGAGAATGTAAATCTCGGGAACATGGGAGTCGCTTATGAATTACGGCCCCCTCTCCCGATGAAAAATAAATATTGACGATCGGGAATATCAATGATGTGTCTATTCTCTTTGGGTGTCTTTTCTTCACTAATATTTCTGGGTGAAACCCCCCCCCCCCCCCGAAGGAAGAAAATGGAGGAAAAAGAAAAAGACAAAATGGTGAAGGCCTTGTAGATGGTAGAAAAAGCACAGACACCGAGGTTTTGATGTCGTCAATGCCGCTCTCTGCACGGACACTCTTCACAGCTGGGCGAGACAAAAAAAAATACAATGCAGAAAATAGAATAAAAAAGACTTTGCACTTTGCAGCACACTTCTGCTGCCCGTTGAAACGAAACAAAAAAGGGCCGTGTTGCACCCAAAAATAAGGTTTTCTGGGGTAGAACGTGCGCACAGAACTAGCAGGGATCGCCTCTTTTTTTAACGTCAGAAGCATGTTCTACAGCATAAATCCCCAGCCTCCCTTGTCCGACCACTGATTTACACGACGATAGCTCTGTGGCTGGGGTTCTAACTATTAAGAGGGAAAATAATCCTCACGCCGTGACCGGTCTCGATAAGATACCAACATTGATCTTTGAATGGCTCAGATATACCTGTGTAGTGGGAGCTGCATATGCAGCTTCCCCCTCACCCAAGCACAAATCCGTGTTTCATATTCGCAAAGGCAGTTAAGGTTTTGTCATCACTACCTGCAGCTGAAAGATTCTTTGTAAGGGGAAGGTTTTGTCCAATAGCTTTGCCTATTCCTTCAGAACCATTGTATTCTAATGCTTGTCCTCATTTTATCTGGTATTTTTCTTTTTCTTTTCTTCTTCTTTTTCATAAATATTGTGAATAAGCTCATAAAAACTGTAAGCTAGAGAACTACAACTACAGCCAGTACTTTTTACTGCACTTCATTATGATATCCCGAGTCAAGAGAACAAATATCGGGCCAACGCATACAATATTACTCTAGCTCATATTTTTGTGATGATTTGTCGTTTTACGCTTTCTGCGGGCAAAAAGACATGAAACATGAAACATTAGCAAGAAGGTAGCTTCGATAAGAATTTTCTGTGCTGCAGCCTGCAGCTTGCCCGCTTCGGTCTCCCCTCTCTTAGTACATGTTCTAATAGTCGCCTTGAATGAGGTGGTAGATGCATACGTGGATGCGGAGAAGCTTTCTCAAACAAGAGAACAAGCGTCGGTTCCGTGTATGTCAAAGGTCTGGTTGAGCGGGTATGCACAGCAGAAGAGGCAAGAGGCTACATTGTGACTTGTGCCTCCGCTTCTCGAACAATTCTTTTGTGTCAAGACACCAGGAATAGAGAGACAAGACAGAGTCGGTATTCCCTAGACGGTGTTCTCCGAGCTCTTTGATCAAAACATGAAACATTTTGTCTCAAAGACACGCGGGCCATCATTCGTTGTGAGGCTCTGGCCCTGTCCAGATAACATCATGATCGGAATTGCCGATGCTGTGTGAATAGCGACTGTGAGAAGGAGGCATCTGTATTATCTTGTGCTAAATCTCATGAAAAACAAAACGGTGGACGAGATGGGCCACCGTTTGACAGCCTCTTCTCTCGTCATTTTAGTCAAATGTTACTGTGGTGTCCTCACGTGGGCCGTTGTGTTACATCACGAGGCTGAGGTGTTCTTGTTTTGACCCAGAGTGATAGACAGAAATCAAACAAAGCAAATATCAAATGTTTAAATAAAATAAATATTGCACTGTTATTCATTTTATTTGAATGGGTGAAGAAAGAGGTTATTCTTCATCGTCTAGTTTCCCATCCACCGCAAACCTCAACCCAGTCTAAATATTTGATGATTATGCTTTAGACTCATGAATTTTGTGCTGTCTGTTTTCTTGAGGATGCCTTAATCCTTAGAATAAAGTCTTTTCTTTTTCATTTAATCTCGCCCCTCCTTTAGGCCATGCCACAAAATTGCTGGTATGGTCCTGCAGTTGGGCGCACGTTGCAGTGTGGAACGCCGCCCATCTCGATAGTGCGGTGATCGCAGCAAGGCGTCGCTCCTTCACATTTGGCAATGCGCCGCCACTGGAGCTTCGTCGAGTTGGGAGTGTTGTACGCGCATTGTAGGACAGTCGTCCAGCCGAGTGTTGCGTCGCCACCACAGTCCCATGCTCCAAAGGCATCGCAAGTCGTGTTTTCGTTGGCAGCAGACGCGAGAGAGTTCAGTGATGCCAGGGAGGCGAGGAAAGCAGCTTTGAGCTTCATTGCGATTTTATGAGCTCTTAAAATTATATTCTTTGTGGGTTTGAATATCGGAGCACATATTTTTGGATGCTTTTGTCTCGATGAATGCGTCTTTCTTTAGATCTTTGGTCGTCGTTTTGACGGACGTGGCGGATCTCACCATATTTATATTCCACGTCTGCTTCAAACACCTTATATACTTTACCGTATTCAATTTCACTGCATAGACCAACATTGCGGCGATGTAGTTGTGTTGTTGAGACTCATATCTCATTCATATGTCGTTGACGATCACCAATTTGGAGCCGCAAAATTCTCCGCCTATGCAGGGTCTGCGATAGACAATAGCCGCCGGTTGGAGCCGAAAGGGGCAAACAGTTCGACAGATTGTTAAAAGGTTACGGGCAATGTAAATGAAAATGCTAACAGCGCATTTACGTCAACTTTCGAGCCGTTGAATCAGATGGGCGCCAGTCGTAAATGGTCCATTGACGCCTCAAGCAACAGCTTCTGTTTACTTGACTGTGCCATTCCATTCTCATCCCAATCTCATCTATCTTCATTAAATCTCGTCGAGTTTCTATCCGTAACTCTTCTATTTTCGACACATGTTTCAATTATGAGTTGGGTACCTCGGGTTATGAATTGCATATGCTTTTCGCAATTGTTGTTTACCTATCGCGTGTCACCCCATGAGTGGAACGATCCGATATGAGATGACTTCCAATGCGACGCAACTAACATGCAACCAACTTTAAAGGCAGCATTCACGCTGTCGATGAATGAATGTTTATGGGTTTGGAGTCTCATTCTATTTTCAATGCAGTTTTCTTTCAGTTCTTGTAGCATGCTCTATTTATTCTCCAGATATCACGAATTTTCTCATGATACCCCGGAATTCGGCTGCCTTATGCCGTAGGCCACACCACGTAAGTGTTTTTTTTTGTGGCTACAGTACGGACTACATATGATGATTCCTACTTGCAATCTGTAGATTAGTTTTGGTGTCCATGAATATAAACGCAAGAGTTGTTCTGAAAGGGGCAAACTCACCCACAGACAGCATGTACGAGGCATTAGGTCTTCCTACGCTGTGCCACCCACCAAGTTATGAACTGAGTGCCGACAAAATGGCCGGTGTTTAACGGAGGTCGTGGACTCCGATGGCCGATTTGTAGTTCCTTGCTCTACTTTTCTTCTTCTTTTTCTCGTTCTCACAACGACCAGACATCGAGCGTACGCCACTATGTGCGTAATCTTGCAACCCGATGCTCATCTCGCGCGGTACGAAGCAATGGGATTGCCGTTATACGAGGACAAAACTTGTATTACCAGCTCTCGGCCTAGAAGTGTTCTTTTTTATTAGAAAAAGATGATCAACTTTCGCCGTCGCCATTTTATTCATCCGTCTCTACCTTGACTTGTCCTCATTTCCACCCCATTTCGTGAACAAATCTCCCAACAATGCATCCGAATAATAATCATAGATATTTTTGTGATATGCAGAGCATGTGAGATTCAAGATACATGCACTTTCACAGCAGAAATTGGACTTATAAGATCAATCATCGTCCAATTGTTCGCTCACTCCTTCCTGTCGTTCTCGTTTTCGTTTCCTTCCTTTCTCGCTTCGATTTCCTTCTTTGGCCCTGGCGCTACCGCTGAATGACACGCTAGCGTGGCGCTGAAGGGCTCCTGTTGCTTCTGTCAATGGCAAAGAGCACCTTAAAACCCACTAATTCCCAAGCTCGATTGGCTCTACCGAGAGCTGTTGCGCCGCTCGCCTGACAAAAATGGGGCTCGCACTCGCTTAAATGTTCCCATGCAAGAAGAGAAAAAGAAAAGAAGACGGAAATAAATTAAAGAAGCGCTCAAAACTAGACTACCACTTACACGCGACATCCACGCGATTGGGGAAGGAACGACTGATGCATTGGAAGATGCCTGTGCAAAACTACGTATGCAATTGGCACTCTGGTAGGCAAGATCGTTACGGTTTGCTCTTTCCTTCAAAGACGCAGAAAGGGCTTTTCACTGCAACTTTGGTGGCAGCACCACGAAAGACGGGTGCTTCGTGCAGCACGCATATCAACTGCGCGCATCGTAAGATATCTCGAGACATGAAAAAGAGAACAAAGATCACGATACTCGCAAAGCAACATCGTCGGACTTGCCTACTTGCAGTCGCGTCTTCTCTGTCAAATATTAGGCATCAGTGTACCGAATTGAAGGGATTTGTCCATGTGAAAGAACTTCCCATTGAGGTAGGAACGACCAACACCAACACGTCAAATGCCATGATCACCTAAACCGTCCGAATCCCAGCGGAGAAGGTACAACGCGGCACATGCACAGCGCGTCCCTTCCCTTTTCAGATGCAAAGATGCCCACGCAGAACACCGCGGCTCTCTTTTTTTACACTCGTCGCTTCCGTAGTCAGTTCTGTTGGGTGGAAACGTGGGCCAGCAAGGCTCCACCCAAAATAGCTGCATTCTCACCGCATTCGCTTCTCTTTTCCTTTCCTTCTCTGGTTGACAGACATCTTTTGCCCTATGTCCATCTCATCATGAGCCAGGGCCGCATGCAGCGGTTTCCGGCACTTTTCTTGTCCCTGCCCTACCAGCCCTCCGGACAGATAACTGCCCGGCCGCGCCAAGCTGCAGCCTTCTTCACTTGACTTTATTTTGCATTCTCCTGTTCCGACTTCTTGTCCTTTCGTCATCTTGTTTCCCTGATCGACCTTTTTGCATGTTATATTTATATCGCCGTCTCCAGATACTTTATACCTCGCACATCCTCTGTCCTATTTTTGTTGATACCCTTTCCCATCTCTCCATCTGGTGCTACGCAATACAGCTACACCACTTCCCGTCCGGAGCAGCACAGCTCCAACCTATTTTGACTCTTTTGAGTCTCACTGTCCTCTCCGCCTCGCGCGCACTCCGCACCTTGTATCCCGTACAATAATTCTTGTACATTTTATCTGCTCTAGTTCTTATTTCCCTCCCATTGTTGGCACCGGTATCTCTACAACGGCTGTCATTCGACGTTTATCTTGCATTGCCAACCACAGCAGCATTTGTGCCACCCCAGACAGCAACAGGAACGACCCGTCCGAACGTGCCACGCTTGTCACCGCCAACCAACGGACGATAAAGCGAAGAACCGACAGCACGATTCGGTAACAGAAAAGGGAGCAAGATCTCGCTCTTCCTCGGGCCATTGGTCCTCTTTCTCTTCCTTTCACACATTTTCTGTGGCCATGGCGGCTCCAGAAACTATCTCCGCCAGGTCGGAGGCGTCAATAACGCCAAAGTCGACACCAAAGCTGGAAACAGAAGGTGTATTTTCTTCGCAGCAAATACACGAAAACCACACAGCAACATCGAACGAAGATATCGAAGCTTCTGCCGCCGTTCTGGCAAATGCTTCCACCAACAATGAATTTCCGATATCCAACCTCGCGCCCTGGCGTTTCTGGACACTCAGTTTAGGGTATGCCACAGACCAATCTTTGATATCTTTTTACAAGTGCAGTCTTCTAACAAAATAGCGTCGGTCTCGGTCTATTCCTGGCCATGTTGGATTCGTCCATCGTGGCAACAAGTCTACTCACAATTGGCCGTGAGCTGGGCTCCATTGAGCTCATCAACTGGGTAGCCCTGGCTTACACGCTGGCCTACCTGAGCTGTGCCGTCATTTTTGCCCGCATTGCCGATATTGTCGGCCGCCGCAACGCCTATCTGGCGGCCTTTCTCATATTCTTCGGCTTTTCGATAGGCTGCGGCTTCGCCAAGAACCTGCACCAGCTCATTGCCCTCCGTGCTCTTCAGGGTATCGGTGGCTCCGGCCTTTACTCACTATCCATGATCATCTGGCCCGAGCTGTCGCCCATCCACATGAAGAGGCATATTGCCAGCCTGGCCGGCGTCGTCATCGGTATGGCCGGCGTCCTCGGCCCGATCTTGGGTGGTCTGTTGACCAACTATGCCTCATGGCGCTGGATTTTCTGGATCAAGTATGTTCCTCATCACATTTGGTCCTATGTTGTCTTCCACATACTAACAGAGCAGTGGCCCAATCGGCTTCTTTTCTATGGCAGTGTTTGCCCTCACATGGCCAGACGAGAAACATCTCCCTGTCATCCAGCGTCACCCATGGTCATCACTCGATATTGTCGGCTCGATCTTGCTCATTGCTGCCGCCGCTCTCGTCACATTTGCTTTCCAGAACGCCGGCGTCAATCCGAACCAGTGGAACCAGGCCATCTTTTTGGCACCGCTGCTCACCGGCATCTTTTGCTGGGCTGCCCTATTCGCATGGCAGTATATTGTCGAGAAGCGTTGGACGCACATTATGCCTGCTTTCCCGCTCAAGCTTCTTCGCAACCACGTCTATGCGGCAGCCGCCCTTACGACACTCTTTTTGGGTTTCCCATTTTTCGCAGTCATATTTACCTTCCCGCTGCGCCTCCAGATTGTCAACGGAAAGAGCGGTCTCATGGCGGGTGTTATGTTGCTCCCACTGCTGGCTGGCGTTTCGTTCGGCAGCGCCCTCACGGGATTCATAAACCTCAAGCACAATCGTCTTTTCGAGACACTTGTTGTGGCAGGTGGGCTCATGATTATCGGATGTGGCCTCGAGACAACACTGTCAGACTCTGCCAATCTCGAGGCGAAAGCGCTCGGCTTCTTGCCCTTTATCGGCCTTGGCCTTGGGCTTGGAGCATCTGCCACCACGATCTTGGCTTCGACGGAAGCTCCACCGGGCGACCATGCAGCATCGCAAGGTATCATTGCCCAAGCCCGTGTTCTCGGCGGAAGTATCGGCATTGCCGCATCGTCAGCGATCTTGGCGAGGCAGGAAATGGCCAAACTCGGTACCGTGATCACAACGGACGTGCCTGCAGACCTGACAGGTGACTCGCCGGCCGCCATCCTTGTCCGACAAGTCTTTACGCAGGCATTTACGGAAAACATGCGCATCTGCGCCATCGTGTCCGCCGCCGCCATGGTCATTGCCTGCGGAACCTACACCCGGAACCGCCAGCCGATTCTGGCTGTGCTTGAAGAGCGGGCAAGACAAGAGGCGGCCAAGCAAGGAGCTGCGACGGTTGAAGTCACTCCAGTACCAGCGACGACGGTACCCACTGCCCAAGCAGATATCGTGCCCCATAGCGACTCGGAGCGAGCAGACGATGAGTCGAAAGAGCAGGTGTAATGAGAGGACGTGCTCCATACTATTTTTGATTTATTTTTACGCATTATTGTCTAGAACGGCCACACAGCAATACCCCGGGATAGCTACGGCGACACATAGCAGCACGGCGTTTTGAATTTCATGGGAAACGGCGAACGGGGGCAGCAAGCGGCGTCATTTGTTTATTCTTCATCACCATTTTCGTCATATCGGGTTTTAGCTTCATAGATAGGGATTTCGGTGGGAACTTGATTTATGGGTTTACATGCTGTCTGATTTGTTTTACCTATTCTGCCATTTAATAACAGAATGTAGCATAGCATGGAGAGATAGATAACGGAGCAAAAGATGCGAATTATCAGCTTGAACGGAGCTTGCCACGATAAGAAGACGGCGACTTATATACGAATGCCCAGAGCTAAGACATATGTTCTTAGCCGGCTTTTACATGTTGATTTGGACATTGCCCAAAGCCCCTGGAGCTACCAACAGCGATGGTATGTGGCACACAAAAGGCACCAGGGTAATAAAAGGGGCTCAAATGATGGGGAAAATATCAGCATTTTATTTATGCATACTTATTTACCTTCTTTCCGCCTTATCCAAACGGCTTCTATTCCGCGATAACACGGGAAATCACCGGCAAACGCCGTTCGTCGCCAGTATCGGGCGGTTACTAGCGGGCTTCAGCTCTGCACTTTTCACTCGCGTTTCTCGTCTTCAGCGCGCCTTTTTGTTCAGTAAACATGGGTTCTTGAATCGAATCATGGAGTACTTTTGCTATTGAATTCTTCAAACTACGAATTGTTACTCTGAAATTGTAGGAGGTACCTTCCTTGACAGACTCCAAATTCACAAAAGGAAAGAAGCTAAATCGTGGGTGGGTCGTCGCGGAAAGAGCACCCGGGCAAACAAGCTGGAGAGCACTGGGCGGGATTGCATCACCGGTCGCGGGGTTTTCGTGTGCGGGCCTTACCTGCCCCATTCGACAATGACACTGGAAATATGGGGGGATAGGGAGAGTACACCATTTCCGCAACGATCTCGGGGATCCCCTCCTTCCTCGAATTAAAACAACGCGATTTCCTTACCAGCTTCCTTATCCACAGCCCCTTTTGTAATCCTTTCTTTCGTCTTCCGCTGTTTTGTTCTCTTCTTAAAATACTTCTTTTGTAGACAACCCACCTCCCTCCCTACCTTATGTTGCCTTCTGCCGCCCGCGCCATCTCCCGCATCCGCCGTCCTGCTGCCGCTTTCACGACACGGTCTCTTAGTATTGTCTCTCGGCCTGCCTCTACTTCACCTTTCTGCTCGATTTTGTCGACAGTTCGTCCAGCTATCTCCAACCGAGTCGCTTTCTCCTCCTGCAAAGTCCATCCCTTCAGCACAATGTCTGCCGTCGCCAAGCGTCTTGCCGGCAAGACCGTCGTCGTCACCGGTGCCTCATCCGGCATCGGCCGCAGCTGTGCCTTTGAATTTGCCCGCTCTGCTGCCCCCGCTGGCGGTCTGAAGCTGATTCTGACGGCCCGCCGCATCGACACGCTGCGCCAGATTGCCGATGATCTCGTCAAGGAGCTAGGCGAGGACAAGGTCAAGGTCCTGCCCGTGCAGCTCGACGTCAGCGACCGCAAGGCCGTCCGTGGTTTCGTCGAGAGCCTGCCCGAGGAGTGGCGCGACATTGATGTCCTGGTCAACAATGCGTACGTTCTTTTTGGTCCTCGCTCCGCTCGCTCTTTTCTTCTTTCCTCGCTTCGCTCACTTTTCTTCTTTCCTCACTGCACTCGCTTCTCGTTCATTTACTAACAATTACGCAGTGGCCTCGTCAAGGGCGTTGCCCGTGCTCCTGAAATCGCCGAGGAGGATATCGACGTGATGCTCGCCACCAACGTCACCGGCCTCATCCACATGACCCAGGCGGTCCTACCGACCTTCCTCAAGCGCGGCTCCGACGGCGGCGCCGGTGACATTATCAACATTGGCAGCATTGCTGGCCTCGATCCCTACCCCGGAGGCAGCATCTACTGTGCCACCAAGGCCGCTGTCCGCAGCTTCACCGAGAGCTTGCGCAAGGAGCTGATCTCCACGCGTGTGCGTGTCATTGAGATCGACCCCGGCCAAGTCGAGACCGAGTTCTCGGTTGTCCGCTTTTACGGCGACAAGTCCAAGGCTGATGCCGTCTATGCGTATGTTGCCGTCCATTTATTTTTATGCTACTTTCAGAGCTCTTCTTACTGACTTTTGCAGCGGTGTCAACCCTCTGACGCCCGAGGATATCGCTGAGGTTGTTGTCTTCGCCGCGTCCCGGCCGGAGAATGTCGTCATTGCCAACTCGCTGATCTTCCCCCAGCACCAGGTATGTCTAGAGCACTCTTTATGTCATTTTTGTCATTATTTCTTTTCTAACAAAAATAGGGCTCTGCCGGTCACCTTTACAAGAAGCAGTAAATACCTGCCGCAATATACCACCAGATCTAGTCTTCACAGACTCCCGCATCAAAAGTACAAAATCATAGATTTATTCTTGACAAAGTGTCAGGCGTGTTCAGTGAAAATTATGTTTATGCAATGTCAATTGGTACTTTCATCTCGTTTTATTTTTATTTTTATTTTTATTTTTATCCCCATGCGATCTTGCCTTCATCTTCGCCCCTTCCTTTTGTTTCCTTTCATCTCACCTTCCCTCTCGTCATCACTTGTTTTCTGCCCATTCGCACCTTCCTTTCTGCCGTTCCCCACCAATTCGGCGCTAGCACCCCTCGTTGCCAAGAAGAATAGGACCGGCAGAAAAACACGCGGGGTTTGGCCAATCGTGCCTGCCTCTGCGATACCCGTGCCAAGCGCCGTACACCGACTGCACCCGCCGCCCACGTGACCCACCCAAACAGCACGAAAATGGCTGAGATTGCTTATCGGGCCTTATCATGCGTGGCGGGAGGCGGCAGAATTTTTTGGGACTTTCCCCTTTTGGGCGATTTTGGCTTTTCGGTGTGCATTCTGCTGGGTTTTTGGGCGTGTCCCCAGCGCCAACAACCATGTTATTGTTTTTCGTTCCTGCCCTGTGCTCCCCGCCTACCCTGTGCAAAAAAAAAAAAAAAAAATTACACACCTGCCGTCCATCACCGCCCATCGCCAAAAGGCGAAAAATAACAGAACCCACGAAAAAGAACCCACAATCCCGAACGAACGAGAGCCACTCTTGTCTCTCACCGCCAGGCGACAAGACGCAGCGCAGCGCAACGAACCCGACCCTCGACGCAATTGTCCTCGACAATCCTCGACCGCATTCCACCAGCGAGCACTGGCCCGACACGCGACGAAACGGGCCTCCCTTCCAGACGATTATCGCGAAAAAAGAGACGAAAAATAGACGAAAAACGACGGAAGAACTGGGCGAAAAGAAACAGCGAAAATGGGCCGCAAGCCGAACCCGGTCATTCTGCAGTTCTTCGAGCGCGGTCCGCGGCTGGCCGACAACAGCAATCGGTATCCGCACCGATGCAAGGCCTGTGGCGAGTCGTTCCCCAAGGGACGGGCGGAATCGCTCATGACGCATATTTCTAAGAAATGCCCAGCCATTAGCGAAGCCGACCGCATCAACGCGTGCCTGTCCCTCAACGGCCTCAGCCACCACATTGCGGCGGCCGCTGCAGCGTCAGCGAGTGCGGGTGGAGGAGCCGGCGGTGCTGGCGGCCAGGGAGGCGTGCGTGGATCGGCAAACAGCCGCATGCAGCATCTCCACGGCCTCCAGCAACACGCCCATCGTCTCGCAGCAGCCAACGGCGGCCCCAGCCAGACCCACGCCCACCACCACCACCTGCTGGCGGCAAGCCAGAACAACGGAGCGACCAATGCGGCAGCAGCAGCGGCAGCGGCGGCGGCAGTTGCGGCGGCTGCCGCTGCAGTGTCCTCGTCCCCCTCGACCTCGGCCGTCGATGCTGCAGCGATCCAGCGCGACTGGACGGCCCTCGAAACGCTGGCAGAAGTCTCGCGTCAGATCGATCTTAGTGAGAAGCACGACGACCGGGCACCTGGCAGTTCGGGCGGACCTCCTGGCGAGGGAGACGCGACCAATGCAAACGCAAACGCCGCGGCAAAGAAGAACAGCACCGACGCCTCGAACCACTTTGACCCCTCCGACCTTCTTCGATCCGACCCGAACACAATGGAGGAGGACACGGATGCCGAGCAGAAGCTGACGACGGAGCAGCAGCAGCAGCAACAGCAGCAGGCCGAGGTCGAGAAGATGCTAAGCGCAGCCGCCGACCAGGACGGCATCACTTTCGACCAGATCAAACGCCTCGAGGAGGCCAATCTGTCGATGGCTGCCGCTGCAGCGTCGGCCCAGCTGAACCAGGCGCTGCTCGATCCTCAGCTGCGCTCAGAAGAGCCAGTGCCCGTCGCCGCCACAGCAGCCGCCGCCGTTGCAGCTGCAGCCGCCGCAGCGGCCTCAGCATCGAACAACAACGCCGGAACGCCGCAGTCTGACATGGCCGCTGCCAGCGCCGGTGTCGAGAAGCTTGATGTCGACAGCGCCGTGGCTTCGGGCGCGAACACGCCGGCAGATGGCGCCTCTAACATGGCCGACACTGCTGTCATGACGCCCGACGTGCATGTTAATGTTAATGTCGATGGCGACGAGCCTATGCCCGACGCGCTCCTTGCAGCCACAACGGGTGTCAGCACCGCCGGAGGTGTTGCCTCGACACAACCCTGGGGCGAGATCACGTACCTGGCCGACAACGTTGTTTTACCAGTCTTCCCGCAGACGGCGGACGGTCACAACCATCACCATCATCTTCTCCCCGCGAGCCCTGGCGATCCCAACCGCATCAGCTTCAACATGAACAACCCCAACGAGGTCGGCCGTCCTAAGCAGGGCCGTGCCCGTTTCAACACGACTCGGCGCAAGGAGGTCCAGGAGGTGCGCCGCATTGGCGCCTGCATCCGTTGCCGCATCCTGCGCAAGACCTGCTCCAAGGGCAGCCCGTGTGACCAGTGCCGCAAGGTCCTGTCACCACGCGTCTGGCGCTCAGGTTGTGTCCGTACCAAGTTCACTGAGCAGCTCGACATATTTTGCGCGGGCGTCCAGGTCGTTCTTGCCCAGCATCGCGCTAACCAGCTGCGCGAAACCGTCGACCTGGTCAACCGGGGGCTTATGATTGAGGCCACCCACTTCCCCGACAACCCAGCCGTCGCAGTGACACTCGAAGTCTTCCAGAGCAACGGGCCTAAAGATCCCGGTGCAGCTGCTGCTGCCGCTGCCGCTGCCGCCGAGGCTGCATCTTCTGCGACCACTGCTGCCGATGTTGCTGCGGCTGCTGCTGCGGCCGCGGCTGCCGTCTCAGCTGCTGCCGCCGTTAGCGCTGCGGCTGCCGCAGCAAACGAAATCCCCCCCACCGAAGGCGAGGGCGCGCCAAAGGAAGCCGAAAGAACGGAAACCACCGCCCCAACCACCACTGAAGATGCCGCCAGCGGCAATGCTGCTGCTGCTGCTGCTGCTGCTGCTACTCCTGCTGTAGATGGAGCCACAGAAGCTGCTAAGGAAGAAGCAACTGTGCCTATCGCTGAGTCTGCGGAACCTACTGTGGCACCAGAACAGCCTACCGCAGCTGAGGCAGCGCCGGCGCCGGCGCCAGCACCGCTCATTGCTGAGCTGCACCTCTGGGAAGAGGGCGAGATTGTCATGGTCGACACCGCCAAGGACGATGTGCCTCTCAAGATGGAGTACTACATGCGCAACATGCTGCCCGAGTTCATCCAGCGCGAACCCTCGCTCTTTGTGCGCACCATGCTCGAGACCGCCACCACTCTGGCACAAGAGACGAACAGCGTGCTCCTCAAGAAGGCCATTGAGCTCTGGGGTCTCGTCGAGATCCTCGACCGCGAGCGCCAGTGGCAGATTCGTGTCAAGCCCATCCCAGGCAGCAACAACACCGGCAAGGCCAAGTCCAAGGACGGCAACGCTACCGATGGCAAAGAGGGCGATGCCGCCAGCGACATCAAGGACGAAGAACCCCGCCAGATCCGCGCGGACACTGACCAGGAGACGTATACCACACTCTGCCTGCAGCTGACCGCCGGAGCCGAGCGCAAGGCCGCCGCCATCAGCAACAGCCTGCTGACCACCATGCAGCGCCTGCTGCAAGACAGCAAGACCAAGATCGACTACACCATGTACTTTACGACGCTGATCTTGCTCAACTGTGTTGAAAAGTCTACCTGGGGCTTCAAGGCCTGGGATCAGGAGACGCTGCGCCAAATGTGGCCGCTCGAGCGCACGCCGCACGATTTTGCCCAGCAGGGCTACGTCATTGCCGATCTGCTGCGCATGCTGTTGGGCATTCGCAAAGCTCTGCCGCGCACGACCTGCCGCCCCGAGGACGGCATGCTCGTCACTGAAGACGAAGACCCCGTCATCCGCAACTTTTTCGAAACGATCAAGCTTAACTGTAGGTTGCCTGGCCCCCTTCATTATTTCCCTGTCTCGTTATCCCCACACAAACTAACAATTTAAATAGACAACGATGTTGTGAACAAGCACGATCATCCCTCTTTCTCACCGACAGACTCGCGGTCGTTTGAACTGCTGTTCTGCTCGTCTCTCCTCGTTCCCATTCGGGACTAACATCTCCCCTCACTCACATCTTATCCCCTTTTTGCTTTTTGTCTCTGTTTTCATGTTTCGACGATCTCATGTTTTTTTTTTCTCGCGCTGAGCTTTTTATGCTCTATTTTTTATTTATTTTTAACGTATTTGTGATGACTGGAAAGGCGGCGTCCTAGATTTTGTTTTCTTTTATTTCTCGACTTTATATGGTATTGGGACTATGGGCGTTATAGGGGATCTCCGGGATCAACGCCGTGAGATCAGGACAAAAAAAGTAACAAAACAAATGATGGTATAGGAAGAAAACCAAGGGGAAAAATATGAAATGGATACAATGACTTCGGAGGAACAGTGGAACAAAAAAGAAGAAAAAAGAAAACTGCCTGTATGGGAAGGATTCAATCACTTGATTACCTACCCCTTTTCTGTTTGTTTTTTAAGATTATTATGTCTATTTCTCGCCAGAGAACCGCGCAGGATGTCATATACCCTGCTAGTTTCCTGTTTTGATTTTCAACTGTTCTTTTCTTACGCGGGGCGTCTAAAAGGTATCGAATATGACGGGTGAAGGAAGGAAAAAGAAGAAAGGGTGTGAATTTGAATTTGGATTTTGGGCCAAATTAGAAAGTCAGACAGACACTCATTAATGACGAATCAGTCCTTACCGAGAAGTACGACGCATCGTCTGTGAATCACCTGCTCACAAGTGCAAATATAGAGGTTTTTAAGAGATCTTTTTGTATTGCTGTGCTGGTAGACGTATAAAAACAAACTGGTCTTCTGATGATATTATAAAGTGAGAAAATAATGTTGTACACGCCGTATGAATTCAACAATGAAAAGAGCAAACAGAATGGAAAAAAGACGAACAAAGGCAGGCGCAAAACCACAAACCATGAAACCAAGAAAAGCTGAGATAAAACAGTATGAGAATGGGAACGTGTAGGTGGAGAATCACTGGCGACGCAAGGCCAACAAAGGCCCGGCGACGTCTGCCTCCTTTTTTTCCAAATGCAAACAAAACAAAGCAGGGCCCATCCATCCCGGTCTCCAAACCAACTGACTCCCAACCAAAATATGTTAAAAATTCAGACAAGCAGTCGCAGCCAGCGCGTATTTCAAAAATCAAAGTATTTCATGGATCGGTTCGCCTACTGATCCTGGCTGAAAGACGAGCCAAGACCCTCCTGCACCTGCTCCATGTCAGCCATTGTGCTGTTGAACACCTTGCTGAGGTTGTTGATCACGCGCGCCCGGTTGCGCTCGTGCCGCGACGTCCAGATGTAGTCCATGATCTCGCGGCTGATCTGCTCCAGTTGGTCGACCGTGCAGCCCGACGTCCGGTCCAGAATCATGTCGAGGATCGGGTCCAGGTTGGCGTCCGGCACGCTGATCGGGAAGCCTTGCGACGACAGACGGCTGGTGCTCTGTTGCAGTTGCAGTTGTGACGGCGGTGGGGGCGGGCCGAGCGGCTGGATGGGCGACTGTTGTTGCGACGTTGGCCCTCCCACCTGCGAGGGCGACGAGAATGCACCGCCATTGCCATCGTTGCCAGACTTACTGCTGCTGTCGAGGTCGCCCTTGCCCAGGGCGTGCATCTGCGAGTGCACCCATTCGTGGCTCGAGTTGCCCTGGCTCGGCAGCGAGCCAAATATGGACTGCGTGTCGGGGATCTGCGAGCCGTCAGGATCGACACCGCCTGTAGCACCGGTGATCGTGTTGCCGTGCATGATGCTGTTGTTGGCCGTAACAATGTGCACGCCGTTGGTTGCCTGAGTGCTTTGCGGGCCCGTCGAAGGGTCAGACGTCTTGGTGGTCGACGCATCGTTAACAAGGGCCGAGGGGGACATGCCGTCCGGAAGACCCGTCAGGGCAGACACCTGTGACACCTGCGTGTTGCCGGCATTGGCAAGAGCTGACGATCGAGGCCACTGCGGCGGCGCAGGCACATCTGAGCCGGCCATGACAACGTCCTCGCCATTAGATGTGGATGCAGAGGGGACCGAGTTGCCGTTGCTCAGGTGCGGGTGGAAGCCGTTGGACGATGGCGGTGTCGAGGTTTCGAGAGGCTTAACCTCGAAGCGGGCCTGGGCCTGCATCTGGTGTTGCTCGCCAGCCGCCTCTGTCTCTGCAGCCTCATTGCTAGGAGGCAGAATGTCAGAGCCAATGATCGGGAGCGGGTCGTCCTCCAGGCTGCTTTGTGCTGCGCCAAAGATGGCCAGGCCAGCCTTCTTCTTGGCCGCCTTCTCCTCGGCCTCCTTGGCCCGCTTCAGTTGCCGCTGGTAGAGCCCGTCCCAGTCCACCTGAGACAGACGCGCCTCTGCTTCGGCAACATCGACCTCGACGTTGGTAGACAGCTCGTTGGCCTTGAGCAGGCGCTCCTTGTCGCCGATATTGCGCGCGTCCTTGGCCAGCGAGACAACGTCGTGGTAAAAGTCCTTGGGACGCGCGTAGAAGCCGTTGGAGAGACGTTCCTCAATGGTTGACAGATCCAGATTGTAGTAGAACTTGTTGGTGGCCTTTTCGAGCAGACCGCGAACGCCGTCTCTGTCGTGCGAGATGATAAAGGGGCGTGGCTCGTCGTTCGGGAGGTCGGCCTGCACGTAGTTGGGGTCGGCCTCCTGCCACAGGTACTGGATCTGCGTCTCGGCAATGACGGGCTGCCGGAACTTCTTGTACTTCTTGATCTGGTCCATGATCGGTTGTAACTGGACCTTGAGCAAGTTTAGCAACAGGTGGTCCTTGCGCAGCTCTTCCTTGAGTTCCTCCTTGGTCTTGACCTTGGGAGGCGGCGGCGGCGCGACAGGCAGCTCCTCGAGGACACGCTTCTTGCGGTTCGCCGGGTCGGGGAAGTCGTTAGGATTCTTGGTCGCATGCTTCAAGAAGTTGAAGAAGTACGTGCGACGGTTCTCCCGGGTCGGCTTCTCGAGGGCGAAGCGGTTCTTGGACGAGTAGCTGAAGAAGTCGCGCAGAACAGACTCGGGAATGTCTTCGCGCTCGCATTCGCATGTACCCAAGACAAGGATGGGGTCGTTGGGCGGGATGGTCTTGAGCATCGTGGCAAAAGTCATGTAGGCCGACGCAGGCAGACTGTGGTACCATGAGTCGACGTTGGGGACGTAGAGGACGGCCGGTTTGTGGCGCTTGACTTCGACAAACAATCCAACAATGACTTGCTCGAGGGGCTAAAGCAGAATTAGTATAAGTCAATGGGAATAAAGTACAGCAGAAGTTAGTACTCACCCGTCCATCGCCGAGAAGAATTGGCAGGTCGAAGCTCTGGATGTGGACACCCTCAAAGTGGTGCAGGATGGCGGCGGCGAGGTAGCTCTGGCCCATGCCACCAGTGCCTGTAAGCAACAAACGAGGGCGGAACGTCCGCGAGCGCTCAAACTCCTGGATCATGTTCTCGCGGCCAAAGCCGTGGTCAGAGTCCTGGTACGGCTCAAACATGGCCTCTTCCAACGCCGTCGTCTTCTTGCGGCGCGGCATGACGTCGTCCAGCAGCTTCTTAATTTTGTCCAGCTGGTCCGAAAGAAGGGGAGCAACAGCCTTGGGTAGAGGAGCCCAAGCAGGGGCAGCAGAACGCTCAGACGACGGGATCATGCGGTTCATCGACAGCATAAAGTCGGTCGCGTGGATGTTGATCCTCTCCGGGTCGACGATGAGCTTGTCAGGCGCAGAGTAGATTTGGGGGTACGTGCGCTGGATGGCGTTGAGCGCGGCTTCAGTGCACAGCGCGCGCAGATCGGCACCGCCGTAGCCCTTGGTGTTCTCTGCCAGCATCTTCTTGAAGTTATCCTGAAGACCCCAGTCCTTAGTGTGGATATCGATGATCGAGCGACGGCCGTCGAGATCAGGCAGCGGGAAGTAGAACTCGCGGTCGAAACGACCTGGACGACGCAGAGCAGGGTCGATATTGTCAGGTCTGTTGGTCGCACCAATCACAATGACCTGGCCACGGCCGTCCATGCCGTCCATCAGCGCGAGAAGCGTCGACACGATGGATGCGTGGATCTGCTCCTGCTTGCTGGAACGCACCGGCGCGAGACCGTCGATTTCATCAAAGAAGATGATACTCGGCTGCGTCTTGCGGGCCTCCTCGAACAGAAGTCGCAGCTGCTTCTCGGCCTCACCAACCCACTTGCTCAGAGCATCGGCACCCTTGCGCATATAGAACGTGATCTTGCGGCCGCCGACACCAACTGAGTTGGCCAGGGCGCGGGCAAGAAGCGTTTTACCGGTACCGGGCGGGCCGTGGAACAGAACACCACGAGGAGGCGTCACCTTGAAGCGCAGGAACAGTTCGGGGTAGAGAAGCGGCAGCGTGACCATTTCCTTGAGCTGGTTGATGTGGTTCTGGAGACCACCGACCTTGCTGAAGTCGACGGTCAGGTCCACGCCCAGAGGGTCGGCGTCGGCAAGCGCCTTCTGGTTCTTAACTTTGCCGACGCCAGCGCCGGCTGTGACGCCAGTAATGGCCTCAAGGTTGAGTGGAGCAGCGAAACCAGCTGGCGCAGTGCCCGTTGTGGGCGTCATGCCGACGGCGCCACCAATACCGCCGCCGGGGTTGGCTGTGCGGGTATTCATCTCGTCGTCGCTGCTGTCTGAATCAACGCCACCAGCAGCCCCTGTGCCCCAAGGACCGCCGATGAGGGCACCCTCGCCGCCACCTCCGCCAAAGGGACCGAACGTGGACATGAGGTTGCGCTGCCACAGCGAGGCATTACCACCGCCTCTGGCATTGCGGCGCCGCGCCGGGGTCTGGACAGCCTCCTCCTCCTCTTCCTGCTCAACGAGGAACTGGTCGAGGGGCTTGATGCTGTAGTCGACGACCTTTGTGGTGCGCCGACGAGACGTCTCCTCGTAGACGATGGACGGAGAGCGGCGTCTGCGGCGGGTTCTAGCGCGTGAGCTGTTGCGCAGCTCCTCGGCCTCCATCGCGACCTCGTCGCGATCGACAGCATCCTCTTCGTCAGACTCGTGGCGACTGCGCTTGCCACCGGACTTTAGACGAGTCGACCTACGGCGGCCTCGTGAGTTTTGGCTGGAGTCGTCGTCGCCAGTCGTGGCACGGGTGTTATTCTTTTGGGATGCGTCGCTGTCGGACATGCCGCCGTCGCCAGAGCCGTCGTCGTCGATTGGCTCAAAGTCGCTGCTCTGCTCCTTAACAGACTTGGCCTTGCGCAGTCGTGAGCCACGCGTCAAACGACGGCCTACAATATCATCCTGCTCACCCTCGTCGCCAGCATCGACAGCAGCCTGTTCTGTAAAGTCGTCACCTTCAGCAGCAATGGAATTGCGGGAAAGACGAGTGCGTCTGCCACGAGGCTTCACGTCGTCCTCATCTTCGTCTTCGTCGTTAGCGTCATCGTTCATGACGACATCAGCATCGTCGTCGTCGTCTTCCGCCTTGGCAGCAAAGTCCTCGTCGCCAGCAGCATCCTCATCGGGCTGGGCGCCGTCGAGGGCAAGCTCGTCGTCGTCGACAACATCAATGTCGCCTACGAACTTATCCAGAGGCTTCTCGAAGCTGCCGCCGTTGATGGGCGCAAGTGGCTCGTCGTCATCATCGTCATCATCGTCGTTCATGCCAAAAACGACACTGTCTTCTTGTGTTGCCTCCTCAATAGCTGGTGCAGGCGGTTTTTTAAGGCCCTTGGATGCACGGCGCGTCTGCCGTCCGGCTGCATAAGCTTCTGGGCTCTTGCTTCTGGAAGCACGCGATGGCTGCGCATGGCGGCCTGAGTTGGTAAGCTCGACAAAGTCGTCGGCCTCCTCGGTCGTGGCCCGCGTCCGTCTCGTCATAGGAGCAGATGCCGCGGCTCCCAAGCGCTCGCGGAGCTTTTTAGGGCTGGTTTTGAGAACGACGATGCGGGAGGGCCGGGAAAGAGTAGGCGCTTTCTTGGTTGGAGAAGCCTTGTTCTTCTTCTTGTTGTCGTCACGGTCCGAATCTGAAATCTCGTCCTCGTCTTCGCTGCTCTCCTTGTAGCTCAGGTGGTTTACAGCAGCCTTGCGTGCACGGCGACCGGTGGCAGTGGTCACGGGCTCGTCCTCGTCGTCGTCTTCGTCCGACTCGGATGCAAAGGAATCGCCGAGACTATCGTCAGAAACCTCTTCGTCGTCTTCGTCGATATCGGAGCCGCGGTAGCGGTTCTGGCGGCGCCGGTGGGGAGTGCGCTGGCCCTTTTGGCCCTTCTGTTTCTTCTTGGTGCGGCGCGGGCGCTCGCCGTCGTCGCCTGGCACAAAGTTCTCGTCCTCGGAGTCCGACTTGTTGGGGTCGAAATCAAGAATATCTCGCTTCCGCTTGCTCGGCATTTTTGGTAGGTCGAGTCAGGGTTTGAAGCAGTGAACAAACGCAGCCCTAGCTAGCCAATAGTGCCTAGGTGGAAAGGTCGGATGCGGTAGACCTTTGCAACGTGTCGGTGTGCTTTACCGCAGCAGGGCCATTTGAGATTTGGGGTGTCTGTAGGATGGAACCGGCGATAATGTCGTCGTTGGAGAGCGTGTTGGTGCGTGACGTGAAAACGACTAGTGAGTCGATGGTCACGGCCGTCAGAGCTGTGGTCAGGAACCGCGTTGAGAAAGGAATGGCGTGTTTCGAGATGCGTGAGATGGCTCAGGGGTTGTCGTTGAAGAGAAAAACACGAGAAAAATAGCAGCACAAATAAAGGATGAGATGTCGATGCTGTCGCGATGCAATGGTGATGCGATGATGCTGGAGTTTGCAGTCGTGCCGAGAATCACGGGAAATGAATGGGGCGATGGGTCAAGAGAATGCGGATGGGTAGTGAATGCGATGGGATAAAAGGATAGTGGAAAAGGGAAAATAGAAGAGAGAAAACAGAAATGGGAATAGACGAGATGTCCAAAATAGAGGAAACAGTTCGATCGTCGCGCTTCGCTCCTTCCTCAAATCTGTTCGATGTCGCGCAACGCCACAAAGACTTCTTTTTTCTGGCGAACGGGGGAAGGAGAGGAAATGGGAAGGCGAGAAAGACGTGGGAAGTCGCGAGTGCAAAAGCTGTGGGTCCCTTGGACCGTGAATGACCAATCAGCAGCGAGAGAGGCCTACTTTCCCCCTTGTTTCTATTTAGCACTTGGTCCGTGCGCAGGCAAGAGGCCTTGCGACTCGCTATTGTCTGCATCCATTCTGCTCATTTTGCGGCTCACATTGGCCCCTCTTTTGGGCTTCGTGACGCGAAATTCGAGAGGCAGACAATAGGCAACAAACGTATTTCACCAACCCCTGCGGCCATTCACGGCGCGCAGGCAGGCGATGGATGCGTCAATTGAAGAAGAACGAGACTGCTCGCGACAATTGAATGATGATAAGTGCTGGTCGGCGAAAAGGCGATTCGGTGCTGTGGCGGTGGCATCAAAATGCGATGTTTGTGTGTTGATGAAGAAAGAAATTTTGATCGAGTGCAGAAAACAAAGGACTGTCGTCATGGCTCGTGATGGTCAGGGGGGCCAGAGAGAGGGGTGGGAAAGGCTACTGCCGGCGGCGGGCAGAAAACAGAAAATAGAGTTGGACACGCTTTTTGCTCGGTAACCTATGTGGGGCTGCGCCGATGCGGCTCGAGGGCCAGGCCGTCGGCAGAAAAGGGCTGGGGCAAGCAGCCTTGGCTGTTGGGTTTGTAGAGGGTTGCTGGGCTGGCTTTGTCGTGTAAGTCATGATGGGAGCGATTCTGACTTTGGGATATGAAAAGAGGGATCGTGATATTGCAGCAGGATATGGCCTAAATGGTGTCATATGAGCCTGAAAACGCCTCAAAACACGATTCGAGGCAATTTTGAGGGGATCCGGGTGTGTTTTGGTGCCGATGGGGTGGTCGTGAAGTCGGTGATTTGGGTGCAGATTTTGGGCCTTGGGTGTTGCTTAGTTTTCGATTTTGATGCTTTTGGCCGCTTATTTTTGGCCATTTTGGTGCGTCTTGGGCAGCACTACCATCCACCACCAGGATCAAAAAGTTGCCAAAAGAACACGTAAACTACCTAACAATCATGCGAAAAATCGAAATTGACCATCATATTTGGATTCTGGCTTTGTCGTGGCCGTTTGAGGTGGGTATCTCATCACCATGATCTGAAGTGAGGTCTTGCCTTATGGTACGTCAGCCAATCAGAGGCCGCGATTTCGCTACGCCAAAATCCACATTTTTATTTTGTCCATGGCCAAGTAGAAACAACCAACTCAGGCAAGATTTGGTAGTCGTAGTATTTTATTTGGTATTTTTATCTAACTGTATAGTATTGCTTGGAGTTTATACAGGTATTTATATAAGCATTCACGCGCGCAAGAGTGGTAATCATAAATCTTATCCATTTGCTGCCCATTCTGGGCCGAATTAAATGGTGATGCTAAATGTCAACCGACCTATATAATTTTAGGCGCCGGAACTCCCGAAACACAAAATTGATAACGCAATGCTGATGCTCTTCCTCTGCTCTATCTCCTCCACGCCGATGCTCCTTCTACAGACTGTTACCCGGACGAGAAATTTACTACTTTCTCGCCCGCTGCCGCACACTATTTGGGAACTGCAATGGCAGCATCAACTTGGCAAAGTACTTGGTCTTGTCGTCGTCCTTGACGACCTTGATGCGAGCCCCAATCTCGGTAAAGTACTGCGACATCTGCTTCTGCTCGAGCTTGAGATCCTCGCGCATGTCCAGGGTGTCCACCTCGTAGTTGTCGAGAATGCACGCAAACGCACAGCAGTGCGTCATCAGCAGGTCGTTGTGGAACTTGCGGATCGTGCCATTGTCCGAAAACCGCTGGCGGATGTGCTGGATGATCGTGTCCGGTGCGCCGTCCATCATCTCCTTAAGCCGGTCGCGGGGCAGCTGGCGCTTCGTATTGCGCTCCTTGCCGGGACGAGCGGCCTGGATGTATAGAATCAGCCAGTACAGGTACCGCAGAAGGCGCAGGTGATCGAGGGCGTCGTCGCGGATTGCAACCGTCGCCACACGCTGCGCAACGTACCGCGAGTAGACATTGATCTCTTCGCCGGCCTTGGCCGCCTGCTGCCAGTCACGGACAGGAATAGAAGCCAGAACGTCGGCGCCAACAATCTTGCTGGGCACGTACACGTCCTGGATCTCCTGCGCCTCAAAGTTGCCCCGGGGCACCGGCTTGGCCTTGTCAACGGCAGCTTGCAGCTCCTCACGTGTCGCCATGGTCGATGTGAACTTGGCCATATCCTTCATCAACACGCGGTCGCCATCGTTGAGTTCCTCCGTAATCCACGAGCCGTCGGCGTTGCGTTTGCGAGTGCCAATGGCGTTCTCGGCCACCGACTGGATGGCCTTCTTGGCCTTCTTCGTACCGAATGTCTGGCCGAGCTCTGTCTTCATGTCCATATTGGTCTGTGAATGAGAAAGGATGTTAGTGTCCGTCGTTGTCCAGACTGGAAGTTCATATCAGCGCCACAATGCAAACGCACCTTGCGGACAGGCACGCCAGTCATCTGGTCTTCTGTTGCGGTCCGTGCCCGCACGTTGGCCCGGATCTCCATCTTCTTTGCGTTCACCACCTCCAGCTTGCCCGTCTCAGGATCGTAGATGCCGATGTAGTGCTGCAGAGAGGAGTCGGCGCCGATTGCCTTGTCCTCCTTGCCCGTAAAGTCGACTGAACGGTGGCTGGATGTGTGGAGGAGCATCTCGGCCGACGGGCCGGTCGTTCGTTGCCGTTTTGACGATTTTGCTGACTTCCGCGTGAAGCTGTCGAACTGGATCTCGTCCGGTACGCAAAGTCCTGGCGTTGTAGCTGGGGTAAGTTAGCACATGATCCAATGGAGGATGCTGTAGCAGAGCTCTCGGAAACATACCGACAACTGGTGCTGCGAATTGAGGCTCAACAACACTGGTGATGCGGATCACATCAGGTCCCTGATGCTGTGATGGCTCTTCTATCGAGACCTTCTTCTTTGACTTCGACTCGCCATCTCTCTTCCGCTTTTTGAGTCCCTCGACTGCCATTGTTTTGATTTGAACAAGTAAGGACATGGACTTGTTCTGTGTGGTCCTTATTGTTGACTGCTCGAGAGCGAATGTCGAATATCGCCAGCCAAAAGCCTCAAAGTCTCAAAGTCACCAAGGCGATTCGGTTCCTGAACTCCCAAAGAATTTGTTAGTTCGAAAATTTTGTACTCTCCACCAACAATTCCCTGGCCGGACTGAAAAAAGACGGCAGAATGTTTGACAAAAAAAGGCGGTGAATCGGACCAATTATTCTGACTGTATCATGTGATCAGTCACATGAAATACACCGTGCATAGTAGCTCCTTCCGTATCCGCACGGAGTGGTGGCATGACACACCAACACCATCCTTGATGTCATATGGTGCGGGGATTGTGCGGATTAACTCTCGGCGCGGTTTTAGGGCACACACCAAGAGTTTCCGTTGCTCAGACCCTCTGGATAACTTTTGTTACTTTATGTCCCCTCCTTCTCTCTTCTCGAACCCTTCTCTTCTCCCTTCCTCAACCAAACCACAATATCACCAATTTTCTCATCCAAGAACCAGTGAGTACCAACGCCCTCTACAAAGCTTCCAGTTAGCTTCGCAATGCATTCGACTCGTCTTTCGTGCTCTTTACGAGCTGCTTGACCTCGTTCGCATCTGCCGCAAGCTGCCGGCCGCCGGCAAAATCTTCAATCGAGCTCCAAAGCTGACCTCAAACCTCTACAGAATAGTTCAAGATGAGAGCCAAGTGGAGGAAGAAGCGCGTTCGTCGTCTCAAGCGTAAGCGGAGAAAGATGCGGGCCAGATCGTAAGTTACAACCTCACTCTCGTCGTCGACCGACTCTTGTCGTTCTTTCGACTTGTTTACCCTCAGTGTTTCCCCCAAGAGCTCTAGCTAACACACGCGACAGCAAATAAACAACTCTCCTCGCCACGACTTCTTGTCAGCAACGCAACTCCACTCCAATGAAGAGGGCCACAGCATCTTCTCGCGCTGACCCCTCTCCGACAACATAACCGGAGGAACTTCTTTTCTATTTTCACACGTCGTCTTCCGGCACGCAACACAACAAACCTCGAGCCAGCTGCTACAGCAAGCGAGCACACCGCCTTCCGCCTCAACCACGGATTTCAGGAGATTGACCTGCATTTTACGGAGCAGTCCAACGGGGTGCGACCACTGGTGCTGTGCATCAAAACGGACGAATGACCAAGGGATGGGAACGGGTTTTTTCTGAGGTAGATGCCCTGCCGAAGCTGATCAAAACTTTTTTTTGGGACAAATTTGGAAGAAAGTCGTGACTCCCAGAGCTCACACAAGGGACGAAGGAAAGTGTTTATCAAACAAAAAACCGGGTCGCCGTATCGAAAGCCGAACTCTCTTCGCCGAGACGTTGTCCATTTTCTTTTTCTACCTCACCGTGGGAAAACAAAAACCTAGTCGACAAGCCAAGATAACAATTGAAAGAGTTTTGCAAAAAAATGAGTGCCAAAAAAATCGTAGAAAAAAAAATCGTGAAGTGTGGATCCGTGCGAGAAGCATTATTTCTGCAGCATTTTTATTTTTACTCTTCGTGTGCCATCATCGCCGTGACGTGCATGCATAGTGTGCTTGTCCAATGCCGAAAAGCTTACCCCAAACGGCGTACGGATATTTTTCGAAGCTCAATCGGAGCTCTGGCAACACAAGAATGGATGTCGAGGCCCGATGATGGCTGTCTCATTTTGGTGTAGCCACACCAAACCGACACCCAATGTAAGGAGACAGACCACTCATCGGCTGTGCAATAGACATCCTGTACTACAGCCCCTTGATATATAAAACGGGAGCATCAAGGCTATTCCTGTGGTTATTTATTCTTCGTTGGACAAATCTGTACAGGACATTAGACTGATACCCTTGTTGTATCGAAGTCGCCTGAAACTCTTCACTCAGCTTGGCTCACTTTCACGCCTCGTAGACTGCAGCCAAAATATACCAAAATTAAATGTGTTGAAACATTGCAACTCTGAATTCCATATTGATCATATTGCTACAGACATGTGCTCCTGCTATTTGTGTAAATATGGGTCAAGCCCGTGATGTTTTGTCCAGCCTCCGTCGCACCTTCCTGGTGGAAGGCAGGTGCCAGGCGAGGAAAGAACCACCATGGGACCTTCCTTTTGAGATCATTGAAATGCAGTCATAACAGAGAGTTCCCTTTTTTAATTACCCCTGACTTTTGGTCACGATCTTTTGATCTCCCCAAACCAAGAATCCTGCACCCTCAATCAATCCGACATCCATGAAACGATGGCCGAGCCACAGCACAAAGACACAGCTTCGGGAGCATCCGACGCAGGGTCACATACACCTGTCGCGGAAGAGCTTAGCACACCATTGGCGTGGTTTGAAATCGAGACTGTCACATTCAGCGAGTTCAAGCAAAGTGAGTTTCCACCATGTCTCTCGTCACCTGGGAAGACAGCTAACCTCCATGGGGAAGTTGTCAGAGTTCCCTTCTTCAGAGGGCAGATCATTACGATTGGAAGAGATGCAAAGCTATGGTAAGATCATTTCCTCTCTCTTTATGGTTATTCAGCTTTTTGACAAACTAGCAACCTCCGATTCCAATCCAAGGCTGTCTCGTCGGTGCACTGCGAGATCTACTCAGTCCTGTTCGACACCGAGTCCAACTACAAGCCGTTGATATATGTCCGTGACTGCCAGTCCAAGTCGGGCACCTTTGTCAACGGCCAACTTGTTGGCAAAGAGCCATTTGTGACGGCTGCTCGGATCCTGGAGAACGAAGATGTCATCTCGGTTGGACCCTGCAAGCTGCAGCTGGTGGAGTATATCGATACAAGCTCGCGGCCTGCCTTGCGCCTGTCACAGCAACTAGAAGCTTTGGTATGTGCTTACCTCGTCGATTTGCACGGAGATTTAATACTCACGGTTACAGCAATTTGCGGACCAGTTCAAGGTCACAAGCACAATCCTCGGCACCGGATCATTTGCCATCGTACAACTGGCCGTGAACGTCCAGACAAACCAGCAGGTGGCATGCAAGATACTCAACCTCTCCAAAATCAGAAAACGCTACGATTCTATCGTCGAACGCTTCGAGAGAGAGGTCTCTATCTGGAGTCAGCTCGATCATGTATGTTTTGAAGAACCACCTCAAGTTCTTTTTTCTACCAACAACTGACTTGTCACAGCCAAATATTGTCGCGTTCCATCGAGCCTTCCAGACGAACAACACCATGTGCGTTTGCATTATTGTCCCAAGCTATCATGTTATACCACTTACAAGCAATAATATGATGAAACAGGTACATCTTTGGCGAGCTGGCCACCGGCGGTGACTTGTATTCTCTTCTGGTCCGCGAGAAGACCTTGCCAGAAGTTGAAATCAAGTGGATCGTCATCCAGCTCCTTCGCGCCGTTGACTATCTCCATTCCAAGGGGGTTGCACACCGCGATATCAAGTTGGAGAACGTCTTGTGCACATCAAGCATACACCTCGAACATCGGATCGCCCTGACCGACTTTGGTTGTTCTGGCGTTACAAGTCGTGGGAGATTGACGTCTGAAGTCGGCACCGAAATATATCGAGCACCGTGAGTTCAACTTTGATTGATTTAGAAAGAAACGTCAAATCCTAATGTATACTAGGGAGGTTCAATCAACCGGGAAGCCGCATGGTATTGCTGTTGATATGTGGGCTGTCGGCGTGCTCACCCTCCAGCTTGTATCGGGCTTTGATGGCGATATTCTCGGATCCAGGGCAGTCGACAACTGGAGTGACAAGGAGATTGAAGACCTGGCACTCGAGGCGAACTTCCAGCGCATTGGTTCAGAGAACGGCCCAATCTCCCAAATCGGACTCGATTTCATAATCGCATGCCTGAATCTCCAACCTCGGGAAAGAGCAACGGCGGCAGGTGCTGCAAAGCATGCTTGGTTTCGGGAGTCACAGAAAGAAGTGCTCCTGTTCAAGGAGCGGGAAAAGAAGCTGGCTTGGAAGCCACGAGGCATTGTCATACCTGCCATGGTGCGACTCAAGGATATTCATCCTGAGGCTCACCAGGAGGCAACGGTAGAGCCAGAGCCCAACACACGTCTACAGAACGGACTTGTCTCATCTTCGCTCGTGCCAGATTCTGTGGAAGACCCTCAATCCGCTGGAGATACCGATCAGCAAAGTTTTGTGTGGCTCAAGCAGCGTGCCGAGACGGCTGTTGGCGCTGAACGATCATATTCCATGATCAATTACCGAAGCACGACTGTCGCCTAGGTCTATTTTGTTCTTTGTTCTCGACTTTTGCATGACCACATGTTCAAAGGTCATTTCGCAGATTTCGTTCCATGACATGATGTCATTTATTTGCATTTTGATGGGAGATGCGGTGAGCCTCATTCTATAGCTAATACACAGGAGTGGCACCAATCCCTATGCTGCCAACGGACCGACCGTGACCTGCTCTCGCTCTTTTTGGATCCTCTCGCGTTCTGCCACAGTGACTTTCCTCTCTTTCCGTCGACGGATAGCATCGATATCGGCAAACCGACCCCGCGCACCGTGCTTGATCTTTGTGATCATGTCCGACGCCGTTCCTTTGTCAATGTCCTCGGTCGTTAGCTCCTCTTCGCCCTTTTTACGAATCTTATTGACAAAGTCCAATTGACCCTGTGTTGGTGGTCCCTTGCGCCAATTTTGGTACCGGTGGATAAACGGCCGTGGGAAGATCTTAGACGCATAGTTGTCTGCGCCATGCACGGCATCAGAGAACGTCACGCTGCGACACACTTCTCGTGGAGCAGCGAATGGCGACTTGGAAAGACCTGCCGGAAGCGCTCGCACTTCAACGACACGAAACTGGCAGTCGTCTTGGGTATTTTTCTTTTTCTTCTTCATTGCCATGGAATACTCAATATCATCAGGGTCAGTTAGGCCTTCCAGCTCACTGCCAACATCGTCAGCCAACCTCTCGATGCGCAGATACGTGCCGGTTGGCCCGCATAGAACATGGCGGTCCTTGCCCACCTGCACCCAAGCGTGCTCGCTAATGGCCCTAATGTGCCGTTCGCCGGATGTATCGGAGATGAGATCAAGCACGGAGGAGTACTCGGTGAAGCTGACGCTTTTTACAGGAACATTGTTCGCTGTCGGCGAGATTCGATTCCGCCCTGCCATTTGTTCTCGCGCAGCCTCTGCCTCCCTCCGGTCTTTGATGGCGGCCATTTCTTCCACTGAAGCACCGGAAAGCAGCTCGCCCGGATCGAGACCGAACAATGTCGGTGTTGTGACGATGCCAGTCTCGAGACTCGACACCATGTCAATGACGTGGCAGTTGGTCTTTCCTTCGTGCAGCCGCATGCCACGTCCGATCATCTGAACCAGCAGATTGCGGGACTTGGTGGGACGTGCCAGAATGACGCAGTCCACGCTCGGCATATCGGTGCCCTCGGTGAAGACGCCGCAATTGACAAGCACAGGAAACTCTCCTCGTTTGAAGGCGTCCAGCCGGCTGCCACGCTCTTTTTTGTCCGAATCGCCTGTCACGAACTGGGCGTCGATGCCGTGGCGGCGGAAAGTGTTTGTCAGGTCTGCGACATGGTTGAGATCCACACAAAAGACGAGAGTGGACTTTCGTGCTGGCGCAGTCTCTGTTGCGGCCGACTTTGCCAGCCACGTTCGAACGGTGATCTCATTGACCTGGTCTGTGTTGACGGCCCTTGACAGCTCGCCGGCCTGGAAATCTTTGCCCAAACCGCTGCGGACGCCGGACAGATCGGCTGTCGACTCGACCGTCGTGAAGATGACGTTGGACAGCCAGCCGTCGCTGATCATGTCGAGATAGTCCTTGTGGTAGACGATCTCGTCAATGGCGGCGCCGAGAGCCAGACCGTCGAAACGCGACATCGTGGCCGAGACACCAACCAAAGCAGGTGTTCCCGGCTTCTTGCACGACTCCTTGTCGGCCAGACCAAAGTGTCCCAGGGCACTCATGTACCCAGGAGCGACAATGTGGTGTGCCTCATCGACGAGAACGAGCTTGAAGCGCGATGGATCGAACTTGGTGATGCGTTGTCCCGAGGTGATGGATTGGATGCTTGCGACTGTGATATCTGCTGCGCCACTCGCATGAAGAGATCCCATTTCAATCTCAACTGTCTTGTCGGGGTAGGCGCGAGTGCAGTGCCTTGCAGCCTGCTCGACGAGCTCGCGCCGATGAGCCAGAATCAGCGTCTGGTTCGCATCTGGCGATGCTGCCTTGATGCGATCGAGCAGCTGTGTGAAAATGACAGTCTTGCCGGCGCCCGTCGCCAACGAAACGCCAAGCCGCTTCTGGCCCTTTTCAAGCGAGGCCAGAACGGACTGAATGCATTCTTCCTGGTAGTCACGGAGCAGGATTTTGGACAACTGCTCTTTAGCTACTGAAGAAGCTGTTGCTTCGGCTGCTTTTGCTTTTGTGGCCTTCCATCGTCGCGCCTGCGAGATGGCCGACAGTGTACGCCATGCTATCCGCCAGCGTCCTGTTCCGAGCATTGCATCGTATGTGCTCGTCTGAATTTCCGAAATTACAGATTTCGTGTCTCTCAACGCGTCCTGGAAGCATGTCGGTTGAGGTGCGATTTTCTCACACAAATCTAGAGTCGCGATATCACGTGGACGTCGCGCACGGCCCACTTTTCTCATTCACGTCGCTGTGAATGCCCTGTAAACTGCCATTTACAGGGCACTATTTGAGCGATCTTCTCCACTAAAATTTCTAGCTCAGATTCTTCCGAAGTCAATATCAACATCAAACAACATTCGCGATGAGATATTGGACGGCGACAACTGAGTCCATATGAGCGGTTTCACCCTGGGATACACCCGACGACGATGCGGTGTAAGAGACAACTCAAAAGGCTGAAAGGGAGGAGATCAACAGCAACATAACCTGGCGCA
This sequence comes from Sporothrix pallida, assembly GCA_021396235.1. NCBI lineage: Eukaryota > Fungi > Ascomycota > Sordariomycetes > Ophiostomatales > Ophiostomataceae > Sporothrix > Sporothrix pallida. Next base: position 214,221 of record WNYG01000026.1, read on the forward strand.
AGGGACTGCAGCCATGGCATCACCAAATTCATCCTCATCTTCGTCGCCTTCACCTTTGCCATACCCGTCTGAGTCTCAGCCTGGGTCACGGCCAGTGACACCGAATGGCGGCGGGCATGCACAGCACGCTTCACCATACACACTGCGGCCAAGGTCAGTGAGTGTGGTCATCTCGGACAGGAGCGAGGCCGAGTTCGACGATGAGCTTCTCCAGAGCCAGCTGGCGCAAACTGTTGAGTACGACGATGCACAGCAATGGCCATTAAGAGAGGATGACAGGGCCGACGGCCGGCGGAGGGTGGAGTCGGATAGCAGCGACTACCAGCCGTCCGATTTGGAAGCATCGCCTGTGCCTGTCGAGCCAGAGATTAAAAACGAAGAAGAGGACGGCAGCGTCAGGATGGGCGGTATCGAAGCTCGACCCGGCAGCAATTTTGCCGACCGCGATCACGGAACCCCGTCGTCAGCGTCCATAATCGGCCATAAACGGTCTCGTGAGAGGACATTTTCTACGCCCCTGGTCGACGACAATGAACCGCAATCCAAGAGACGGAGCTATGCCAAGGCCGGTATCAACATGCACTATCTTGAGCTGCTCGAAGATGACATGGACGACGCTCGTCGAAATTACATCCCAGAAGACCAGCCAGAGCTGATGACGACACAGATCGGCTTGACTCTCTGGACGACCGAAGAAAAGGAGATGTTCCACGAGTCTGTGGGCCGGCTGGGCAGTGACGACATTCGGGGCATTGCAGCGCGTCTTCTCGGGTCCAAGAGCGAGGTCGAAGTGCGGCACTACATGCACGTTTTAAAAAAGAATGCCGAGACCCGGAAGCGCGATCTCAGGACACCACTACACAAGCCTCTTCTATCCGATTTTCCTGCAGCCACCGAAATCAGCGAAGCCTGCTGCACCGCCCTGGAAAAGACGGCCGACATAATCTCCAAACGCGAAGATATCCAGGAGGCCAGAGATGAGCACCGAAAATGGGGCCCGCACTGGCTTTTGACGGGCGACAACTGCCGCGATCTGTCCAAGGCGGCGCTGGAAATGACCGCCATGTCAGACGACGAAGCCAGCAACCCGTCGCCGATGCCCACCGGTGGTCCCCAGGCTGAGCGGCTCGCCGAGCTGGCCTCAGAGTTACGCTCTGAGGCGGTTCCGGCTCTCGCTCTCTTTGATGTTCGCACAATGCTGCTCCTGTCGGAGCGCGTCTTTATGAACGGCAGAGACGAGGATGCCAACTACATGGGCCTGGGCGACACGCTGCCGGCAATACAAATGTCGGCACTCAACGACATGTGCGCTTTGGTTTATACAGTAACCCAACGGCTGGCAGCCACGGCAATGCACATGTGCAGATCTCGCGACCAAGCCAAGCGACATCTTCCGCACAGTGTCAAGAAGCTGGTGCGGCCCCGAGATGTGCGTGCAGCCGTGGCGTCGTTGGGTCTAAAGAAGGACAGCCGGGCGTTCTGGGCACGTTGTCCACGAAGACTTGGACTCAATGTGTCCAGGTCGGCTGTCCCGTTTGCCGACATGGACGGGATTGGTATTCGCTCCGAGTCCGTCGACAATGATGATATCGATGACCAAGAAGAGGACGAGTCGGACGGTGACGACTCGGAAGAGGACAGCTCGGAAGAGAGTAGCAGCGATGATGACAGCGATATCTTCTCAACATACGGCGAAGTTGAAAAAGAGCTTCTTCCTGGAGGCGATGAGCACGGCATAGACCAGCCGTCTAATGACCAAGATCAAGATGAAGAACAAAGTGACGACGACAGCGAAGACGAAAGCGACGAGGAAAGCGAAAGCGAAAGCGACAGTAACGCCAGCGATAGCGACAACGGAGACGGACAAACTAAGAAGCAAGTCGACAAGGTCACCGAACAGCGAGTCAACGATGAGGCCGACGAGGTTATCAACTACACGGCCAGCAACTTCCCAGCGACATCCTGGGCCCAGACGAGTCTCAAGAACCGCATTCGCGATGAGCTCAAGGAGGAAGAATACGCCTGTGCCGTCGATTCCCATGCAAGCAAACGCGACGAGCTGTACTTGTGGACCGTCCTTGGCCAGAAACCGCCCTCAAAACTGGGCTTAAACAAGTTTGACGAGAACGAGACGCCACATGTCGAAGGGTTTTCGGTCGATGCACGCCGCTTCCCTGTCGACGAGGTAATCGAGACAGGCAGCAACTGGCGAGATAGACTTCAATACGAGGCCGAGTGGGAAGCCTCAGTCATTGAAGCCCAAAAGGCAGCAAAAGAAGAAAACGAGCAAGAAAACGGTGATGATGTTTAGCTTGCTATATGTATTTATATGGCAGAAGGGCGTTGTCACGGTCACATTGGAGATACCCGATAGAATTAATTTTAAACCATAATATTTCAAAAATAAAAGAAAAACATAACTCACGCTTACTATGCATGAAAGTCATCAAGTCCAAGTTCCACCCCTTATACACCACTTCCAAACACATTGTCTTTGCGCGTCCGGCGGTCCCAGACAACTGCACCGTCGCTGCGCCGCTTAAAGTAGAGGATGCGGTGCTGCGGGATAAACTCCTCGTCCGTCTGCTCCGACTTCCACGACTCCAGCGGCCGCTCCCGCGCGCCCGAGAACCGGTCCTCGTAGCCGACAATAAAGTCGCTGCGGTCGAGGTGCGGGTCCCAGCGAAGTCGCTTGATGACGTCCTGCGCCGTGCGGAACTTGCCGCCGCCAGGATGATGAGCAACAGCCATCGGCAGCTTCTTGGCCTTCTTGGCCTTCTTCTTGCTCGACTTGGCCTCCTCGGGGTCGGTCTCTTCACTCTCGCCAGCAATCTCCTCTTTGTGGTCGCTTCCCTCGGCTTTGTCGTTCTCCGCCTCATCTTCGTCTTCACTCTCTTCGTCACCCGGAGTGTACTCGCCCCAGGCGCGATCGTCGAGCCGCAGCTTGTCGACGTCGCCCAGGTCAGCGCGGTTAGCAATGAGCACGTCGATCCACTGCCACTGCGGGTCAAAGTTGCCCAGGTTGGTGTGGCCGTCGCCGCCGCGGCGGATCTGCTTCTCGAAATGGGCAAGGACAGACTGCAGCGTGCCCAGAGCGATGCGGCGCTCGTCGCGTTCCATCGTCGCCGGCAGGTCGAGGCCTACCAAATAGCAGCCCTGGTACTGGCGTCCTTCGTCGGTCTCGTTCTCAACAGTGTCATTATCGTCAGCCTCCGCCTGGACGAAGCGGCCTGGCCAGAAACGGGCATTGAGATCCGGCAGGCATCGAGCCAGATCCACCAGCAACAAAACACAGCGCGACTCAAGCCAGCCAACAAATGCTGACCCACGAGCCAGCGATAGGCCCCAGTACTGCAGGTCGAGCTTGATGTACGAGCGGTAGGCACGGACAAACTCGGCAGGACCAGCAGCCAGAGCAGGCGGAACAGTCGACGCTCCACCATTGAAAAAGTCCGACCAGGCCAGGCCATCCTTTCCATCGCGAAGAAGACTGGCCGCCCGCTTGAACTCTTCGGCGAGAACACGGACGGACGGAACAGAGGCGGCCATACTGGTGTTGAGCTGAGGACGGTGGTAGCCCAAAATGGCCAGTGGCTCGCGGTTGGACGGCGAGTAAGGTGACTTTTGGCTGTGGAAGAAGGGGTCGAATGCCATCTTGGTCTTCCAGTCAAAGTCGGCATAATGGTTGAAAAAGGTGACTAGAATATCGGCCACAGAATATTCCTTCTCTTCCATCTTGTCCACCTCACGCTGCATCAGTTTCATGACACGGGCCAGCAGCAGTGCAATCTGGATACCGCCCAGGTAGCCGAAGCGAGCAGCATACAGGCCCCGAGCGCGGGCCCAGGTCTTGATGGCACGGTGAGCCGTCCGGAAGTTGTTGGCTGTGCAGATCTTGGCCGCATCCTCGGTGGAAGCCCCAATCTCAGGGAACGATTTGCGGATGTAGTACAGGTCGCGGGCTGCCTTGAGTTTCGAGAGCGTTTGCGGCGAGAGTGCAAAGACTGGGTGTGTCTGGGGAAGAACAAGAACGGCCGGCCAGGTCTCGGCAATAACGGCTGCGCCGCAGTACTGTAGGTCCATGCGGATACCGTTGATCTCGAGCTCCAGCATAGTTCCCGTGTGGGCGCGGACACGACGGATAATCTTGACTGAGTTTGCCGCATCATCTCCAGCCGCAGCACCGGCAGCTCTCAGCCTCTGAGTTGCGAGAGCAAAGAACGTCTGTGGGCCAAACGTGCCGATGCAGAGGCAGTCAATGTCCGAAGCAGGCGTCCAGACACCGAGGCCATACGATCCAACGGGCACAACGACCAGCTGGCGGGGGCTTGTATTGGTACCGGACGACTCCTGGGTTGCTTCCTCGTCAAGGATGATGGCCTTGAGACGGTCAAAAGCCGCCTTGCGACGGGCAATTTCATCGTCGGATGGAATCACATCAAGCTCTTCGAGGGCGGAAGCAACAGCACCATCTTCTGCCAGTGAACCTGCAGGGGCATGAACTGGATCAACTGGTACAATCAGCTTCTCAATGTCAGCAGAAATAACAGGAAGTTCAGCTTCTGCGACAGCCTTGGAGGCCAGAGTTGCCGATGCAGCCAGATCCTCATTCTCTTCATCGTTCTCGTCCTCATCTGCAAGCTCAAGAGAGCAGCGAATGCCCCAATGGTCGCTTGCATAAGCACTGGCCGAAGTGTGGTCCTCGCTGGCGGATGGGAAACCAAATGTGTTGTAGCTGGCAATACGGTACTGGATCCGGTTGTACTCGTCGTCGTCCTCATCTTCATCCTCGCTCTCGTTGTTTCCGGAAATATCCTTGGCAACGTCGCGAACAAGAATACGGTCAAATCGTTCCGGCCGAGTGTTGAGGCCGCTGCCGATAATTCGGGCAGCCAATGCGTTCGTAAAAGGATTGTAAGTCGCGCCCTCTTCGCCGTCATAAAGAAGAATATCGCTGTTGTCGTGCCGGAGATCGTGTTTGGACTCGTCGGACTCGTGCTTGTTGTCGCCGTCTTCGTCGCTGTTGTTGAGTGTCTGTGCCACGTGGAAAGCGTCCATGAAGCAATACTGGGCAAACAGCTCATCAAAGCCAGTCTCAACATAACGCGCAGTCTGTGTCGAGATGCCCTTTCGACGGATGGCTGCGTCGATAGCAAAAGACGAAGAGTGGATGTTGAGATCACCTGCCACCACAACAGCGTCGGCAACGTGAGAAGGGTATCGTCGCTGCAAATGGCTAAAAAGACGCTGCAGCTCGGCACGCTTGGTAGCAACCGATCCATTCGTGAGACCGTGGGTAAGATGAACTGTGGCGAGAACCAGACCATACTTCTTCTCGGTATATTCGTCGTCGTCGTACTCGTCCTCATTCTTCTCGCGATCAAAACGAACAATCAGTGCGCCCTTGTGAGCGCGATGGAAGCCAAGCCATGACCAGGAGAACGGCCGACGGCTCAGCACGACCATGTTCAGCAGACTAGGCAGCGGCTCCATATCTTCCTGATCTGGAGGACCGTGAGATGCAAAGGGATAGGCGGTGCGCACGCCATCATCGGCGAGCAGCGCAGTCAGAAAGTGGTCCGTCACTTCTTGCAGAACAAGCACATCTGCAGCCGCATTTGCAGCCAGAATGTTCTCGATCAGAAGAGGGAAGCGGTCCACCACGGGTGGCCACTCAAACTCGGCCAGGACATTGTATGTGGCGACAGAGAGGCCACCGGGAGAGGATGAAACTGGAGGAAGTGAGGTGTAGAAATCGTGCTCGTCCGAACAGCGAATCCATTCACTGTCCTCGAGTGCAAATGTCACAGACTCAAAGCTGGGCAGGTCGCTGTCCCGAATCTTCTCAGCATCAGCCTCATCGGCCTCGACCTCGCCAGAAGTCTTGTCGCCATCAAACGGAAGCTCGTCATAAAAGGTCTGCGTCGAGCTAAGCTTCTCGACCCGCCCATCCTCAAGATGAATGATTCCCCATAGCCGCATCCGGCTTGACGTTGCCATCACCTCACCATCCGCCCGGTTGCCTCGTGTCTTGACGAGCCGTTCACGCGTCATAATATGTAGCCGGTCGGCCGTCCATTCAACGGCCGGCAGTCTCTCGACCTTGTGCAGCAAAAACCGGTGCGCATGGCCGTGTGTGTCGTTGGGTGTGGCTGTTGATGCCTCGTCGTCGCCGTTATCCGTCTCGGCCGGGGCAGCATATCCTGTAGATGCGCTGTTGTTGCTCTGGGCCACTGTCATGTGCATCTTGTAGCTGTTGGACTTGTAGTCCTCTGTAGCCGCATCGTTGCCCGTCAGGGCCTTCAAAATCTTGAAGCGAAGCTGGCGGAGAGACTCGGTGCAGCCGTCTTTGCCGTCGTTTTTCAAGTGAAGCGTCTTTTCATGGCGCTGGTTGAATACGCCCGCCGTGTTCAGACGAAGTTCGATGGGTGTTTCTGGCTCATCTATTAAAAAGGACTGAATACGTTGTGATGCAGCATCAAGGCTCTCGGGCTGCACAAACGGGTAGATCAGGTTGACATGTGGAGGCCACTTGCGCGCAGCCTTGTCGTAGAGTGTGCGGAGCCGGTCAACTGCCGGCCACTCGCTCTCGGGTGGGATAAAACACAACGCTGTTGCGTGTGAATTTATGGTGAAGGATACCCCTTGTGAATCGGGTTCGGTAGTCGCCATGCGTGGTCGTTGAAATCTGGTATCGGACTAAAAATAATTTGTAGGGGTATAAGGGGAGGTAGGGGAAAAGAAAAGAAAACAATGCAAATGAAATAGCGGCGTGTAAATGCGACTCTGAAGTGGTGCCGTCGGTGTTTCTTTCCTTCTTGTTGATGGAGTCTATCAGACACCGCACCAGACAATTAGGAGGGCCAGCCTCCTTATATGGTGAGGAAAACAATAAACTTATCACGAAGCTGAGATCGTGAAATTAAACAGACAGCCGAACAGCCCTGGAGCTATGGCTTCCCCACAGATGCACACTAGTGCCCGAAGATGTGTTTCTTGGGGGACAAGGGCAAGGCTTAAACCGGCGTCGGATTCAGAGAGTGATCTTTCTGTGTTTGTTTGATGGCCAAGGCTGCTGTGGCTTGCTGTTAGGAGCCGGCCAGTGACTCATGGAGACAAAAGCCTCGCGTGGAGTTTTTGAAGGACCGTTGAAACAGCAATATTAGTATGCGAAATTCAGACACAAAAGAGGCAAACCAAACGGGTGACTCAACCGTATGGAGTTTGGGCCATCAAACCAGTGGCTAAGCTCCATAATTGCAGGGAAGTGGGCGTTGTACAAGTCGAATAGCTGTGAGAGAGTCGGTTACGGGATTGTGGAGCATCTGTTGAGGCGCAGCCTTGTTGTTAGCAGAACACTCGAGGCATCTTTCATTCGTCGAGAGATTTGTTCGTAAACATAGAGAAATGAAAATCCGAACCGAGAATGAGAGAGTGTATCGAAAATAAATAATAGAAATTCAAAATATATTATTACCCAAATAGTATGAACCAACTCCGTCGCTGAGAATGGCGATATGCCACGATTTCCGATCTTTACCAATCGTGCAAATGAAAAGCCAAAACAATATGTCCAAAAAAAAAATCCAAATATTAGTTGCAAGTCCTCCCGGACCCAAAATAAAGAGGTGAGATAAAACAGCGTCGACAAGGCCAAGTCTTCAACTGTACTCGCTGCCCCATTCGACGACTGTGATACCTCGTCCAACGCCTTCCATAAGCGCTTCTAGCTTGTCCTCGTTGGTCACCCAACCAGAGCGCTTTGTGCTAATCGCATAGCGAATGGGATCACGCCACTCCTTCCACCACATCTCCTCGCTCTGGACGGCAAACTTGCGCGCCGGGTCGCCGCTCTTGTGCGTCGCAAACGGCCAAACAGCCTTGACGACTTCGTATGTGCTCTTGCCGGTAAAGAGTGTGGCAACAGACGTAAAGAACTTGTTGACCTTGTCGGGGCTCTGGACGATAACGCGAGCGTGTGTTACAGGGAACGTCACGGTCACGACGCCCTTGTAGCCGGTGGTGGCCACGAGACTGCGGATCTGGCCCTCCAGCCAGCCAATGTCCATGTTGGCGACCTGGCGCTCAAAGACAAACGACTTGACCGACGACTGGTCCTCGACAAATCGCCGACACCACGCATCAATAGCACTGCCGGCATCGCTGCTCTCAACCTCGGGCAGAGCCGACGGCTTATTCGAATTGCCGCCGCGCAGGGCCAGCTCGCCACGGCCGACACACCGCACGTAGTTCATGCGCCGCCGCGGGTCTTCAGACAGCAGCAGGTGCATGAGGTTGGCCTTGACAGAAAAGTCGACCTTGCTGCCGCGGGTGCCCTGAATGTGAATCAGCGGCTTTGGCGGAACGGTGGCTTGTGACCGGATCAGGTTGGCGAGAGCCGAGGCAGTAGCCGACAGGTAAGGGGCCGAGGACTTGAGGGCCGTCTTGTCGGGAGACAGGTCGAACAGTGGCGGCGAGTAGATGCGGTAGTCGACGTAGGGGAGCCCTGGGTACTTGGGAAAGGGGCGTTTCTGGGCGGCGACAACGGCGGCGGCGGCAGCGCTGCCGTCTTGTCGTTGGAGGGCGGCTTCGTGAGCAGGCGATGCCGGCCCTGAGTAGATTGGCGGTGCATGGTCGTGGGGTGCTGAGGAGGACGATGAAGGACCGCCACGAGTTGTTGTTGTCGCTGTCTCTTCGTCTGTGTCGCTCTCTACGCCGATAAGGGATTCGCTGCGGACACGGCCGCCATTGGTGTCGTCATCTGGCTGGGGTGTCAGAACGGCCTGGCCGTTGTAGTGTTCTGCGAGCCGGCCCTTTTCGGCGCTGGCAGAATTTGACGAAGCCATTGTTGGTTGTGAGTTGTGTTGTTTTTGTGTTGTAGAATGGAAAAAGGAGAGAGAGGAAAGAGAGGCGATTAGGATAGTCGACTGTTCAGCTTGGAAGAGGGGCACTTGGCAGTTTTGTGCAAGTGTACCCTGTCACGGCTGCCGGTTTTGATTGTTGGTTCCTTCCTCGGGATTCTGTACGCTCACTCGTGCCTGCCCTCTGGCGGAAAAAAAATCAAGTGTTAATTTTGAGGAAGCAACGATCTCGCGAGAACAACAAACAATTAAAAAATAAAAATCGGAGCTTGCCTCTGTTATGTACAAACTACGGAGAACGGATTGGCAAGAGCGACCCGAGATAGCTGTCCCCCTGTTGCGACTTGATTCGGTCCCACTGAGAGGCGCAGTTCACCCACCACCTAAATTATGCTCCTAAGGCTCCCTCCCTCCCAGTGAAGTGCTACCCAAACAGTGATAATCCGCTGTCAAAGTCTTGTTTCAAGCGTGATATCACACGCTATTTCAGAGGAGCCAGCCTGGAGCCGCCGCGCAAGCTAGCGACGCAAATCGCCCATGCGAAAACTCTAAAGCGGCTCCATCGACTAGGCACCCGTATTTCTCGAATTTCCTTATTATTTCTTTGAGCGGCCTTGGCCGCCAGTGGCTCTCAATCACAACTGGAAACAGGAACCGTCCCTTTCACTCGCGGCATTCCGCCCAGAATGGAATAGTCAGGGTTTGGTTTTAGCCCCGTCGGCCGCCAATTGGTATTTCAGACGAAGAGCAAGAACAGCAAGACCGCCAGGCAGCTGCATTTCCAGGGTTTGTTTTCCTTAATCGCGAGGCTGAACTGGACGAGAACGGCAAGCGGCTCACTCTCAAGACTCTTTAAGCTTGGTTGCACTGATAAGGCGATCTACAACTATGATGCAATCCACATTGAAACGACATATTCACTTCCGACTCCGGAAACGACGGGTTTCATGTTTATTTACTTGTGTGGTATCGTCATGATCTATAAATACAAAAGCGTGGGGAACAAATAGACTGATGCTGGCTCGCGTCTCTTCAAGAAGACGTTTTTTCTCTTTTCTCTCTCGCCTCGGGTCGCTAGTACTTATATTTCGTTCTTCTTGAGATAGACATGAGTGCTCCAAGGTCGTACATAAGACTGCCGATACCCTGCAGCTCTGCTTTGCAGGTCTTGTCCTGGAATATTTCTTCGTGGTGTTCATACATAGCATCAATGACGCTGAGTCGTAGACCCTGGTCTGATTCCTTTGTCCATTCATAGGCGATGCGGGCAGCAGCAACAACTGCCTTCATATCCCATTCGCTTTGCCAGGCTTCCTTGAATTTGAAAAGGGCAAGATCTTTCAGACCGTCAATATCATACCGGTCGGCTAGGACATAGACTTCAGCATGCAGTCTGATAGGATGATGGACCGGATGCATGGCTGCCGCCGTGCCCCTTCTCCTTCCATTGTTTTTGGTCCTCTTCGGCGCCGGTCTCGGGCCGCCCGCAACATTGAATCCGGCGTCCTCGTTCTGGTGCTCCGGTGTGTAGTTGTGAAAGTAAAAATACCGAATCATGCAGTGGACAGCAAGAATATCGTCCTCGGCAAGATCGATAAGGCTATTTTGTCCCTCCTTTAATACAAAATTGATCAGCATTCATAGGAAAGATGGAGGGAAACAGGGAGGGGAAAAGGCTGGATTCCGGGACATGAAGGGTTCTGGGGTATTAGAGTGTGTGGAGGAGAAGCAGACCTACCTGAAAAGAGCTCCTTAGCATAGCAGCAAAGACAGGAGATCGGGGGCAGACAATCAACTTGTGCATGTGATACGTGCGGCCATCGCATGTAATGGAAAAGTCAGAGTAAAGGTTGGTGCCGTACAATCTGCCCAAAAATAAGTTTTAACCGTCAGTAAATATATTTTGTGCAATTGACAGGGTCTGCAGGGAACTCACGATCTGATGGAATTGAGAAAGGACTTGGAGCAACTCTCATCTGCCTCCGCGTCCATATCCCAAGCGACTCGAGCAGTTCGTTTGGGGGGCATTTTGTCGAGGATAAATGGTCTCTGCAAGCGTGAACCGGGTACGGGCGTGTAGACAGCGCTGGTGTTTTTGCCCACAGTAATAAATGTCGCTTCCGTTTAGGGAAACTAAGATCGTGTGAGCTTCACCCAGTATGTCTCGTCGCGTTGAGTGGGCGATGGTCACGTGATATACTGCACATTTTCCCATCACCAGACTTTTGAATACTCGTTATTTATTTATATTTATATGTACTTAAATTGAGCAATTATCTTCTACTAGTCTAGCTACTCATTATATGAGCAGCTCGTACATGAGAGAGCACATCGTCTTCCGCCCTTCTTTTCGGAAGATGCGTCGCGGTTTTCAAACATCGCAAATTTGTTTATCACAATGAGAAACGAGAAGTCATCGCGAATATATTTATACAAATAGCTAGAGAACATCAAAAGCAACCCTCACTAATAACTGCCATTCATTCTCATTATGCCTTGCCCATTGCCTAAATCCAAGGGCATTCCTTGTTTTCCAAGGACGGCCACTAGTAGTAATACACACCAGTAGGTGGGAAAATCAGCATAGTAGCAAGCTCAGTCACGATGGAGCCCATCTTCCTAAGTGCCTCTTTGCATTTCTCATCTTTAAAGATTGTAGTTCGGAATTCGTATATCGCACGAACAACCTCATCCCGCAAGCCTTTGTCTGTTTCCTTTGTCCAGTCAGATGCCAGCCGTGCAGCCGCAATCATGGCATGTGCATCCCAGGCAGTCTCCCATGCGCAAGAGAATTTCTTCAGTGCCAACGCCTTTAGACCGTCAATACCGTATCGATCGGCGAGAACGTAGACCTCAGCATGCAGTTGAATGGGGTGGTGCTTCGGATGCGGTGGCTTCGAGTTTGAAGCCGATTTCGCGTTGATGCTGTTCTCTTCCACCTTTCTCTTCTTTGCTGGCATCTGCACTGGTTTGCCGTTTTCCACTTGTTCGGTGTAGTTATGAAAGTAAAAAAATCGGATCATGCTTTCGACGGCTTGAACATCGTCCTTTTCAAGGTCGATCGTATTCGTCCGCCCTTCCTATGATGCTGGCCCGGTTAGTAGAGTAATTAAGTATGCACACCACGAGACCATGTCTAAGAAGAATATGGCTCCTGATTAGGCAATGTGAGAATATAGTGAAAAAGACAAAGAAAGATAGAAAGATTCAAGATATCAATATCAGGGCGCGATTACCTGGAAGGAGCTTTGTAGCATGGCAGCAAATACGGGGGACCGAGGACACACGATAGCTTTGTGTAGATGGTATGTCCCCCCACCACAAATGAGGGTAAAGTCAGAATATTTCTCCGACCCATGGAGCCTTTTGGGGTTGTGGTTAGTAGGTCATAACATATTGAGATCTTTGATGTCGCTGGTAGGCAAGCAATAGTAGCATACGATCTGATAGATCCAAGAAATGGCTCTGAGCATGTCTCGTCCGCCTGAGACGTCGACATGGCGGCCGCGGGCCGTTTGCCAAAAACACCGGCCATTGTAGTCTCTACCAAAATGAGCCTTGCGGTTCAGTTGCTTCAAACAGGATGGTGAATTCTATATCGCTCAGTTGCTGCTGGTTGAGGTCATCTCCTCGCCCGTTGCTGGTTGTTGTTGACAAGGCGTTGTGTTTACACCGAGTTCGTGATTCGTGGCTAAGATGTTAGTGAGAAGAGGAGAGTCTCACTGTATGGTCAAAAGGGAAGTTCGACCACATGCGCTAAGACCTTCGACACAAATCAGCATGCAGAAATCCGGTTTGGCTAAAGCTTGTAATCTTGAAATAAAATATCTCATTATTCTTCTCCAAAATAATGCATCTACCAAAGTTGGTTCATGAGAAAATTCTACTACAGGAATCGCATCTTTTCACCTGTAAGCTGGAGGGCGAGATCATACGAGCTGCAAGACCGTACATGAGCCCTCCAAGAGTCTGTAACTCCTCTCGAAGACGGGGATCATTGAGAAGCTTCACGCGATGCTCGAACATACCATCCAGAATGGTGGCTCGTAAGCCTACATCGGCCTCGGACGTCCATTCATAAGCAATATGTGCAGCTTCCAAAAATGCGTTGGGGTTCCACTGTGAGCGCATAGACCTTTTGAACTTTTCGAGTGCCAGGCTCTTGAGTGCGGTGACATCATACCGGTCTGCCAGAACATAGACTTCGGCATGCAGCTTCAAGGCATGGTGTGGTTTCAAAGCCGGCTCTGGTGGAGGGTTCTCGGCGTCGTCCAGGGCCGTCTTTGATTTCTCTGGGTGCGAGGATTCCGATATACTCAATCGTTCAAATCCGTCTTCATCACACTGATGGTCCGGGTCATAGTCGATAAAATAGAAATACTGGACCATGCAATGGACCGCCAGGACATCGTCGTCTGGAAGGTTGATAGAATTGTTTTGGCCTTCCTATACGGTGTTAGATATCGTAATACGGCGCTAATTTAAATTAAACATCGAAAGCTCATCAAGGTTAACCATTTCATACCTGGAGGGAACTCCTCAACATGGCGGCAAAGACGGGAGATCGAGGGCACACTATCGACTTGTGCATCCGATAAAGGCGGCCGTCACATGTGAGAGTGAAGTCGGAATACTCTTTGGTGTCATAGAGTCTGGAACAGCCCGCGTTAATTTTCCATAAAATATTCGGTCTATATACCTACTCATATTTCATACTTACGCTCCAGTCGATGTTAGAAAGGCGTTTGCGGCGTCTGAGATAGGACCATTTGCCGTGGCAGGCGTTCCAAAAGAAGACATCCTGCTGAAAGACATGGCTGCGCTTGTCTCTATTCTTGGCCAGCTTCTTTAAAATTGCGATCTTATTTTTTCTCCTAATATTTAAACAATGATAAAAAGGGCATCTTTCATGATCGAGTTGGGCACCATCAACCTCGAGAGAGCTGGAATCTATTGGTAAGGTTGACTGGGGTCACGTGCTCTTCCCAAGGCAGACTTGAGATATCACCAATTCGATGGGTGCATAATCCGATAGCTCTGTCGTATCACGATATCAGCGCAAGTGGATTATTGGCTCAACGAACCTTCATTAGCCACATACCAAAGCTGTCTTTGAATCTGCCGCGGCCCTTACCTGGAACCTCCAAAAGCTTCAACACTCCAAAAATTAATCAGCTCAACCGCCGCGGAAACTCTTTGGACCCTTTCCAGCCCAGACACGGGCCAGCCCTTGGCTTCATATCGTCGTCCGGGCATTCGATCCTCTTTCTCGATTCTCGCCCGTCTTCCTTGATTGCCAGTCGGCAGAATCGTGAGAGACATGCCTTTTTGTCGGCTAAATGGGCCGCCTGTCACGTGTTGAGATTCTGGCATTTGTTTGATCGGACTGTTTTCAAATCTTCTCTTTTTCGTGCGCTTGTACTCTTTCAAACGTCCGTTGCACTTCGTAACCTTCAACGTCCGGACCCTTGTTGGTTTCTCTTTTCGCTGTTGGTTTTGTCTTTGGATCGAATCGTTTTGTTGACTTTGGTGACACCACAGCTGTCGTGCGCTATTCCACCTTGGCACCACTTAACGCGTCTATTGTCGTGTTCGGCACTAGTCCCAGTCGAACCAGGGGCCAGATCATCGTGGACAGGGTGGTATTTTTAGTGCTCTTCAGGGGGCCGGAGGTAAGGTAAGATCGTAAAATGGAAGGAACGGGACGTAATATTCGTCGCTCCTTCCTATTTGCACATGCTGAAGCCTCTTCCCCACGTATTTTACAACTTTACACGGGGAAGACACTCATGGCCTATCCCTGAGCTCTTGCCGTCTGCCCCATTCACAAGTAATATGGTGTGCATTTAGTCCCCTTATCTCACTTGCATCCTGCTCTTCCTGCTCCTTTCCCTTACATCTCCAGGTTTTTCTTCTCATCGGCTCCTGCCCTTTGTAAGCTGGAAAAGTGTCCCTTTCCTGCCTCCTTAGCTTGTTGGTTCTTTCTCATCGGTGCTCTGTACCAATTACGCTCGTTTGGATTGCCTCCTGCTTTACTGGGGCGTCCTTTTCCATCATCGCTCCTGCTTTCTTTTCTATTTTCTCGGTCCCCCTAGCAGCTTGCCAATTTATTAGCTCCATTCCACGACCAACACCTCTGCGATCCTCCTCGATCGACCCTTGGCTCCAGACTGCAATCCACTTTGTCTTCAACCACAAGCGCATCTCGCGTCGACACGTGTGTTAAATCGCATTTCGACCCATCTCACAGTCGACATCAAGCTCTGCATCGTCTTTTATTTTGGCACTTGACAATTCCCACGATTACCGGTCGTCTATTCACGCAGCCTTTCACGAATCGCATCGCAAACGACCACGAAATCATCAGATCCCCTTTCAACCTTTTCCGCGGCCAGCAATCCGCGCGTCTAGCTATCCATCACTTCCTCTCTCGCCCTTGATCAAAGCTTCTTTGTTGGCGGGTTGTTCGCCGCCGTTACCGTCACCATGTACGCCGAACTCCGCCAAACCGCCTCTCTCCGAGTGGCTGCTGTCCTCCAGCTCGTCCTTTTCTTCAGCGGCCTTGCAGAGGCGTTCTATATTCCAGGTATGTCGTGGTGCTGCTTCCAACGTGTCGACTTCCCCATGGCAATCATCTTTGCTAACCTGTGCACTTACAGGCTGGTCCATAAAGAGCTATGCCGACAAGGAACAGATCCCCCTGCTCGTGAACAAAGTCTACTCCGACAACACCCAGCTCCAGTTTGCCTACTTCGACCTCCCCTTCGTCTGTCCACCGACGGGCCAGCGCCGCTACGGTGGCCTTCTCAGCGGCCAGAATGTGCCTCTCAACATTGGCGAGGTGCTGCGCGGCGACCGCATCTCGACTTCCGACATTGACATCAACATGGGCCAGAACAACGAGTGCAGCTTCCTCTGCACGCGCGAGATCTCCCGCAAAGAGCTCAACCGGGCCAAGGAGATGGTGCGTGACGGCTACGTCGTTGAGTGGATTGTCGACAACTTGCCGGGCGCCACCAGCTTCGTGACTGTCGACAAGACCCGCAAGTACTACGCCGCCGGCTTCAAGCTGGGCTTCACCGACTCGTCCTCTGGCCGCCCGCGCTACTTCTTGAACAATCACCACACGATTGTCCTTCGCTACCGCAAGGCGCCCGGCCGGGCTGGCGAGCGCGGCAACAAGGTCATTGTCGGCTTCGAAGTGTACAGCAAGAGCATTGGCCCCAGCAACCGGCGCCTCGAAAGCGGCTGCCCGGCCAGCCTCAAGGACATTGACCAGAACTTTGAGCTCTACCTGGCGCCCAACCACACCACGCCCGAGGACCCCGACCGCTACGCCCACTCCTCATACCACCCGAACCCGGCCAACGAGGTCATCGACGAGAATGACGGCGCCATGATGTCGATTCCTTACACATACTCGGTCTACTTCCAGGAGGACAACTCGATCGAGTGGAGCCGGCGCTGGGACCTGTACTTTGTGAACCAGGAGGAGGGCTCCAAGATCCACTGGCTGGCCATTATCAACTCGCTGATTATCTGTGGCCTGCTGACCGGCATTGTGCTGATGATCTTCGCCAAGACGATCCGCAGCGACATCAAGGGTTACAAGGACGCTGCGGCCGAAGAGGGCAAGGCGCGCAGACGCAGGGCCAGACGGACTGCGGGCCCGGCCGGCTCGGCAGGTGGTAGCACCACGCCGACCACGAGCGAGAAGATGCCTGCGTCCAGTGTTGGCGCTGGCCCTGGTGGCCTGCTTGACGATGGCACCGGAAACGTGGACATGAGCGCGCTCGACGCCGATATCCTGTCTTCGGATGACGAGGCACTCGAGGATGTCACTGGCTGGAAGCTGCTGCACGGCGATGTCTTCCGGAAGCCGGCTTACGGCTCTCTGCTGGCGCCTCTGATCGGCTCAGGCATGCAGCTCCTTTTTATGGCATTTGGGCTGGTGTTCTTGAGTGCCGTCGGTGTGCTCAACCCCAGCTTCCGTGGCGGTTTCATCAGCTTCGGTGTCGGACTGTTTGTGTTTGCCGGTGTTTTCTCTGGCTACTTCTCGGCACGCGTCTACCGCACCTTCGACGGCCAGAATTGGCGCCGCAATACGTTTGTGACGGCCATTTTGTTCCCGGGCTTGCTCTTCAGCGCCGTGTTTGTGCTCAATCTGTTTGTTTGGGCCCAGGCCTCGAGCACGGCCATTCCCTTTGGTACACTGATCGGCATTCTGATGCTGTGGCTCTGCATCCAGATGCCGCTTGTCTATGCCGGCGCTTGGTACGGCTATGTCCGTGTCGGCCCTTGGGAGCACCCGACGAAGACGAGCTCTGTGCCGCGACAGGTCCCCCGTCAGGCGTGGTACATTCGTGACATCCGGTCAGTGCTGCTGGCCGGTCTGATCCCCTTTGCGGTCATCTTTATTGAGCTGCTCTTCGTGTTCCAGTCGCTGTGGCAGGACAAGAGCGGCTACTACTACGTGTTTGGCTTCTTGGCCGTTGTCTCGACGATCCTGATCCTGACTATTGCTGAAGTGACCGTTGTCACCGTCTACATCCAGCTGTGCTCCGAAAACTACAACTGGTGGTGGCAGTCCTTCATGGTGGGCGGCGGCAGCGCCATCTGGGTTTTTATGTACTGCATCTGGTACTACTTTGCCAAGCTGCACATTACGGGCTTTGTGAGTAGCTTGCTCTTCTTCAGCCACAGCTTCATTGCGTGCTGTGTTTATGCGCTGTTGACGGGCACAGTCGGCTTCCTGAGCACCTATGCGTTTATGCGGAGAATATATGGGTAAGTTGATGTCATAATCTTTCTCTCGTTGCTTTACGAACACTTGCTAACAACTCCCAGTGCCATCAAGGCCGATTAATTGAATAAGTCGAATTTTTGGAGCGGCGCACTTGGGTGGGAAAGAAACTGCATGTTTCGACTTGCATCCAAAATATTACGGCGTCACACACGGATAGAATCACTTGCGACTTGGGCCACGGCGTTTATTGCTCTTTTCTTTTGTCTATTTTCTTTTTTTGTCTACAGATTTCTGTCTTTTTGCTCTCGCTCTCTTGGATATTTTAATGAATCGTAATGCAGCAGTTGACGTTGAGGGCTAGGAAGTTTAAACCAAGTAGGTCCAACCAGCCAAGACAGCCTCAGCCATAGCTTAACTGCAGCCTTGGATGAACTACTTTCTAGTCTACAAATAAAATAAATTGTCAAACAATCAAGTTCTCAAAATAATAAATGCCCGATGCTGTGTTTATGAGAAGTAGTTTGGGAATGTCGTCGCACGTGACTGTTCACGTGTCATTACATAAGCCACGCGCTCGCGCCTCATGGTTCGCGCATCGCCTGTCGCAGAAATCCCCAGCCAACAAAATCAAAGGAGAGCGCAACACCGCGAAATCCCCCAAGCAAGCCCACATAAGGGAAGCTCGACGCAAGCTAGCCACGACGACGACCCAGCCCGCACCGAGCACTGCTCACACCGAGCCAATTCCTTTCGCCAGTGCTGTCCCCGGCTGCACGCGTCAATTCGCATCCGATTGAATTATCCCTTTTTTGTTTTCGATCAAATCGACCCCGAATCAACCAGGATCTCGAGCTCGACCTTCATCTCGACCTCGCCTCTCCCACCCCCTCCATCTCCATCACCTCCCCTCCTCCGCCCCTCGACATCCAGCCACAATGTCGGGCCAGCTTAACAAATGGAAGGAGGAGCAGATTCTCATTATCTGCCCCGGCAGCCATACGACGATGGCGCAGCTGGGGTGCAATGAGCTGACGCCGCCTGCGTTCCGGGTGCCGACGCGCATGTTCCGCGACGAGGAGACGGGCGACTGGCGGCCGTACCGCACGTTCAAGCGCAAGAAGCAGGGTCAGCAGCTCAGGATCACGGCAAACGGCGAGAACGGCGAGAATGGAGAGAAGAACGACGAGTCAAAAGAAGACGAGTGGGAATACGTCGAGGATCCCGAGTCGGACGAGGGCGCCGTGTACCCAATGCAGGGTGAGTGCGCTGCACCCAGTGCTCTTTTGTTTCAGTGTACTAATACTCCTTGACTCAGGCGGCCACATTGTCAACATGGACGCTTTTCTGGCGTTCCTCGAACACGTCCACGGCCTTTTGACGACAACGTATCACAACACGCCGATTGTGCTCATGACTTCATCGCAGTGGACACGGCCCGACTGCGAGGCAATTGCGCTGTACATCTTTGAAAAGACGCGCACGCCGGCGCTGTGCATGATCAACAGCGCGCTCGCGACGCAATACGGCCTCAAGTGGCCCCACATGACGGTCGTCGATATTGGCTTTGAAAAGGTCGATGTCACCTGCATCTACGACAGCCGCATCGTCAACTACCTGGGCGTCGGCTATGCAGGTGAACCGGGCGACGACCGCGCGATCTCAGGCGGCGAGGTGTTCACGCAGCGTCTGCAGTCGCTCCTAAAGGAAAAGAGCTTCACACACGAAATGGCCGAGCAGCTCAAGAAGAGCAACATTTGCGAGGTGCTGCCATACGCGCCCGAGTTCCCCAAGCTGATGGAACTGCCTGCCGACGACGCTTCTGCGGCCACGGCTGCTGCGACGGCCAGTGCGGCTGCCAGCAGTGGGCCTAGCGCTGTTCTGTCAGCGGCTGCAGGCACAGACGACCCGCTTGGCGCCGGCAGTGCTCCCGCGAACGGCTCTGCTGCTGCTCCTGCTGCTGCTCCTGCTACTTCGGCGCCCGCAGCAGACGCTGGTGCTGATGATGCGGATGACGGCACACTGCCTGTCGCCGAAGATGGTGTGCTCGATGTGGCGTCGATCGTCACGAGCGGCCAAACCAAGGAATTCCTTGCCAAGAAGGACAAGGAGCGGTCGGAGCGAGGCCGCTTCGGCCGACGCAACAAGGACAAGGAGGCCGAGGCAGCAGCGGCACGGCCTGTGCGTCTGCCCAACGCAAAGCGGGCGCGCGTGACGTTCCACTACGAAGAGCTCGTGGAGGAAGA
Organism: Sporothrix pallida; assembly: GCA_021396235.1. Classification (NCBI taxonomy): domain Eukaryota; kingdom Fungi; phylum Ascomycota; class Sordariomycetes; order Ophiostomatales; family Ophiostomataceae; genus Sporothrix; species Sporothrix pallida. Next base: position 234,071 of record WNYG01000026.1, read on the forward strand.
GGAGCAAGGAGACGCGCCCCAGCCGACCAGTAACGGTGCTCGCAGCGGCGCTTCCGGCGCTGCTGCTGGCTCGGCGAGTAACGGCACATCCAATGCCAACGGCAAGAGCCACGACGAGGAGGGCGAGGGCAGCGAAGACGGCTCTGAAGGCGAGGGCTCTGAGATGGAAGAGGACGAAGACGAGGAGAACGAGGCCGGCGACGATGACGAGACCAAGGCTGAGAAGAAGGCAGCCGAAGCTGACAAGCCAAAGGACGACAGCGCAGCGCCGAGCACAGAAGCAGTAAAGGCTGAGGGTGCGCCATCGGCTGCCGCGCCAGCACCAGAAGCCGACAAGCCGTCCGAGGAGAAGCCAAAGGAGGAGCCTGTTGCATCCACAGCCGATGCGGCGGAGAAGCCAAAGGAGCCCGAGGCACCTGCTGCTGCCGCTACATCATACGATGCCCCTGCTGCGCCTGCTGCGGCGCCGTCAGAGGACAAGCCCGCGGCGCCATCGACGCCAAAGGCCGCCAACGAAGACGCCACGATGGAGGATGCACCAGCGGCAAAGGAGACCCCCGCTGAGGGTGATGCTGCCAAGGCTGCCGATGCGCCCGCGGCAACATCGACCGAGCTGGTTCTCGCCACGCCAACGGCGCCCGCCGCCCCCGTTGTCGAAGAGGCCCCCATGGCCGTCGTCGAGGAGCTCAAGGGCCCCCGCTACAAGCGCCTGCGGCGCGACTTCGAGATCGGCCTCGAGCGCTTCACCTTTGCCGACCGCTACGAGATCGACCGCATCGTCTCCACCATCTACCGCACCGTCCAGGGCATCGAGGAGATGTACATGCGCCCGGCCTGCTGGGAGAACCTAGTCTTTGTCGGCAACGGCTGCCGCCTGCGCGGCCTACGCGAGAACATTCTGCAGACGCTTAACGCGCGCCATCTCATCTCGCCGTCCACTGCGACCATGTTCACCTCGGAGCTCCCTAGTAACATGGGCACCCCCTCGGGCACTGGGTCGCAGACGCCCACCGGCAGCTTCAATACCCCGCCGCACCAGCTGCCCACCTCGTCCGCCGTCAACCCGCTGCTGCAGGCCGCCACGACGGCTTCTATGCCCGGCGCGCCCGCCTCGAATGCTGGCGGCGATGCCGGCGGCGCACACTCGCACCACTTCCACTCGCAGACCCCGACGACGATCAAGCTCGCGACCCTGCCGACCTACCTCGGCGAATGGACCAAGAACGGCTTTGAAGAGGCCATGTTCCTCGGCGCACAGGTCGCCGCCCGTCTCGCCTTCTGTGTCCACAACTTGGACGTTGCCGGTCTCGAGAGCCAGCGCCAGATGAGTCTAACACGTGTCGACTACAAGTAAGTCATCCATCCCCAATAATTTCATATTTGGCGCCATGCTAACAACACAGTGAACTCGGCCCCAAGGGTATCCGCACGCACGCCATGCTGGGCTAGCCGTCCTCGCGTTGGGAGAGTGCAGATGAGAGTACTTGGAGGAAACACCGCCGCGGTCGGCCGCCGTGGAAAGCACACCACACCAGCGATGCAGATGTTTTCGGCCATTGAAAGGGGAAAGCGACGAAAGAGTGAGTCGAGGAATGAGGAACGGACAATGGGTTTATTTTACCGGCCAGGGGTTTAAAGGGTTGTTTTTGTTTGGTCTTTTTGTCTTGCCTATTTTGCTGTTTCTGCTTCTTGTCGTTTGTTTGTGATTATCATTGTAAAATGTAACTGGTACAGGCTCAACCCGCACTGCCTATTGGTTGTTGGTTTAGTTTTCATTATAATTGTGTTTATATGAAGGTCAGGTCGGGCAGTTGTCGTTTGTCCCGTGTTGCAGTTTTCATTTTGTGCTTTATTTTATTTGCTTTTTATTCCTTTTGCGTAAATAAAAATACAAAGGAAAAGCTCGACAGAAAAATTCCATGTTAATCTTTTCAAATGAACTAAGAATAAAAAATCATTCATCAAATATGTCCTTTAATTAGATTTCAGATCATTCCAAGATAAATTTCTGAACTGGCAATTGTTTGTAAACGTGGATATATTACGTGCCGCTCTGCGTACACTCTATTAAACATATTATGAATATTTGCTTCCATGCGACGCTGCGCAGCCCAGAAATCATAAACGAAAAGCAACCCAAGACCCGAACAATGATTTCCGCCGTGCCATCTATGAAACAAATATGATATGAGACCGTGAATACAAGAGCAATAAAAACAAGAAATAACAATCAACAATCAAAATCCATGCTGCCCTGTTTGGATATCTCTGGTCATGCCGCCGTAAAAAGACAAAGGAAAGGATGAAAATGCAACGCTTTTATGATGTAGACAAAGGAAAGGATGAAAGAATAAGGAACCGAAGTAAAGAGGAAAACAAAAAACGCAAAGTAGACATAGACAAGTCATTGGCGACCGCTATACCCTGGCAGGATGCTGGTCTCCTGGTACTGTGCTTCTGGAATGGCCATGACCCGCGGCATCAGATGGGCATCAGCCTCGGCCTCCTCGAGAGCGTCGTCGAAGCTCGGCAGGCCCTCGTTGTCGTGGTACGCGCCCATGGTGGCGGCGCCCATCTCCTGACCCATCATGAGCATGTCGTTGGCGTCACCAACAGCGATCTGGACGGGCACAGTGAGAGTGAGGGTGGTGGCAGAGCCGGTGGAGGATGAGGAAGTCGAGGACGACGACGAAGAGGCGAGAGCCACATTGATGTTGAGCTGAAGCGAGTAGGTCCGCGAGGCGATGCATGAGTGGAAGGTCGGCAAGAACGTGCGCTTCTGGATGGGAAGCTCGAGCGGCACAATGAGCGGTGCCGTGTAGACGAGGCCAATGTCCTTGCTACCCTTGGGTGACGAACCAGGCGAGATCCGCCGCGGGCTGGTGCTGGCATTGCCGGTGGTCATGTCTTCGCATCCACCGCTGTCGCTGCTGCAGTAGCCCGAGTCGCGGCGGCCGTTGTCGATCTGCGCCTCCCACTGGAAGTTCTTGACCGTGTTGTTGAGCAGGGTCACCGAGGTCGTGTACGAACCCCGGCGCTCCATCGCGATGTTGTCGGTGCGGGCCCAGTCGCCGAGGTTGGGGAATGTAGTGATTGCGCTCGTGCTGTAGTGGGTGTAGGCGTTGAGTTTCGCGGAGACGCTGGTGATGCGCGGAGGCGGGACGTCCTGGCGGGCGGGGTCAAAGTAGAGCTGGACGTAGGCGTTGGTCGGGGAAGCGGCGAGGCCGTCGGAGCGCAAAAAGATGGGGGTCGGTTGGGGGGCACCGCTGGCGTCGTCGCCGGTCACAGCCGTCACACGGCCGAGCTTGCTGCGGGCAAGAAGACCCTTGCGGAGTGTTTTTGACGTCTCCAGCTTGTATGCGCGGTCTTTTGAAGAAATGGACAGGGGAGGGTCTAGCTGCGAGGCGGGCAGGATCCGGATCGGCTGGGTGGCCTCAACAATCTTGACGCGCGTGGACCGGCCAGAGCCGTCCTCCTTGAGCGTCTCGCGGTAGACACGGGCCTTAATGGCATACTCAACGCGGGCCATCTCGGGAGCCATATCGTCGCGCTCCCAAGCAGCCACCGAGCCACTGCCGCTTCCGCAGCCCATGGTGGGCGGCAGACGCATGTGGTGGTCGTGGACGTGCGGAGAAACAACCTTGTGGCTACATGCACTGAGTGTCAAGTGGTGCGGCACGACAAAGTGGATGGGGAGTGTATATGTCTGGAAGGCCTCGAGAACGCGAGGAACGGGATATGCGCTCTCGGCAATGGGCATAAACAGCTTCAGAAAAACATGGGACGACTCGATGGGCGAGCTGATGTGCTCGACGCGAGTATATGTGGTTCCGAGGAGAACGATCTCGAACTCGTCAAATGGAATGTTGCGCTGGGGCACAATGGTGACGCTGCCGGTGATGGAGTCACCAGAGGTGTACACCTTGGCCTTGAAGTGGCCGTCGAGCTGGATCTCCATGTGGGATTTGGGGAAAGCGAGACTGCGGTGGGGGCCGGAACCGGAAAAGTTGCTGCTGCTGCTGCTGCCACTCTCGCTGACACCCGACATGCTCTCGCCGTGAAGACTGAGCAGGAGCTGGTTCCTCTGCATACGAAGAGGGCCGATCTAGGCGGGAATGCGATCAGAATCGCACAGTGTCGGCGTGGGGTGTGTTTTGCTTGGCTGTATGGTGGGAGGCTGTCGTGATGTTTGTTGACGGTGTAAGGGAGGTCGTGCGGATGTGTTTGTTTGTTTGCTTGTCTGCTTGTTGAGTGTGTGTGGTTATTTGTGTGTGTACGGGCGTGTATGGATATATCTGTAAAAGATATATGAAAGTCGATGATGATGAACAAAACAAATAAAAACAAAACATCCCAGACAGATGGGGGGCTTCACATCTTATATACAAAGGACGCCGTCTGGGAAACAACCTGTGACAAAGAGCGGAGCGTCATCCCATCCATAATCCACAATCCATAAGCAGACAACAAAAAAATAAAAAAAGCAGTCACAACAAGACATCCAGGGACTGGCAGACGGAGAACAACAAAAAACAGCTTGGAGCTCTCATGCACAATGCACATCCCTCCCGGAGAAAGGGTACCTCGCGGTTGAGCACGGCCTAGACACAAAGCGAGGTCACTCTCTAACATCCAACAGCCAAATATAATTCTGCTGTTAGTCGATTAGTCTGTAAGTCGGCGCAAGTTCCACATGGCTTGGGGGTCCCTTTTTGCGTCTTGAATGGGGGGGCGTGTTCACACCCACAGGCCCAAACGCCCCAAAACGCCAAAAAAGCCAAAGCCGCTAAAAACGGTGTAAGAGACCAGCCCCGATCGAGCAAGGAAAAACGAACTGTTGGCTGGCTCCTGGCACCCGTTGGCACCAACCACACGCCAGACAGCTGAGTCACACGGTTGGTGTGCACCAGAACGAGAAAACGAGAACAATACTCGCCCAAGTGTGCTGTAGCTCGTCTGTTTTCTTCTCCTTTTCCTCCCTGGGATCGACTCAGGTGGAGACGCTTGCCGGTGCATGGGTCTTGTTTCCAGGTGTCGCTCACTGGTGGTGTATTAGCGGGATTGATTAAAAATGCAGATTGTGTCAAGGAGGTGCTAATGAGACCGTCCTCAGGACACTCTCTCACTCGCAAGACGAGAAAAACGAGCAAAAACACCCAAAGGCAGCAGGGTCAAAGGGCAGTGTGAACAGCGCTAATGCAGTGGGAAGAGAATCGGGTAGAATCTGGGCTGGACCTTTTTCTGGCGCTGGGTGGGCTTGGCACCCCTCCCCTGCACGCTGCTGGGGTGTTGTGGATAGTTGGCGTTGGATTGGCGTCATGGTGGTTGTCAAAAAGTGTCGACAAGCGGCTGGTGAAGGGCGCAGGGCGCGATGTCGTTTTTTTTTATGGGTAAACAGGGGGTGTGGGGGGAGGAAAGAGCGGAGGGACAACGGCCAGGAAGGCGCGAGTCGCGGAATCGCTCGTATAGCAGTCACTTTTCGAGTGCAAAAGGCTGTGAACCACACGCCAGAGCATCCAATATTGTCATTCTCACACTTGCAATGTCTAATGTGAGGTCCCACTTGCCTTTTTGCCTTTTTGCCCGTTTCGTCAGTTTCAATGTTGATTCGACATGGCATCGTGTATTACGACATGCCCCCAAGGGTTGGTGTAGCGCAGGCTGCTATTTCCTCATGATCAAGATGACCAATCCATTCAATGACGCCTGTGAAGGCATCGTCTAACATAATCAGATAATCAGGCAGGAGCGAACGACAACTGCCGTCGAAGGGAAGGTGCGATAGACCAGTGCACGAGCATGCTATGCTTGCCTTCCAACTGCACTTGTGATGGATAACTCCTTCTGTTTCAGTTGTTTTCTGTTGTTATTTCCATTCGTTCTTTCGACTGACTCAAAGAAGGCGCAATGGACTACATCGCTCTTGTGGATAGCCTAGTTTCCCTTTTCGAACTGCCGTGAAAACTGATGTTTTTGATATTTCCTTTTTAACACCATTCACATTCGTTTGGGACCATCCGGCAGGCACAGTCTGGAGTTATTTCAATGTATCGCGATTGTATTGTTCACGGTTGTTTACAGTTTTGCTGTCCCGACATGTGTTGCTTTCAATATGGCCGGTTTCGAGACGAACGTCAGTACCGGAGAGCTTGACCGATACCCGGGAACGACAACCGGACACGGTAACCGGTAGCATGGGTTGCTCTTTCCCTGCGCAAGTACGACGTTAAAAAGGTAAGGATACCTGTGAGACGCAAAGTACGGCAATGTACAGTCCCCGCACTTACATGCAGTCGAGTGACTTGGAGGTACATCCCGCCAACCACTAACACCAGTCGTCGCTTCCTTTCCTCAATTTAATTGTGGCTCTTGTCAAAAACGACAAAGAAAAATCTGCGACGGGGCTCTCTGTCATTCAATGGGCGTTGACTATTCCCTTTTGGGCGTGTTAGTCACAAGACCCCCAAACCAGAGAAAGTCATCTCCCCGGACATTGATCTCTCCGGACTTGCTTTCCATGCTTGCCTCCGAAGTATTACTTTCAATACTTTGTGCAGTTGTAAATGGCAACCGCCAGCAACCGCGTGGCACACACCGCACATGCTGTTTGGAATGTCTTCGAACCGTTTCTGACCCTTTCATATCCGTCTTTTTTTTCTGAACGTTTTGCGACGATCGCATTTCGCAACTCGCTCCACTCTGTACGGCTTTGAACGGAGTATCCCGTTCTCTTCAGCCCCGTCTGCCCCGTTCGTCTGCGTCCTTGCACGTTCCCGTATTCGTTTCAACCAAGCTTTTTGACAATAAGAAGACAATGGAAACAGAAAGCAAAGCCAAGTCGAAACGTCAAAAGAGAAATAGAAGACGAAAAAAGCGAGTCACAGCCTTCTGTCCATGTTGATTTTCGTCTCTAGCCTTCTGTTGACGTCTGGCCGATTCTCTGCAATCTGCAACGGAACCGCCGATCAATCGCGTCCACGTATTGTCTTTTATTGATACAAGAGATGGGAGAGTACGTGTTGAACAGCCGCCTGTTCATCGTTGTTGTTCTCCTAACATTTCTCACCCTGCCCACCGTCTTCTCCTGTATATTCACGCTTTGCTGCCTTAAACCGGGCCAACTGTTCCTGCGATGCCTAGTTTCTTACTTTCTTTCACCACCGAAAAAGTAGAATTTCTGCTCTTGATATTGCCGATGCGTTCACTCCAGTCACTTCAGCCACTCCCGACGCAGCATCATGTATCGTACCGTTCGTACCCGCTTTGGCGGTTTGCTTAACGGCTTGTTAGTGCGCAGAGTCACAACCAGAGTCTGGACAATCTAAAACGGACAAAATCGACAAGATGTGGTGCCGTTTCATTTTCATATTTTGACTTTCTTGAATTTAGGACAAGCGCGCCAATGAAATGGGTGCTTTGTAAACATCTGAGCCTCGTCAAGCTTGAAAGGGAAACTTGACTATGGAAAGGCGCAGATGATTTTCCATTGCTTGGTTGCTTTCAGTGCCTTTGATTGCTTTTATCGTTGGCGCAGTTGCAGCGTGGCGTGAATGTGCCTTGGGTTTGGGGTGTCTTGGCTGGACAAGGGATGGCCACAAGTATGATTACATGATGTATTCTGACAAACCCTGGCTGACAAACTGCCCTCTTCACCCTCTATTGAGCATAACGCCTTTACGTGATGCGCCCAATTTCGTCTGCTATGTAATACTTCATATTTTCGTATTGTTCGTATGCTTTTGAAGGTTTCATCTTGTGAAAACGAACTACGTCGTTCACCTCACTTTTGCCGTCATTTACCCATGATTTTGAAGTTTTCGCAATGTAGTTTTAATGTTGTCAGTCGAATTGCAGAGCAACGATCTTGCCAGCAGCCAGGTATCTGATCTTGACCAAAGAGGTTCATTTCCCCTTGCATTTACCATATGTTCTGTGGCTGTTTTTGTGTCGTGAATATCTATATCAACTTCAACCTTTTCGTTCACGGCCCTTTCCACCCTTTACCATACCGCCTTTTTATTCCCTTCATCTTTATTGTTTCCTTTTATTTCAATTCTTTTTTCTTTCCTTTTCTTTCCCTCCCCTGTCCTTTCTTCACGATTTCTTTTCCCTCATTTACTCTATTCACACCCATTAATTTTCAACCGCTATGCACACCCAACAATCTTCTTGCGCCGCCTTTTTACACGCCGAGATGCTTTTGGGTTGTACCTCCGTACCTTTTACGCCACTTGTACATGGAAAAATATGGGGAGCCATGGTGGAGTGTGGAGAGACAGAAAAAGAGTAAAAGAGGAGGGGGTCCGATGTCGCCCAAAGCTGTAAGCCAAGACCAACAATTTTTTTGAGCTTTTTCCAAGACTACAACCGTGTGGCATCGTGACAAAAAAAAGTCCCAAAGAAGAAACATATGAAAGAGAGAGAAAAATTAGAAAAGAGGCAAACGTAGGTATCGTGACAACGGGCTGGCCCAGAAGAATACGATTGGGCGTTGTTTATGAGTGTGATAGTCATGCAAAACTAATGTGGCTCCATTTGACGTCGTCGAAACTTTGAATTCAAAAAAACTGGTACGAGTAGTGAGATGTCGGAAAATGAGGGAAAATATGGAAACCGAAAAGAAGACGAGGTGACAATCATCAGGACAGCTCCAGTTCCATCTCACATTCAAATGGCCAAAAAGAGGCAGGCAGAGGAAGTGAGACAGAGGCTTAGCTACAAGCTTTCCACGGCTTTGGGTTAGAATAGTGAAAGCTGATGAGGGCTGATGGTAAGGTGAGATGACAAGGCTGGAAGTTGCTCCGTATCACCGCGAAGTTTTGTGCAGTGTTACAACGGATGTCGTGTAAAGTCACAGCATCTGAAAAGAATAGGTACGTTCTGTGTAAGGCAATGAGTGAGCCTCGAAGGAGTTCGTGCGGAAAGCGGAGAGCTACCGAGATTCTTCGAATACAGCTTGGCATCCGCCTTTTCTCGTGGCTATCTGGACCCCGAAAAAAAATGCAGATATAAATAAGTTGAAAAGAGACAAAGCTAATAGTGCCCATACGCGGTTTGAGCGGATGTGCTGAGAGATCCCCGAATCCTCCTTCCAAGTGCGTGGTGACAGGTCAGACACAAGTCAGACAGAAATCAGAGACAGTAGAATCACATACACAAAGCCGACGAGACTTGTGGAATCCAGACCTCTGGGACCACGCGTCTAACGGTTGTGATGACAAGAGAGACAACGGAGTACAAAGACAGAAAACCGTTGACAACGTGGTGGAATGACAGATAAAATGACAGACATACGATGCGTCAATTGTCAACCCAAAAAAGATCTCATTGAAAACAAAGCGGATGTCAGCAAACATCTACAACTCCACATAAAGATACTCCGACCACCCGGAACGAGTCACAACAAGTGTATTTACCCACAATCAAAAGACTTACAATTAAAGACTGGCTGTTTTGCCTGAACTTCAAATGGGCGGCGCCTGTGTGAACGGCGTCTGGAACAAGAGCAAATCGGGGAAGGTGGCCGAGGCTTGTATCGTGGATCTTAGATTTTCTTTTGGCCTACTTCTTCGGGGCGGGTAGCCGCTTCGACCTTCACGATCTTTTTTTTTCTTCGCGCCGTCTTCACCAGCCACGCCGTTCTCGCACTTGTCGAACTCCTATATCCCGCGATGCCGATACTCTAGCCCGGACGAGTCACAGATTAATACGAAATTACGAAGATGGAGGGGAAAAAGTCCAAGCCCGTCAACTTTCTGGCTGCGTCTGCGTCGTTTCTTCTCTTCCCCTGTTATGCATTTTTTTCTTCTTTACATCGTGACCTGCATATCCCGTCAAGGCTTCCCGGACCCGTCGTTTCTTCTTTCCTTACGAGGGAGGTGAAGCTTGGACCTGGGCCTGCAAAAATCTAGTAGCGTTAATGCAGCCCACTCACACAGTCAAATTGCTGCAACATACTCCTCCTCTGTCCTCTCCTCTTCTCTCTCCTCCCATCTGTCTCCTGTCTTCACGAGACGGGGCCACAATAGTCCAAAAAAAAAGCGATGGGCACACTCCCGTGCCATCTCCGCCCACGGACGCTGGATATGGAGCTCGCCTTGTGGGACTTGGATGTAGGGAGTGCTCGTAGTAAAAATAAAATGAAAATAATGGGAGACGAAATGAAAAGCAAGAAAAGAAAGTTTGAGCGCGATCCTCGTTAGGTGCATGCCGTAGCGTTGGGCTATTTCACCGAAAAGACTGTGAAAAATAAGAGTCATATACTCAGTATGTCAAGAAATCTTTTTATGAGATCCATCTTGAAAATGAAAAAAAAAAAAAAAAAAAAATTAACAGAAGATTAAATGAAGGGGAAACGAGAGGCCGATATGACTGTGCGAGGATATGGGATATTTGTGAAAAAAACAAATATTGAAAATCGTCTTCTAACTGGATGTCAACTCATGCAATAATATCGCCAATACTTTCATCAAAGACTGTTTAGAATAACGCATACACAGTAACGCTCTGGACCTTGGCTACATAATGACTGCAACCTTGAAGTACAAGTGCGCCTTTGCTACACGGCACATTCCACATAACTCCGTACAGCAACCCCGAATGTCTATTCTGGGATTGAGATTTAGCGGCTGGATGATTGCTTGTTTTCATGTTTGCATATTTGCTTCTCTTTTCTCCGTTCAAGATGGCAGGCTTCAGTTAGTAAACGTAACGCCTGCCCTACGAGGAAGAAATAAGCGGGAGGAACAGGCCTGGGGAGGTAGGACGTCAGGAGTGAAGAGATTCATCTGACTACCACCTGCCCTGTTGTCAACATGAGCAAGAATCAAACTCACAAATTTTGGTGAGGGAATCCTTCGCCCACACCCACGTGCTAGGACGTAGTTGGGCGTAGATCCTCTTCAAGAGATGGAAGAGGCGGCCAGGCGGCCAGACGGGCGTTTTGCATTCTAGGTCTGACATGTTTCCAGCTGCGCCCTTGCCTCGACAAAGCACTAGTCATCCTGGCCTTCCTGCTGGAGGGCCTCTCCGGAGTTTATCCTGTACGAGTACGGAGTATTAATGTGCCTTATTATTGTGCATACACAGTACTTGCAACACCGCATGCAAGTGCTGCATCTGGCAGTCTTACCAAATGGGGTCTTTTCGTGAATACACGGAACAAAGGTCCCACGATCCTTGTTCATGCTCCATATCCAAATAAAAATTCATGGTCAAAGCTCCATGGTCCGCGCTCCAGTCCACAGTTCGTGGGGTTTGTTAATGCATGGCAGCGACGTACCGCGTCTTGTCTGATAAAAAGAATCTTGTCATACAAATAAAATGACTGGTCGTGGACATTTGAGAAAAAGTATGAGTCGACATGTCTGTCTGGTTTCCAGGTCTCTTGGACTCCCATCTCTCGGCCATTTCTCTTTCAATAACTTTTTAGGATTATCACATTGATATTTGCTATTGCAGGTAGATGTTCGAAGAACAACATTTCGCCGGGTTTACATCAAGCCTTGACTTCGATCAGACACGGATTCGATGACATCCAAAGCCGAGCCTTGGTCGTCAGACCGCTACTCGGGCGTTTCTCTCAACACAGTCATCATCTTCGCCTCTAGACATTGTCGGCATGTTCTCCATTGTCAATGCTCTTGTCAGAGTTGTGTCGTACGTTTTGTATCCCTTTGTTTGTACTGGTCATGAACCTGCCCAAAGAAGACCTTCCTCTTCTGGTTTGACCTTGAGTATCTTGCAATCTCGAACGAGGTTACTATTACTCCTTACTCCATACTGCACTTCATGATTCCCGCGGCGCAATCCGTGCGTTTGGTCTTTGTAAAACTGGAGAATGCCCGCTATATTCTCTCGTGACAGTCAGCTTATGCCCTATGGCAAAGTGAATGTCTAGAGGTGGAAACGGGCAGCAATCGAGAGGCTGGAGAAACTTATTCCCAGTACGATAACAGCGACTGCTGCCGGTTTGGCATGAATCGCACCCGCTTGACCTTGAATGTCTGGCAACTCGGGCGGCTCACCGTGCCCGAGCCACCGCGTTTGAATACGTTCTCGCCAAATAGACGCGGTGATGATCACGGCGAACATCAGGGGAACGATGGCACGCCGCGCTTATTATGTGATCCGTCTCACCATGGCATTCACTTCCTTGGAATGTACCCCTAAGAAAATCGGATTGTTGAGAAATCAAAAAAAATGTCTTTGTATCATATATCCGGACCCTACACAGGATAACCCTGGCCGTTGATGCAAACTTTATCTCGGTCTATTAAATAAGAGCCCAAATCGTACATATCCAGTCTATTCTAAGCAAGACCGCTCGTCCGTTTTAAGGCATACGACCTGCCTGTTTCGTGTACTCCGTATGATATGTTTGAAGTATATGTGTATATCTCATGCCATCCAGCCCTATGATGGCCAGATATCAGCCCAACCTTGGTGGTCGGACACACGTCGTGAGACGTCGCACCTTTTTGGGGAAGGGGAGGGGTTAATGCCACGAAATGTACAGCATGATGCCCGCGCCCGTGGCAATGGCCGCGAACTGGATCAGCGTCTTGCGCAGCTCTCCCAGCTTGGAGCTGCCCTCGAGGTTCGTCTCCAAAAGCTCCGGGATCACCGCCACCGTACCGACGTACAGGAATGTGCCTGCCGTGAACGGCAGCAGCATGTCGCCCCATGTCAGGCTCGTGCCGAACAGGCCGACCTCGGCCGCCGCATCTGCGGCTGAAGATCCGCTAGCGCTGTTGCCGCCAAACTCCTGGACAAGAATACCAATGACGGTGCCCAGCAGCGCGCCGAGCGCCGTCACAAACTGCGCGCCCATGGCCGCACGCTTGGAGAAGCCGGACTGGATCAGCAGGGCAAAGTCGCCCACCTCGTGCGGAATCTCGTGGAAGAAGACGGCCACAGTCGTCGTGGCGCCAATCGTCGGCGAGGCATAAAAGGAGGCCGACATGGCCAGACCATCGGTGATGTTGTGTGTAAAGTCGGCACTGGGAGAGGAGAGAATATGTTAGAAAGAGGTCGCATCTAAAATCAGAATGCCCACGAATACTCACATCAGGTTAAGGTAACCAGACAGCTTGACGCTGGCATTGGCCTCGGCCACCGCCTTGGTCTCCTCGCTGTCCTTCTTCTTGTTGCCGCCCTTCTTACGCGACTTGGCCGAGCCAGACGCCGCGTCCGACGATGTGGTCACGGCCGAGCTCTTCTCGTCGTGGCTGTGGCTGCCGTGGTTGTGTTCGTGGCCGTTGCCGCCCGTCGCAATCCGCAGGCCCTTGTCCATGGCCACAAACGTCAGGAAACCAATCATAATTGCCACGCCCAGCAGCAGGTTCCGGTTCGGCTCAACAAGCACCAGCCGTGCCCGGTCGGCTCTCTCGTCGTCCTCGCCCACAAAAATCTCGGGAAGCAGATGGAACAGCGTGTCACCCAGCAGGCCGCCGACCGCAAAGGCCACCATCACCGACAGCGATGCCGGGTCAATGTTGGGCGGGCACAGCGCCAGCAAGAAGTTCGGCGGGCCGGAAATGTAGAGCGTCGCGAGCAGCGCGTTGACTGCGGGGCTGCCGGGGAACAGAATCGAAAAGATCTTGGCCGTTGTTGATGAGGGGACGCCGCCCTGGCCGTCCTCGCCGGCGTACAGCCGCAGCTTCTGCTGGCCGAGTGCATGGACCACATCGCACTCTTGGAGACGGTCGTTGAGCTCCTCGGAGCTGATCGGGAAAGGAATGGCTGTCGAGGCGGCCTTGGACTCGGCGGAGGCCGTGAACGAGCAGAACGCGAGCACGGCGAGTGCTACCAGCGTGACAACAAAGCCGAACCGGCTGCAGCCATGGCTGAGCCTCGAGAAGAGGGAGGCCATTCTGGAAAAGAAGATGTCCGAAGTCGGATCCTCGTGTCGAAGAAAAAAAATCGAGGTTAATTCGAGAATGGTGTGGTCAAATGAATGGCACGCAAGAAATTGCGTAAAAAATGTGAAAAAGAAGACCAAAAAGAAATGAAGTTGCTGAAGAAGCTGGATGGTCAATTGCAAGCCCGTGGCGTCGTCGAACGCGTTTCCGTGAGCTGAGGGGTGACACAGGACAGAACGAAGACCGGAGATTGGACTCGACACGAGAACTGAGAAGTGCATTCAGGTCGTAAAAAGGGGGTAGCTCGACAGCTAAGCTATTCCACGTGATGTCGCGTGCTCACCTGCTCCATGTTTGCTTCTTCTAGTGGAGCTCAGGGGAAGGTCGCTCTTGGCTTTCAGGGCTCTCCAAGTCATCTTCCTGCCAATTCAAAACTTACGTCACTGGCGACTTCCTCACTGTGCCCTTTGTCGTTTTGAACATACGGTCGTTCTTTCCTGTCGACACTTACTGGGGTCGCATCGAGCGATATAGGGAAAGAAGCAACTGTTTCCCCTATTTTGGGCCTCATCTTCTTCCCCTTTTCTTCCATTTGTTTTTTTCTCCCAACATAACAAATCAATTCACCACAGCCCTATCCCATGCTTGCAGGGCCCGATTCTGTGCTTCAGGCCTCTCAGTTTGTCCCACTTACAAGTGGCCGATCCGTCTTCACGGGCCTCACTGCCCCTCCTGGTAAATCGGTGCTACCAAACCCGGTTTTTGCATCTGGTCTTTTAATCGATCCACCAGTGACGAGGCCAATGGGGACTTTCTCTCCTTATTGCGTCCCCGCCCTCCTGATCATGGTGTCAACTGTCCGATATAACAGCTGGAAACTCCTGGTTAGGTTATGCGGCTAAAACATGGAGGGGGAGGACAGATGGGGGGCTGTTCCTGAGAGGGGCCTTCCTTTCACTGCCCCGTTTCACGTTTCTGGGACAAGGTACGCCGCTCACTCAGTATGTGATATTTCTCTCCCCTTTTCGCTTTTTCGCGAGCACCTCTTTTCTAACTTTTGCAGCGAACCTTGCAGATAAAAAGCCTTGGCAGGGGAAATCACCTTTCTGGGCAACAAACGATCTCGGGCTGCACCGCTCCCCAATAAAGCTTATCTTGAGGACTCGCTTCCCAAACGACCCTAAGAACGCCCCCATCGCTTCGCATCTCGCCCCTACACTCAACCATGTCTTGGCTTCCGCACGGCACGTCCAAGACGGGCCTCCTTTTCAGCGATGGCCAAGGCCAGTCGGCTACCATCCCCGCCGTGGCAGCCTACCGTGGCCGCCTCTGGTGTATATGGACCGACCTCAGTGGCCAGCTCTGGTACTCGCAGACCGGTGGCAGCGGCGATGATGAGCAGTTCGGCCAGCCGGTGCTGTTCGCCGAAAATGGCTTGCCAGTGCTTGCCAACCTCAACGGCGTGCTGCACATGGTGATTGCACAGCCCGATTCTGGCCATATGGCTCACTTCATCCACGACGACGACGATGCGAGTGTGGCATGGGCCAACCTAGGCCCTCTGGATGCCGATGCAGGGCTCGTGGCACACTCAACGCCTGCTATCATCGCCTTCCACAACAAGATCTTCCTGGCCTTCTTGCGTAACGGCCAGTTGTACTACACAATCTGGTCTGCTCTTGGCCCCAACGCACGGCAGTGGACAGCACCGCAGCTAGTGGCCGGTGCCGACGAGAAGTTCCGTGGTATTCCAGCACTGTTTGTGTTTGAGGGCGTCCTGCACGTCCTGTGTGGCGCCGACACGGAGGAGCGTCACATTATCGGTTTCCGCTACGACTACATTGACCAGGCTTGGGCGCAGACCGACGATGTCTCTGAGGGCCGTGCCGCGACGGGTGTCAGTGCCGTGTCCTTTGGTAGCAGTGCCTACTTGGGCATCATCGAGGCTGGGCCAAGCGATGAGACCCATGCCGTGTATGTCGCTGCTTTCAGCAACGGTGCCTGGGCAGAGCATGAGCCCGTCGCCGACACGACGGCCGCAGACCCACCACAAATCACCATCCTCAACGGCCGTGTACACTGTATCTTCAACGACAACACAGAGACGCGTGACCTGCGATGGTACTCGCGTCCCGTGCTCAAGTACTCGCTCACGTCGTGGATGGCCAGCCTTCCGGACGACCAACCCATCTGCGAGTTCACAATCCCGGGCACACACGACAGCTGTGCGCGCAGCAACATTCCCTTTGTCCGTACACAGTATCTATCCATTAGCCAACAGCTTGCTCTGGGCATCCGCTTCTTCGACTTGCGGTTGCGTCGCCATAAGGACGGCAAGCTCTACTGCTACCACGGGGGCATCCCCATTGACTACCCAAAATATCTCTCGTTTGAGAAGGTCATGAATGCCATCTGGGCATTCATGTGGTCCGGCGCCGATTTGGAGGACAACTCGGATGCACCGCCGCCAACCGAGACTGTGCTCATCTCCATTAACAACGATGACCAGTCTCAGGATCAGAAGGACCACCCGGAGGTCTTTTATGGTGCCATCGCAGAGGCTATCGCTTCAACACCAGCGTGGCCTAACGGACAGCACCGCTGGCACACAGAGCCCATCACACCTAAACTCGGCGATGTTCGTGGCAAGGCTGTGCTTTTGCGCCGCTACGCAGGTGACCCGTCTATCCAGCCTGCAGGCCGTCAGGGCCTCGATCTGTCGGCATGGCTAGACGACAACCCGGACTTTACCATTGTCACACCGACACAGGTGCGTGTGCGCCTGCAGGACAAGTGGAAGTTTGCATACCGCATCTCCCTTAAGGATCTTATCGCGTCCAAGGGCGAGTTTGTGCAGAAGATGATGGAGAATGCAACCACCACCAGCGCCGACGCTGATGAGCCTCACGACTGGTATCTCAACTTCTGTTCGGCAGTTGGTGACCCGGCAGAGCACGGCGAGATCGCCGAGGCCAAATGGATTGCTGTCGGCGCACACAGCGACTTTATCGGAAAGTGGGTGCCCGGCATGAACGTCTTGACCAACGAGTACCTGCAAAAGAACTACGGCGCCACAAGAGGTCGGTCACGGCTCGGTGTTGTCAACCTCGACTATCCTGAGCTTCCTGAGTCAAACGACGTCGTGGCCCGACTGATCGAGTCCAATTTTTGATATGTTTTGAGGATATTTTGAATATTTATTGTTGCGGGCCTTTTTGTCAATTTTTGATAGCACAATCTATTGTTCTGATTTTGGATTTCGTTTTGACCTTTTGTTTGTTTACTTCCATCCATATATGCATGCAATTCTGCAACAAGTACTGCATATGGGTACTTTTGCCAGGGCGCACAAAGAGATCTTGGCCAGCCAATTTCGCTACATCCGGGCCTTGCGTTCTTTGCATTGAGTCGACTGAATCGCAGACCCATCGCGGATATCAACTCGACCCCATACTTATCTTCCAGCATTGCTGTCACAAGGTTTATTGACACGGACCACCGTCATCAATATTCAAGAATCTGACACGGACTTGTCACTAACATAGGCATTTTCTGCGGACATTTGCTCACTGTTTTACGAACTCTTTAATATTACACGGGTATTTACGGTGTGCTACTGCCGACAATCTTGAGCATTGGCACACAAAGTTGTCAGGTGCATGTGTTGTGTTCATGTCCACAGACACAAACCCAATACGAGGCAACTCCACCAGGCGGCACAACAAACTACTGGAATGTGCTGCCACATTGTTGTCTGTTTTACAATCTACAGCATGACGACGCTGTGCAAGTCTGCACGCCTTGCCAGGCCATGTTTGGGCCGCAAACCCGGTTGCTCCCACTTTCCATTGAAGAACAAGATTTTCAAGATTTTCTTTCTTCTCGAGCTTCCATCTTTCACCCCGGAATCGGTGCCGTCTTTCAGGGCTTGGCTGGGCTACTGGCCGAGAAGATCCCTGTCTAGTGCACCTGGGCAAGCTGGGGCCGACAACAAACCCCCGCCAGCACATCATTCATGCCAACCAGGACAAAGATGGACATCCACTTTTGTTTCTTTATTGCTTGTTGCTATATTAAGCACCCCAGGTATTTGGTCTCCTCTTTGATGGGAGAGAAACGAAATGAGCGTGGGCATCCCAGACCGACAAAATTTGAGACCAGATGATTTTGCACGGGAAAAATAAATAACAAAAATAAAATTTCTGAAGGGCTAGAAAAAGCGAAAAGAGCCGCTGGTCAACACAAATAAAAAGAGCAATTATTGTTCCTGGGGCGAACGAAAACGGTCCGGCGACCGTTTACAAGTTCTCAGTCAGCCAAACAAGCGCCCAGCATCCGCCTAAGAAAACTCTGAAAATTTTCGGTCCAATGGCCTCCACTGTTTATTTTTGGTCAACTTATGGACAGGCTCGACAGGTGACAGGCTCTGTCCAAGTAATGTCCTTTGGCGTGATGACGTTACGAACGACCTCGGTGGAAGGGGTGCATCGGCACTGTGTTCCACATTTTTACATCGCTGCCTTGGCATATCGGCGGCGGGCGAAAGTAAAATCGACTGCTTCGACATGCACTAGCACAGTCTGGGTTTCGTCGGCCACCGTCCGAACACTGTCTTTCTCGTCGAATGCTCGATTTTTTATGCTCCGAGCGTCTGTCACTCTGTCAGCCATCTTGGCCTGCCATGCCATTACCATGCTGCCAGGATACCGGGGAGGGATCCAGCATCCAGGATGTGGACCACCTTTGGGTCCAGAACCTCCACTCCTGGCATCGACGTGCCGGGAGAACAACAAGATGAGAGACAGAACCCTTGTCGAAGAACAACAGCTCCCCTGAGATCTGACGCGCGAGGGAGACAAAAAAATAGACGGGAAAAAATAAATTCTGAATCGACAAAGAAAACAACGCACTTGCAAACGAAACGAAACAACGGAGCAACAGACCAACAAAAACTACCGAAAGAACAGACGAATGACCGTTGACAGCGAGCTGTCGTGGCTGCATATGCGCTGCCGTCAGGGGTATACGGGCTCAGGACAACAGCAAAGGGTCAGCACCAGTGGGCTGCCATTGGACACTGATAGACGACTGAGGGGCAACTCGAACATTTGAGGGTGTTTTCAGCTATTTCAGGGCGCCGCCGGTCCCCCTTTGTGTGCCCCTTTCTCCTGAACGGCGCGTCCTTTTCTGCTGGCCCCCTTTTGTTGGCTGTCTCGTCTGTGTCTTTTCTGCGTCTGGACGTCCTTTTGTTCCCCCTCCATCGCCACTAGTGCAAGGTACGGGGCCTGGGCTGGGACGGATGCATGGCGTCCCACTTCTTTGTCGACTGGTTTTTTTCTGGTGTCGTGCGCCGTTCTGTTTGGTTCTGCGGTTTTGTGTGGTTTTTGTGTGGTTTTTCTACAGTGATGTTGATGTTGCTCTCCCTGTTTTCTCGTGTTCATCCCAGGTTCTTTCTGCGTCTCCCCAGGCTGTGGATCGCACCAGGCATGTCGAGGTATGGTACCCGCGAGCTACCCCTGTTCACCCACATATACGAGATCTGCAAAAACCGGGAAAGCAGCGAAGAGACGGCAGACACGACAAAAGTAACGAGTACGTCTGGCCGAGTGCACCACGACGTAATGCCATGAGTACGAATACTTTGGCCGATTTGTGGGCAAACTCGAGCAAACAATGGAGCTAGAGTATGGGCCATGACGACGCCTAGACCACGGCTTCTGGAGCAAGGACGAAAAACGCTGGCCATCAAGCTGTTTGCTGCAATTCTTTTTCACATTTTTTTGTGGCCAAACGGAGACGTTAGTGAGGCAGAAAGGACCTTTGCGACTGGACGGATGCTGACGGTTTCGACGGCTTCGGTGGGTAGAAAGTTCGAGACTTTAGACGACAACAAGCCGGACGAAACGGACAGCAGTGAAAGTCCACAGAAAACAGAAACGGTTCGATCGAGAGGAAAAAACGTTCAGATGTCCAAACGTCCAGTCGTCGACAGATCTCGCCATGGTGGCCCGCACTGTCCGGGCTCTCACATGCGTTGTGCTGGTGCACAGTACAAAAAGACGCGCCGACGGAGGGACTGGTGCAAGCGCAAGTACTCCGTAGTGCATCTTGTTTTTCGAGTTAGCTCCGTGGGCAGTTACGTACCTCTTGGCGGAAAACACCTCGTATCCGCCTCCCTCCTGACTTTGGTTCTTTCGTGTTCCTGTCGCCTGTTTTCTTTTCCTTGTTGTTTCTATTTTCTTTGGGTCTTTCCTTCTATTCTTTTCTCCTTCTGCTTTCGTCATTCTTCTATACTTTTGTATCCTATTTTTCTTTTCTCTTATTTCTTTTCGTTTCCCTTTTTCTTTTCCTTCCTCCATCTCATATTTTCCTTTTCTTTCTCATTTCTTTTTCAATCTTCTTCCACCACTCGCTCGGAAGTTTTTTGTTTTTATCATCAATATCTGGGAATTCTCGTATCCCTGTCTTTCTCTTTCACCAATATCTGGAAAGCATCTTTTGAGACTTCACAACCAAAATGCGTTCCGTCCTCTCTCTCACGGCCCTTGCCGCCGTCCTTCCCCAGGCCCTCGCTGCCTACCAGGGCTTCAACTACGGCTCGACTTTCACTGACGGCTCGGCCAAGGCCCAGTCCGATTTCGAGAACGACTTCAAGACGGCTGCCGGTCTTGCCGGCACCAATGGCGCTTTCACCAGCGCCCGTCTCTACACAATGATTGTGCGTTTCTTCAACACCTTTTGATATTTCAACTACCAGCCAAATAGTTTGCCTCATACTAACTCCCGTACAGCAAGGCGGCACCACCAACGATGTCATCTCTGCCATCCCCGCTGCCATTGCCACCAAGACCAGCCTGCTGCTCGGTCTCTGGGCCTCTGGCGGTGACGCCGGCTTCGCCAACGAGCTTGCTGCGCTTAAGACCGCCATCAGCCAGTACGGCGACTCTCTGGGTCCCCTGGTTGCCGGTATCTCGGTCGGCTCCGAGGACCTGTACCGCATCACGCCCACCGGCATTGAGAACAAGTCCGGCGTCGGTGCCGGCCCCGATGTCCTGACCAACTACATCTCGCAGGTCCGCGCCGCCATTGCCGGCACGGCTCTGTCGAGCGCCTCGATCGGCCACGTCGACACCTGGACTGCCTGGGTCAACGGCTCCAACACGGCCGTCATCAGCGCCTGCGACTGGCTCGGCGTCGATGCCTACCCCTACTTCCAGAACACCATGGCCAACGGCATCGAGCAGGGTGCCGGTCTGCTCGACGACGCCATCAGCGAGACCACGGGTGTTGCCCAGGGCAAGCCCGTGTGGGTCACCGAGACCGGCTGGCCCGTCAGCGGTGATGTCGAGAACCAGGCCGTCGCTTCGCCCGAGAACGCCAAGATCTTCTGGGACCAGGCCGGCTGCCCCCGCTTCGGCAGCGTCAACATCTGGTGGTACACTCTGCAGGACTCCGCTCCCACGACCCCCAACCCCAGCTTCGGTGTCATCGGCTCGACCCTGACCACGACGCCCCTGTACGACCTGTCTTGCGACGGCAGCAGCAGCAGCACCAACACCTCGACTGGCACTGGTACCGGCGCCGCCAGCTCTGGCCTCGCTGTCCAGCCCAGCTCGTCTGCCGCTGTCCAGAAGCCCTCGTCTTCTGCTGCCACCCCTCCCCCGGCCTCCTCGTCGCCCGGCGTCATTGTCGGCGGCAGCGGTGGCGACTCCAGCGCTCCCCAGACGACTCTGGCCACGACCACCCCTGTAAACACTGTCACGACGCCTGTTGTTGCTCCCACCACCACTGCTGCCGGCACTGTCGGCGGCGGCTCTGGCTCCGGCTCTGGCTCGGGTAACGGCACTTCGCCCACCACTGGCCGCGGCGGTGCCACCACGACCACCTCCTCGGGCGGCTCGTCCACTAGCGGTGCTGTCGTCGTCACCAACGGCGGTGTTGCCCTGTCGGGCTCCATCGGCGCTGGCTTCGCTGCCCTCATGGCTGCCATTCTTGCTCTGTAAGGAGTGAGTCTACTGGTAGACATGGATTTGTTTTTGCTTAACTGGGAAACATTTGGTCGGCGTTGAACACGATATATCACAAATTTTGGACTTTTGACTATTACTATTTTTACTTTTGGGTTTCTTACACTCATTTATGATTTTGGAAAACGGCGTCCACACATGATTGCCGCCATGTTTCCACTACGAACATAGAATATGCATATTTTTGGATGCTTTGAGTTCACTTGGACCAAGCAGATTGTTTTTATAGACTTTGTACTTTTCTATATATTCTTATCTTGTAATATTAAAAGTCGTTCTCCTTCATTTCAATTCACTCCTTTGGATTTTTTTTTTTACATTTTGGATACTCTCTTTTGCCACTTTTGTTGCTTGCAATGCCTTTGATGTTATCCTTACATTGTTAACTGAACTACTAAAATACAAGACGAAACAGAAAAACAAGAAGAGAAACAGATCCGTTTTAGATACCAACCATCTATTGCAATATCAAACAATACAAATTCCAAAATTACAGCTCGTCACACATCTACGGCGACGGCGCATCCTCGGCTTCGACCTCGTTGATCTCAGCCTCGCCGTTGGCCTCGGCCGGCGCAGCATCCGTCATCGTGGCATCCTCGCCACCCACATCGGCAGCAGCTGCTGCAGCAGCCTCTGTCTTTGCCGCCTCCGCCTTGGCGTTGTTGTTCTTCTCCTTGAGCGAGTTGTTGACGAGCGGCGTCGTGTCGTTGAAGATGCGCAGCAGCATCGCCGCCCGGTCCTCCTTGGGCAGCATCAGGTTCA
The DNA here is from genome assembly GCA_021396235.1 of Sporothrix pallida. Lineage (NCBI taxonomy): Eukaryota > Fungi > Ascomycota > Sordariomycetes > Ophiostomatales > Ophiostomataceae > Sporothrix > Sporothrix pallida. The sequence continues at coordinate 256,725 of WNYG01000026.1, forward strand.
GCGAGTGGAAGCTCTTCCACAGCGGTAGCGCCATGGGCTCGAGCGGCACGTCGCCGACCAGCGCCTCGGACTCGGCATCCTCCGGCCGCGGCTCGACCTTGAGCACAAAGCAGCCCATGCCCAGCTCCGGCAGCCGCTCGCCCACCTCGCCCAGCTTCTTCCACTCGCCGTCGACAAACTTGGGGAACATTTCCACAAGCAGCGCCTTGAGCGTCGACTTCTTGTGCAGCTTGACGATGCGCTCCTCGCCGACGTAGCCCGACAGCAGCGGCAGGCCCTCGGCCTGGATGCGCCAACGGTTGACCTCGGCCGACGGCGACTCCTGCTTGACAAACATACGCACGCCGCCGTGCACAAACTTGACGTTGGTGGCGCTGCTGCTGCGCTGCTGCTGGGGCCCGTCGCTGCTCGACGTGTTGGCGACCAGAATGTCGCGCACAAGGCCGCTCGTGTAGTAGATGGCCTTGGCCGGCTCGCCCAGCGCGTTGCGGACCATGAAGCGGTCTGTCGGGAAGCGCGGCGACAGGTGGTAAAAGGCCTGGATGTCCTTGACGACCGGGTGGTCGGCCGCCAGGTACTTGAAGGGCTCTTCGTAGTGCTGGCCGTTCTTGGGCTTCGAGACTTCGGGAGCAGGAGCAGTCTCGGCGGGGGCCTCGACGGGCGCCTCAACCGGTGCCTCAACCGGTGCCTCGGTGGGCTCTGTCTTGATATCCTCAGTCTTGAGCTCTTTAGCAGTCTCCTTGTTGGCCTCGGGTTGGGCCTCAACCTCAGCCTCGGCCTCGACCTCCGTCTTGACGTCAGCATCCTCACCCTCCTGCTTCTGCTTCTTCACGGGCTGGCTGTCGACGCTGGCGACGTCATCCTCAGCAGGACGCTTGATTGTCGCGCCGTTGCTGTCGCCATTGGTCTCGCCGTTGTTCTCGGCAGCAGCCTCGTCCTTCTTCTCGCCCTTCTTCTGCTGCGGCTGCTGTTGCTTCTTGGGCGCCGCAGGGCCGTTGGGCACAGGCTTGGCCTTGAACTCGGCCTTCTTCTGCAGCACAACAATAAAGAAACCGCCCGTGTCCTGCAGGTGCGGGTACACGCGCAGACACCGCTCCAGCGGCAGCTTGTCCGACGCCTCGTTGGCAAACATGGTCGGCACGATCCGGCTCGGCGGGATGCCGCCGCTCTCCTCGGTCGCCATGAACGCCTCAACTTCCTCCCAGTTGCGCCACTGCCGGCCCGACTTGTCCATAATGTCCCACGCCTTGAGACCCGGTCTCCGCTTGAGGAGAGGCAGCTGGTCGCTACTGTCCAGGATCTCCACCTTGTCGGGGCCGCCGCACAGCGCAATCGCCGATGCGATAACCGACTCGTTCTCCACGGGGTTCAGACTGCACGTCGAGTAAACGACGCGACCGCCCGTCTTGAGCATCTGGAGCGCGCGTACCAGAATGCGCACCTGCACCAGGTGCAGGCCCAGCGCATTGCCCGGGTTCCAGTCCTTCCACATGTTGACGTTCTTGCGCAGCGTGCCGTCGCCCGAGCAGGGCACGTCGGCCAGGATGCGGTCGAACTTGAGGTAGCGCTGCTGCGGCGCCTGCTTGGCGCCGGCCTCGACGGGCAGCGGCGGCAGGCGCAGCGACGGGTAGATGGTGGCGTCGTGGTTGGTCACGATGATGTTGGGCGACGACAGGCGCTTGAGCTGGTGGATCAGCAGGTGGCTGCGCTTGTAGTCGGCGTCGTTGGCGACCAGAACGCCCGTGGCGCGGCCGTCGTCGCCGGGGTCGGCCGACAGCTTGGCCGCGGGGTCCTCGTTGTCTTCGTCCTCGTTCTCCTCGACCTCTTCGATCGTCTCGGCCACAACGCCATTGTCGCCCACCAGCGTCTTCTCGATCGAGCGCATCACCTTGCGCACACGCGCCTCCTCGCCCTGGTGCACCATCTCGAGCAGCTGCGCTGCCTTGCTGCCGGGCGCGGCGCACAGATCGAGGACGGCCATGCCGGGGCGCACATCCATCAGCAGCGGCGGGATCATGCTGACAACCTCTTGGCGGCTAATGTTGCCGACCGTCGTCTCCGACACCAGGAACTTTTGGAACGCCGCAAATGGCGGGAACTTGCGGATCACCGTCTTGGACGTCGTCATCCACCACGCTAGGTTGTCGGGATACCAAGGCACGGCCTGCGGCGGGCTCACGGGGTGGCCGTCGTACTCGCCGATCTGGGCAATCTCGGGGATGTAGCGCGTCTGCAGCAGCTTCTGCACCGATTGCGCATGGCCCTTGGAGCCGCAGAACCGGAAACTGTGCGGCAGTTCGCGCCGGAACGCCGCCCAAAACGCCTCGCGCTCCGTCTCGTCGTTTTCGAGTTGCAAAAGGCTGTTGTAGTATGTCTGCAGCTTCTCGTTCTCCTTGACCAGCTCCGCGTACGGCTTGTTGTACCGCTCGTTCGACCTGCCGCCGTTACGGCCACCGCCGCGGTTTTTCTAGGAATTGTTAGTGGTCAATCTCTTCTCGAGAACAAGCCCTCGAATTTCATTCCCAAAAACTCACCTTGAAGCCGCCACGACCCATGATGCTGTCGAGTCTTTAAATTCGAAGTAGGTCGAGAGTGGGAGGGGGAAAGGGTTCGAGTATGAGCGTTTATGCGACGGCTACAGTTCGAATTGTAGCCTCGTTGCAAGGATTTTCGTGCGATTGGTGGCAGAAACGCTCGCTGTTTGCACTGTGATGCATCCAGACCTCGATCGCTGGGGAAAATTTACAATGTAATCGAGGCAACGCCCCACTTTGTCTTATCGATTGCGATAAGGGGAGTTGATAATAGTCCGGTACAGGTACTTAAGATAGCTCATAAATTCAGTGTAGATTGGGGTATATATACAACGTCTTCCATATATTCATCGTACATGTTCATGCTCATGCAAATGCAAAAGCTTATGCAAAGCATTTATGCTCGTTTTTGTAAAGTGTTTTACAGGTCCAAAAGACCAACGGTCCAGTGGACAATGTGGTCGACGCCATGGCCGTTGATGGCGCTGATAGGGATCGCAGCCAGATTCTCAGTCCAGCCGCCCTCGACGCCGCTTGGGTGCTCCTCTTCGCCACGGCCGACTCTGTCAATGTAGGCTTTGAGCTTGGCAAAATTGGCTTCAGCGCTCGGCAGATCGCCCTTGGTGGCTACGACAAACCACGGCTTGCCGGCAATCACCAGCTCGGGAGAGATTGTCGATCCGCTGGCTTGTTGGCGCAACTCGTCGGCCACTGTGTACGACATCGTTTGACGCGAAGACCGCTGCCGTTCGTCTTCCCGGAAGTCCCATTCAATCAGGGATTCGCGCTCGCGATGTTCCTCTTCTTCTGCCCGTAGACGCGCGTAGAGGCCGACCTCCTTCCAGAGGGCCTTGAGAGCCGCCACCGCATCACCAGCTCCCAAATCGACCACAAAAGCAAGCACTCCAGCGCGCTCCACGTGGCGCAAGAACTCAATTCCCAGACCCTTGTCGAGATGAGCGCCCTCGATCAGACCGGGAATGTCGGCGATTGTAAACCGCGTCCGTGGAGGGATAGTCACTGTGGTATCCTCATCCTCGGCCGTCATGTGGAAAGTGCCGTCGTCGTGGTCGTTGGCCGCCGTCTCGGCTGCCTTGACTTTCCTTTGCACTGGCCGCATCGACACGACTGGCCGGCCGCGATTGTTGTCGAGCACGACAGTGCCAATGTTGGGCTGCAGCGTCGTGAACGCCCACGAACCAACGCGCGCGCGGCTGTTGCTGACTGCCCGCAGGAGCGTGCTCTTTCCAGCGTTGGGCAGACCGACAAGGCCGACGTCGGCAAGCAGCTTGAGCTCCAGGTTGATGGTCATGGACACGGCGCTCTCGCCCTTTGTTGCCACCATGGGTCGTGGTGTACGTCGCGCCACAAAGTGCGAGTTGCCGAGGCCGCCAATGCCGCCCGCTGCGAGCAGGATCGGCTGCGCCGTTGGTCGTGAGAGATCGAGGTAGATGGGCGCTGGCGGCTGGACAAAGAAACGGTCGCGTCGAGGCAGTCGAGGGAACTCGATGCCGCCGGCTTCGCTGGCTGACAGAGCCGGATAGGTAACCCACTTTTTCTTGATCCATTCCTTCTCTGCTTGGTCGGCCTCGTCGATTTCTTGCTGCTGTTGCTGTTCCCTTCGAAGCTGCGCGGGGCTTTTGTGCACCTGCTCTTCCTCTTCCTCGATCTCATCGGGGTCTATGCCTGCATCTTCTGCCCTTTTCTTGGCGGCAGCGGCTGCCAGCTCTGCAGAACGCAGAATCTGCCTCCTGCGCTTCCGTGCATACTGCCGTTCGCGCTCCACGATCGCCTCGTCGGCCACTGGGTCGATCCGGCTGACTTCTGTCACGACTGTGCCGACAGGAACTGTGACAATCAAGTCGTCGCCCCGCGGACCGTTACGCGCACTGCCCTGGCCATTCTTTCCACGCCCAGCGCGCATGACCCGTCGTCTCGCAATCTTGTGGAGCGACGTCTCGCCAGGCACGGCCTGGATATAGATATTGCCGCCGTGGCCACCATCGCCTCCATTGGCCGGACCATCTGGCAGAAACATGTCTCGCAGAAACGAAACGCAACCGGCACCGCCTGGGCCGGCATGGACAGTCAGAGTGGCCTTGTCGGCAAAGCTCATCGCGGCATAGTCGTCAGGCGCCGGGTTGAGACGGGACCTTGGGTACTGGACCGGTGTTTCCTCTGGTGTCTCTATTTTCTCTGGCGTGTCCTCCAAAACTTCAGTTTCAGCCGGCTCAACTATCTCCTCCGTTGGTGGTGGCGTCGTTTCAGACGTGTAGTGTCGCCGGGGCGCATATTGGCGATATGTGACTGGTTTTGTCGCTGGAAAACTTGCTGTAACAGACGCTGCTGCCCGTCGTCCGTTATGTCCGGCATAACGAGCAATGTGCGCCAACGGGTAGAGAAACGACAGAAACAGTGGCGCACTGCCTGAGCATCGTGGCGCCATTGTTGCCTTTTTCTGTGAGTTTTTTGTGAGTTTTTGGCCGTTCACAAGGCTGGTTGTTTACTTGTCGTTTGATATTTTTTTGATGGGGCGAACTAAAAGGGGAAGTGTTGATGCCTATATCGGGGTGACAAGATAGCTGTGTTATGCAGTTAGCGGTGCATTGGAAATCCTCCCAGAAAATGAAGCACCCAAAATAAAGCAAAGCTTTTCGTCAACTCTTCTTTTCCACCCCCGGTCCGGGAGTTCACAACCCCGCCAATGATGGTCAATGCGGCTGATATGGAAGAGAGGTCGACCGTACGAGGCTGTCCGGCAGCTGGGCTCGTATATTCTGCCTTTTCTCTGTGTCTTTCTCTCTCTTCCTCTCATCGTCGCAATCGTTGGGCAAGAATGCAGGAAATGCAGCCGCGCTGTTGGCCGTGGAACAATGGAGCGCGTGGTTAGGTCTGGCCAGCTGCAGCCGGAAATTGCTCTTCTCGATATGGCCGCTTTTTGTTCGCTTTTTGGGGGCTCTTTTCCTCAATCTTTTTTGCTGCCGCGGCCTAAAGATGCGGTGTGGGAGGGTTGCATGAGCAGCACACGCTTCTGGCGGTCGATGAACAGCGGCCTGCATGCAAGCCAGAGCCCAAAAGGGCAACCGGGCGTCAGCGCAGCACAGGTTCAGGTGGGCATGTGGTGGTGCTATTCCGTCGGTCGTCGTCTTTTGTTGGTTCGGAGATGTTTTGCTATTTGTGCTTCGTAATTTGCGTGGGGAGATTCATGGGTGTCTTGTCTTCCAGCAAGGAAAGAAGGAAAGAGCTCATAGCCTTGAGGGATGCTGCCCAATTGGGAACTAAAGGATGAAGCAGAGGAAGTCGCTGCCCTGTTGCTCTGTGTCGTGCCTGCCCCCTGTTCCCTACCAGCCATGCTCCAAATCGCACTTTCCTCTCGCTTGTACGATGAGATTCTCCTGCTGTGTACAACTGTGTTTATTCTCACACACACATGAAGTAGCCGGTCACACCTGCCCTTTTATTGTCAATTAAACTGTTCCGTTCTTGTACATATCAGCTGCCACCCCCCTAAATCAACAAAAGCATAAACACAACTAAAAAGAAACAAAAATATGCAAACTGACAAACTGACAAACCAGACTGACAACAACCCAACTCAACTCGTACATAACCCGCTCCGTGCCCAACGCAAACCGTCTCGCACCCTGCATGCAGCAGCCCCCCCTTCGAAACCACTCCTGCAGCGAATCATCTCCAGCCTTTTCGGCCGGCCCTAACCCACTTTCTTCTCTCTGCTGAGAACTTTCTACGCACGTCTTTTGCTCGCCTCGTCTGTCGTCTGGTGTCCGTCTGTTGTCTCGCGTCCTCTTGTCTTTTGTTCCCGACGTCTCCCTTGCTCTCTCGCCCTCCACGACAACAAGCACGACCGCCGCCGCCGCCGTCGCCGCCCGCCACCAAATCTCGCTCTGGACCATTGGACCGGTTCCTCTGTCTCCTGTCTCTTGTCCCCCGCCGTGCTCTTGTTCTTTTGTGCTCCTGTGCTCGTCCCCGCCAGCCCCCCTTTCGTCCTGGATCGTTTGGTGGTCGTGGCCAACGTTGTGAAGTGAGCCTCTCTTGCTTTTGTCTTTCTGCCGTTCTTTTCCACTCTGCTGCACCTCGTTTCCCAACAGTTTTGCTCTTTGTCATCTTTTCGTCTTTTGTCTTTCTACTTCTCTCGCCCCTTGACCACCTCTGCGTTGTTACCGGCGTTTCCACCGCCTTCCAAACCCCAATGCCAAAGTGCTGGCAGATCTAACGCCTTTGAGGTCTTGATATAGACTCCCTTTCATCCCCATCCTCCTCAGACCTGTGTGTCTTTGACATATACTCCATATATTTGCAGAGTCTCCCTTTGTGTTCCTCCCACCTCATCCCTCGCTCTTATCCTCCCAACCTTGGCCTCGCCAGTCTCGATTGTCTTGTTTGTCGCATCTCTTCCGATATTTCCGGCCACACGCTTCTCCACAGAGCCTATCGTCATCGTTGCTCATCTCTGTTCATCCTGACTTTCCAAAACGACTGGCCGAGAGCGTGTGGCATCAGCTCTTCACACGCGTCACGCGCTCTCATACGAGGCTCAGGACGCCTTTGTTTACCTGCCCAGCCGTCGAGCTGTGGTGCATCAGTGGATGATCCTTGCGTGGGTGCGTGTGCTCCTCGTGCATGTGTCTCCTCGAGCACCTAAGCAAACGAGCAGACTGTGACAGATCTGTGAGCAGACTCAGACTAGCTCGTCGCCCTTTATCCCACTCTGCCACTCACACCACATATAAGCCATAACCTGCAAAGTACGGAGTACATACACCCCCCTTCTCGTTTTATTTGCGTTCTGCTTCCTACCCTCCCGCATATCTACATCCTCACATCCATTGGACACTGCCGGGCCGGCTTTTCGCCATTGGGGCCAGCAGGTCACGCCTCCGCACTCGTCTCTGGTTATTGGGCACGTCTCTGCTGCTGTTGATGCTCTGTGCTTGTTGCGGCTGTTCCTTTTCTGCGTCTGCTGTTTCCTGGCTGCACTTGCATACTGCAGCTGTCTGCTGCTGAAGGAACGCGACTGCACTCGAGCCACGACACAACGCATGCCACATACGCCTCCGGTCTTTGATATCTAGCCATATACGGACACATACACAGACAGGCTCTTCTTCCCATCATCCTTGAATCTGGTCCCTTTGACACCCTTTTTTTACTACTGTTTCCTTACCTGTCCCTTTGCCCCATATCATCCATCGGTCCACCGGCATCAGCACATCAGCACAGCACACACTCATAAGACACCTGCGATACGAGCTCCATCGACTAATCTTGCACTCAGATCTAGAACATATTATTCAGCTGCCGCTATAATCGCCGTTTTGACGCCTCCTCCACAGCATTGCTCTTCTTTTTCTGCCGCCTACCTTAAGCCTCAAGGCCAAGAGTGACATCCCAAGGCCATCGGGCCGCAGCTTCTTTTCTCCTGGCTCATCCCGTATCCCCGGCCTTGTCAAACACCTTTTTCACTGTAAGCCACATCCTCTTTTGTTCTCCTCTTTAGCACATCTTCCCTCCATTGTATCCTGGCCTTGCCACCTTTTGGGTCTTCTGGGGCTGCGGTGCACACTGTCCGTTTTGGAGCTTGCATCCTACACAATATATGCACTTTTGCAGCTGCACTTCCTGTGACACCCAAGGGAGGGAGAGCCAAGGAGCTCTTAGTTTATCTTGTTGTGTCTTTCGTGTCTATTGTTTTGGTCTATTTTTTCCCGCCTGCACGCACTATCTCTCCACGTCGAGGCACCAGTCATGTTTGTGTCCAGCACACCAACTGCCTGAGACAAAAGTGGTAGAAAGTGGCAGAATTGGCAGTTTTGACAGGACTGGCAGCATTGGCAGCAGTTGTGGAAGCGGGAGAATATGACGAGACAACTACAGCCAAGCGGATCGCGTAGACTGACAGATGTAGGTAAACACACAGCATTTGGATTTCCGCCTGACGCCGCCTCACTTTTCCAAACAACCCACTCGTTCCTTTTGTCTTTCGTGGGGTGGTGATCCTGGCACAGGCCCTTTCTCTCCCATCTATCAGGTTAGTAGTCGCATTTCGATTATCTTCTTTGACGAGCTACGATCCCCTGCTTCCCTCATAGATATCACCACCCGATATCCATGCATTGCATCTCGTCTCCTTCTCTCTCCCTCTCCCTTTTTATCTCTTCTGTTTCCACTCTTGTTCCACCCCAGATCTTCAACTTCTTTCTTCTTTCTCCTTCATGCCCCCTCTCAATCTTCACGTTGAGCACTGTTATGATCTTTTCCTCCGGTTTGCCTGGCTGGCCCAGTCGTAGACCAAGAGGACGAGCAAAGACATGATCGTGTCGTCCGTACTGGCAGCTCCTCATTGTGCACTGTTGCACTCTCCTCGCTAGACCGCCTTTACACTCACCACCACGCCTTCGACCACGACCGCTGCCAGCCCTCTCCACACTCCACACACATCGACAAGCGCCCTCTACCCCATACCCTCCCCCTATGCCATCCCCATATTCTCTGACCGACACCGCTCCACTGCCCCTGCTCCACCCTTGGACTCCTCTTCCTCTCTTGTCTCTTTCTTTTCGTCCTCGGACCGTCTACTAAAACAATGTATACTGAAGAGTATCGAGAACCCAAGCCTCGCAAGATCGTCATCAGAATGGATCCGGACTGCGCAATATGCCGCGCGCCTGCCACGATCCAATGCGATTGCGAGGCGCGCGGCCTCGAAATGGCCATCAAGCAGGCCGAAAACCGAATGATGCATCAGATTTATGAAGACATCAGGTATGCCCTTTCCACTTTTTTACCCCGTCGTATTGTTTGAGGTTTCCCTCGTTTCCCCTGCCCTTCCAATTCCTCGACGACGTTCACTAATACCACAAGAACGTGGGTCAAGGAACACGCACGCGACTACATTCTCGAGTACTTTTCTCTTCTCAAAGATCGACGGCTCAAGGCACACGAACAAAGCATGGAGCGGATCAAGCAGCAGGCCTACTACTACCACACACGACCACATCCGAATGAAATCAGCCAGGCCCAGATGGCCTTCAAGCGGGGCATCGACGACGACTGGCAGTCATCCGTCCAGCGCTACCCGGAAGTCCTCGAGTACTACTACAGCTTGATCAGCCTCAATCTTCCCTCCGACGACGACCCCAACGTGCGTGACCCACCACTCAGCGCCCTCTCTGGGTCTCGCAAGTCCGGCCGCCGAACAGCCGGGCCCGCCACCATTGCCAGCGGCATGGAGAGTATCGCTGCTCCGCCACCCCAACCTGCTCCCCAGCGAATCAGCATGTACGGCCACCCAAGAGACGTCCGTGATGTCCGTGGGCGCACGCCGCCACCGCCGCCGGCATCAGAGCGTATGCCAAGAACACCGCAACCAGACCGCCGCACTTCTTTCCGACAGCCACCTCCGGGGCCCCCTTCCTACTATCCACCATACTGAGCTGAGTGAGACGTTGCCCATTGCACTCTCCGCTTCTATCTCGTGACGAACAAAAGTGCGCAGCCTGCCTTCTTAATCGGCTGTTTCCTTTGTGCATTGCATTTCCTGCGTAATGATAATTACGATATGACGACTTCCTCTTTGCTGTGACTTTATTTTTGCCTCCTTTTTCTCTACGTACCGCCTTTTTGTTTAACTTCATTTAAGCGAAGGCGCTGCATGGTTTTTATTTTATTTTATTTGTGTTTCCTATTTTGCTGAGCAAACCTGCTCATACTCATCCCTTATGCTTTGTCTCTTTGCTTACACCGGGTAAAAGAAAAATGATCGAAACGATGGAAGCCATCCAAGACTGTATCTCTCGGCGCCAATTTTCTTAATCTCTACTACTGTGTCCTTCGCTATTTTCTTCTCTTCTCCTACCTATATTTCTCACTTTTTTGGAGTACGGCGAGATGGAAACGACACGTTATTACGGAGGCTGCCTTTAGCGTTTCCGTTTATTTTTATTGCCTTTCTTGTTTCCACCTGTTTGTAGCGATACTATCCAAAAACTCTAGCTTATTATTACCGTCTGATGCCGTAGCTAGGCTAGATAATCAAACATAATGACAAGCAGGTTATCATATAACAAACGTCAAGCACAGGTGGTTTTCTTTATTCGAGCACAACAGCAAACACATCATTTGCAGTATTCTGTTTTTATTTGTTCCCTCAACTGCATATGTAATATAGAGCTTTTGTTCTTGCTATAAAAGCAACAAGTACAATTCATGACCACGCTGTAAATTTTTCTTCTTTTTAATAACCTGAGCATTAAACTGCTCACCCAGTAAAAAACGGTTTGAAAATCGACAAACCCCCAAGGAAACTATGAGGGTCAGAAGAAGAGTAACCCGGAAAAGAGAGACAATGATAAAAGGTTTATAAAATCAAGGTTTAGAAAATAGTTTTGGCTTGACAAAAAGAAGGTGCAAAAAGACAGCGCAAGATACAACAAAAAGAGAAAGCCCTCCGGCAAACAAGATATAATATAGTTTTTGTGCAAAAGACGAGGAGAGCGGAGGAAGAATGGAGGCAAAGAGGTAGACAAAATTGGGGTGAAAGTGGTCGATTAGACCTTTTTGGACAAAAAAGTTAACGTAAAAGGTGAGAAGTGAGGCCAGCTGCCTGCAAAAAAGTGTTAAAAAATGAAGCAATACAGGTCTCACGAGACCTGGGATTTATTTCATCTTTTTCACGGTTATGCGGTAGCCTCCTCCTTGGCGGCCTCCTTGGTCTCGTCGCCCTTCTTCTCGTTGAGCGAGCTGTCCTTGAGGTCAGTGGTGACTTCGGCAACAGCCTTGTCGCCGGAGGCGGCCTCCTCCTCCTTCTCGATCTTCTCGATCTCCTTCTTGGCCTTCTCGATGTTCTGAAGCTGTTAGTACTGGGACATGACATGAAATATTTTATACAAGGCATTGTTTGACTTACCCGCTTGGTCTGGGCGGCCTGGTCCTCCTCCCAGTGGGCCAGCTTGGCCTTGACCTTCTCAATGACATCGGGGATATCGGCAGCGCTGGCCGGGGGGTTCAGGCCCATAGAGGCGCAGTCCTCAATGACGGACGGGGGCACGCTGAACTTGGTGCTCGAGGCAGCAGCGCCCTCCTTCTTGCCGCCCTTCTTGCCGGACTTCTTGGCAGGCGTCATGAAGAACTCGTCGTCGCGGTCCTCCTTGCGCACCAGGCGCGTGCCCTTAAGGCCGGAATCATCGACCTTGCGGGTAGCCTGGGCGCTGAGCGAGCCAGAGCCGTTGGAGGCAGCAGCAGCCGGGGCCGGGGTAGACGAGGGATCGAAGAAGTGCAGCAGGCTGCGGGCGCGGCGGATCTCGTCGAGGTAGGCCGGGTCGCTGGCCTCGGCAAGCATGCGCTGGGCACGCTCCTTATTGCGCTCGCGCTCGAAGCGCTCGCGCTCGGCCTGTCTGCGCTCCCGGGCCTTGTTGCGGGCCTCGCGCTCGTAGCTGGCAAAAGCCTTCTTGGCGCCGTAGTACTCGTCCTTGAGCTTGCGGATGGCGTCGAACTTCTCGCGCTGCTCCGCGTGCAGCTTGCTGCGCTCGTCGCGCAGGCTCGACAGGTTCTTGTAGACGCTGTCCTGCTCGGCCTTGATGACGTCGAGCTCGGCCTGCAGGGTGTTGTACTGCTCGCTCAGGGCCTTGGCCTCGGGGTCCTCCATGCTGTCCTTGATCTGCTTGATGTTGGCGCGCAGATCGGCAATCTGCTTCTCCTGGGCATCAAAGCCGGCAAAGTTCTTGCGAGCTCTGTTAAGCTTGCTGATCTCCTCCAGCGCCTTGCGCTCGTCGACCATCTGCATCCGGCCGGTCTCGACCTGCGCCTGGAGCTTGGCCACCTGGTTGTCGAGGTCGTTGACCGTCTTGAAGGCCAGCTTGCCGCGGGCCTCCTTCTGCTCACTGATGCGGCTGCGCAGCTGCTCATCGAGGCGCTTGATCTGCTCCTGCTTGGATGTGCGCGCAGACTTGCCGCCGGCCTGCTTCTGGCGGATCTCGTTGAGCTTGGCGATGAGCTCCTGGCGACGCTGCTGGGCGGGCGACGGGGGGCCGTCCTTCTTGGTCTGGGCGCTGTCGATCTTGGCCTTGATGGCGTTCTATAGGACAACGGGTTAGTAACTCGTAATTGTATCGTCTGGCATTGATCGTGTCTCCGTATATATGATATACACGATATATAATATGCCGCCGCCCTTGCATTTGATGTCACATGTCGGGCTTTCGTCGATCGGGAAAGGACAACATACGTAGCGAGTCATCACATCACTGTGTGCCTTCTCGGCCTTGTCGAGGTTCTTCCGGAAAGCATCCTCATCGGGCTTCTGGGGGCGGGTAGAGGCAGCCTCAGCCGCAGGTGCTGTCGCAGTCTCTGCCATTGTGATAGAAGAGAAAGGGATGAGGGACTGATGAGATGGCGAAAGAAGAAGAGAGAGCAAGAGGGTTGCTTCGTCGGGAAAAAGGCGAGCAAAGTCGAGGACGAGGAATTAGCAAAAGAAGATCGGAGTGACGAGAAATGCCGATCTCGAGGCTGCCCGCGTAGTTGTTGGATGCGGTATCGCAGGAATGTTTACCGATCGGAGCTGAGGGGGTGAGAAAAAAGGAATCAAAGAAAGGAAAAGGGGAGAAAGCGAGCCAAAAAATAAGGGTCAGCAAAATAATAGTCGCAAAACTGCAGTAGCGCAAGAGCACCTCTCTACGCAGTATTATTACAAAAGCCAAATCACTCTCTGTAGTCCCTTCCCAGACAGCTGGTCTCGCTGGTCTACAGTTGCTAGTTGGTCGTTCCTGCTGTTCTACGGAGTACTTCTACTGCTTTCTACTGTGTGGGGAGGGGGAAGTAGCAAAGTGAACTCGAAAGGGCAGGAACAAGTCACTCAGCCCGTTGCAAAAGGTGGCCATTTTCAACTGTACAAGTACTCATTTTTTTTTTCGACGTTCGGCCCCGTGTCAAAAATTCCAAAAGGAAGGAACCACTGAGCAGTCGATTGGCCTGGTCTGTGAACCCCGGTCGCAAAAATGTGGGGCAAACCCCCCAAAGGGTCAAAAATAAATAAATCGAGTGAAAAGGAAGGAGCCGTCGCGATAAGAAATCTGGAATCGCGATAAGCAAGCTCAGTCACGTGCCGCAGGAGTGAAAAGTGGGTCGCTTCTGGCTCTTGCCTTTGGTATGGGTTTGCAGGCGAAACTTTTTTTCTGCCAGAGGGAAGGCGGGAAAGGGAACAAGAGCGAAAAGCAGCGCCAAACTCAAACCAACAGGCCTCAAAGCGACAAAGGCTTTTCCACATTCATCCTCAAACATCGACAACCACGCACCCACCCTTTGTCGACGACACTTTGCGTGCGTCCCTCGATTGTTTCCCTCACTCTCTATTTTTACGACGACAACGACAACTGCACTACTTCTGTGCCGCGACTTGCGATTTGTCACGACTGCGCGCTCCGACGAAAGCTCTACTCGACGACGAGCAGACCGATAAACGACGAACGACCCAGCACACGCAGCTGACGGGCCCAGTAACGCCAGACGTCGATTTTCACAGACACAATGTCGTTCTCACCAAACGGCGAGGAGGATCCGGCCAAGCAGCGTGAGCTGCGCAAGCTCTGGCGCGCGTGGCGGACAGTCCACGAGATGTGCCAAGATAGAGTGCGTTGCCCTTTGGGGGAGTGATGGAGGAGAAACGAGAAAACTACGCAAGGATCAGGAACGGGCATGGCGAAGACGCATCAACGGAAGCAGCGGCTAACATGGCACAACAGGGCTACGAGCTGGCCGACGAGGAGGTCAAGATCAGCTTCGACGAGTTTCTGAACAAGTTCACCCTGCCCGACGGCACCGCCGAGTATGTCTTTGAATTAGACTCTACCTTCTAGCATCCTTTCTAGAATCCTATCAGCCTACTAACGTACTACCTGCAGCCGCGGAAAGATGCAGTTCTCTGCCCGGCCAACGGACGCCATGATCAAGAAGTACACGCCACCGCCCACTGCCGCAAATCCCAACCCCGAGCACGACTGCGGCACCGTCTGGGTCGAATTCATGACCGAGTCCCAGATCGGTGTCAAGGAGATCAAGCGCTTTGTTCAGCACTGCGACGACCACAGCTTCCGCGCCGGCATCATGGTCACCCAGGGCGCCCTGAGTGCACAGGCTCGTAAAGTTATCAACGCCACGATGATGTACACTCACATCGAGTGCTTTATCCAGGACGATCTGCTCGTCAACATCACCCACCACGAGCTGGTGCCCACCCACGTCGTGCTGAGCAAGGAGGAGAAGACCGCCCTGCTGGCCCGCTACCGTCTCAAGGAGACCCAGCTGCCGCGTATCCAGCAAAAGGACCCCGTGGCCCGCTACCTCGGCCTGAGACGCGGCCAGGTCGTCAAGATCATCCGCACGAGTGAGACGGCCGGTCGCTACGCCAGTTACCGGTTGTGCGTGTAAGAAACACGGAGTGTGAAGGGCGGGGCGGGGAGTGTTTGTTTTGACATGGCAGCGGTTGCGTCGCCAGAAAAGTGTTTTGAGTGTGTAATGACGGTGTGTCATCTGGCTTGGTTTTTGTCTCATTGTTTGTTTACCATAACGGCGTTCCCATCCTGTTTCTTTTTTGGCTTTTATATTTGTATTTTTCTTGGAGGGGGTGCCTCTAGTTGTTTTTTGAAGTCTATTTTCTGGCGTTTTCATTTCCTCTATATCTCCCACCTTCCAGTCGTACAGGCTGGCCAGAGTTATCATCATATAAATTACAACTAGCAGATAGAATGCAATTGTACGCAGTACGATAAAAAGTGGATGTACAACGTTTTCTTTTTTGATGCATCGGAATTATGATATATTCAGGGGGATCAGAAATAGGACCAGAAAACTGGCATTTCAATTGGGAACCAAGGACCAGGGTTGGCGATCATAACACCCCTTATTTTCCGACTAAGAACCAAGCATCAGCTCATCACAGTATAATAGATCGTAATAGCTAAAGCCTATTCCAGTTGGTAGTGTACTGACCCTGTATAAAGGCAAGATAACTGAGCACATATAGCTGGTAATCAACGCCAATATCATCACTAATCGTATCATTTTACTTCACAAACATGAAGACAGTTATTACTGTCAAGAAAATTCCAATGCATTTATAGATCGCAGGGCATCGATGAGCCGGGGTATAATAATAACAACTCAAAAAAGACAACATCATCAACCACATCCCAAGATGTATGAAAGGGGAGGAATTGCCCAATAACACCTCCTTCCCAAGTAACAAGACAAATAAATAAAAAATCAAAAGCCCAAAATTCCCCGGGCTGCTCCTGCGGTCCACCAAAAAAGAGGATTATGAGTATAGATCTCGTTGTATAAAACACCTCCCATTCCGTTTGTTTCCGTCATTAGATTCGTTGATAAAGGCCGTGAGTCGCATAACATAGGAAATGGTGAAATTAAGAAAAGGACGTCTTGTGTGTCGAGAATGTTTGTCGCGTGGGCGAGTCGGAGGCTAAAGCCAATGTGTGTGTCGTGAAATAGAATAGAAACGCTGATGACAGAGAGAAGAAAAAAATCAAAAGAAGACGCTTCAGGCCCGGCGATGCGGTCCAGGACTGAGTAGACCTCCAGGATCCATCAACATCAAATCGTCAAGGTTGGACGGTGTGTACCGGCCAGACGGAGTGGGCGACTGTGTCGATGAATGAGGAGACGACGGCATCTGGAACGGTGTGCCCTGAGGCACGGTCTGGAGTGTCGTCGGCGACCGGGCATCCGACCGTTGCCGGTGCCGTGATGTCGGAGGGCCCAAGAGACCACCGAGATCCTGCAACAGGGCAGATGATCCACGTCGGAAACCACGGGTGCTAGCTGTATGGGCAGGCGATGGAGGCATACTCTCCGTGCTAGAACGCATACCAGTAATACTGCTGGGCGAGCGGAGACCACCAGCCGTGCTAGTTCTGGGAGTGTCCGGCTCAGATTCGTTGTCGCCGTTGCTGCTACCAACGTTGGCATTGTTACCGAGCAGGTTGCCAGCATCGAAGAATGACACCTTGCGTGGTGTAGAAGTCGAGTTGTTGCGCGAGGCTGGGCTTAGGGGGTCGCGGGCCAGAAGAGTGTCGTCATCGCTCTGACCAGTCATTCCACTCAAGCCACTCTGGGCACTTTGTGCGCTGTTCGTGGCAGCGCTGCGACGGCGGTTTTCAGGGAACCGCCACGCACTGAAATCACCAACAACATTGTGGCCATGGCCGACACCACTGTCACCTCCGCTGTGGCTGCTGCCTTCGCCCGTGTTGTCGTGGTCGTCGTGAAGAGGGTGAACGGCCGTGCCGTCCACCTTGAGGATGGGCGCGGGCCGCACAGTGCGCCCGCCCGGCGATCCGCCGAACATAACATCGTCACCAATAAACGAGTCTGGGGCGTCACGCAGCTCAGGCTGCACACCAAGACCCAGATCACGGACCAGGTCTTCGTCGCTGCCCCAATGGCGATTAGCCGTTGGGCGGCGAGAGCGAATGACACTGGAGCGCTCCATCGAGTCAACAACCGAACCGGCACGGAACTTGTTCTTCTTGACACCACGGTCGCGGACAAAAGAGCCAAGAACAAGCGAGTTGGCGGCAGCAGTGGCGAAAAGAAGCTCGACAGAGGCGATTAGAGAGCGGAGTTGCTGGTCACCGTGCTCTTGGATAACGCGGGTGGCGCGGTAGATCGTGACGGCGACAACGCCCAGGCTCAATGAGAAGAGAAGGATGAGCTGGACCTTGCGCTTGACGGTCTGGCGACTGAAGAAAATGATAGGGATAGGGAAGAGGACCAGCAAGAGGTCGGTGAAGACGTTGCAAACGGACATGGTCAGCAGCTGGGCAAAGCCCTGCCGACAGTGGCCACCCGGGTCAGGAACAACCTGCCAGTAGTGGGAGAATGGCTGGCATTCGGTCAGGTCGCTGATAACGACCGCGATAAAGGTAGCCACAAGAATGCCACGGATGACAAGAACGGCAATTTGAGAGAAGCGTTCAGATAAGGCATCACTGATGCGCTTGAAGAACTCGAGGATGGCGACTTTGAAGATCCATAAACTGTATATGTTAGTCTGAAAACCTAGATTTTTTTTATGCTGAAGACAATAAGGAAACATACGTGGCGGCATGGAAGACGCGACTGGCCAGCACAAGGCCGCTGCCAACAGCCCGGCGGTGTAGATTCTCCGCGGTATGCTCGAAGCTGTTGAGGTCGACATTGTTGGTGCCGAATATGAGGATGGCATGGACACAGCCCATGCGCAAAAAGAGGGGGATGATGGCCAAGGAAACAACGCGATCTTCAACAAATAAACGTTCGGATCGGATGTAGCGGCCTGCTATGCGTAGAAGGATAATGGTCAAGCAGAAGATGGTAATCCACCAGCACACAAGCAAGGTGGGTTTGACTTCTGCAAAGGCCATGGTAGGCGGTGCGTCAGAATAGAGACCCATGGTGACGTATGAGGAAGCTATCCACAGCTACTGGAAGTCGAAGTTGAAGTCGAAGCCGTAGCTACAGCTACTTGAGCTCGCACTCGCGCTCAGAGCCCGTCCCGTCCACCTCCGTCTGGAGGGGCGAGAGGGGAGGTTGTGGTGATTGGTGTTGCAGCTGTGATGAAGCCGATGCTGAACAGGGTTATGTTGTTGCCCCCCTTGTTTCTCCGTCTCCTGCGTGGTGGCACTGAAGAATCCGTGGTGACTGATTTCCGGTGTGAAAACGAGAGGTAAAGTTGCGGAATGGCGGCGGTGGTTGAGGTTAACCGCACGCGTAGCTGCAGGGAGAGAAAGGCCCGCCTAGGTTCAATGCGAATCGGACCTGGTCATATGTCGAAACGAAGCTGTCAGATTTCAGATATTTCTGGTTCGTGATCTCCCAAGTCCCCGGTAAAAGTGAGGAGCAGGTGGCTCGTGTCGTCTTTCCAGTATGTAGATATGTCGTCGGTTCGAGTTTTCGTGTCCTTTGTTTTTGCCCTTATTTTACAGACGCCGTCCGTTGAGTGGTTTTCCACTTTATGACAGTACGGAGTAATTGGATTTACTGGAGATTGGCGCAGAGAGTGCTGGAGAAAACTGAGAAGCGGATCAGAGAGAAAGTAGCGCCGCAGGACAGCCGGTGGGCCGGTCGGTTGTAATATGGAAGGAAATTGGCGAGAGCGGTTGAGGTGTTTTGGAGGTCCAGACAAGTCTGTTTTGGCGAGCGTTGTTAGATTGTGGAAATAGAAACCAAAAATGAGGACGTGAGGAATAAAAAACCAAAAGGAGAAAATGAAAAAGAGGAAAGGAAAAGGTTAAAGAGTGGGAAGAGCAGGCCGAGGGTGAGAGTGAAAAAGGAAAAAGTGGCAGGCTGGCAGGCAAAAGATATCACAAGCGCAAGCGTGAAATAGCTAGGCTATGATACGGCAGCACCAAACCAACCTTGAAAAGAAAGTGAGCGAGGGGAGCCAAAGGGAAAGAGGAGAGAGAGATAACAACTGGGGCCTTGTCTGGCAGAGCCAGGAAAAAAGCCAAGAATGCAACTGCTGACTGGGTCTCCTCCTCGTTACCAGATCGGAGAAGCGGCAAACCCAAGCAAAAAGAGTGAAGAGGGATCAACGTTGGGAGAGGTGGGGATTGGAGGAGAAGGGGGGTGTAATGTGGTGTACTTGTATTGCTTGCTTTTTGCTTTCTTTTTGCAGGGAGTGGGTGTGTGGGTGTGGCCTGGCCTTGTTTGTTCTTTGTGTTTGCATACCGAATATGGGTGTCAATGACGGTTAAAAAAAGATTTGCAGACCAGGCGGACAGGGTTACAGGATCCCTGGAATCGAGAGGAAAAGTTGTTGAAGGAGAGCTGTGATAATGAAGCTCAAAGCAAGCAAAATTAAGGAAAGGAAGGAGAAAAGTGAGAGGATGGTGTATCGCCAATCAGGGAGAGAGACAAGAGGGAAAGAGGCACTCGAGATCAAAACAATTGCTGGGGAAAGAGTGGCAGCCGCGACTGCGTTCTTTTTGTTTCTCTCGCGAATTTTGCTGTCTTTCTGCTCTTGCCCTGAACGACCGTCGACAGGGGCGAATTAGGGAAGGAGCAATTGGGGCAGGAACAACAGACACTTGAAAACAATAGCCTTGACGGGAGGACGCACCAGGCACGACCGGGGTGCTGTCGCTGTCAAGCTAAAAAGGCTGGCGCGGACAGAAGATAGCAAAAGCAGTAAAATACAGAGGGACTAGAGCGACCAGTGGCAAGAATTGGCCCAAAAAAAGAGGGGTGGGCGTAGTGTACTGATGTGGTGAGGCAGGATTCTGCGCCACCCATGTACTGGAGGACGGCACACAGCTACGGCTACGACATGCATTCGAGCATCATAGTATATCTTTCAGTAACGAGTTGCCCTATGGGGGAAGACAGAACGACAGAAAGAGAAAACGGGTTTGCACCACAGAGGCGGTATGATGGGCTCCGTGCGTCGTTTGTGCGATTGTTGCGCAGAACCAGGAAGGCGCATGGGGAGCGTGGGCGCGTCGTACAAAGACAAGGAAGGCACGGGTAGATACAGATACAAAGTGTCTCGACTGTCTAGGCCCCGTGAAGCATTTTGCGAGGCAGGAGCGATATGGAGAAAGTAAAGAGGGGACGTCGCTGCAACGCGCTAATCTGCAGCGCGTGAGTGGTGAGGTCAAGCTGGCCCGGATTGGTTGGCTGTTTCCCTATCACAGGGCTGGTCACTTTTCTGTTTCCTGGTCTCGGCGGCTGTTCGCCGTGTGCAGATTCTACGGATACAAGCACACCATTTTGATGCCGTGCAAGTGAGATAGGAAGGAGCATGACAGAAAGGGAGAGGATAGGGGAAAGTGGAAACAACGAGTCTCAACATACGACGTAAAGTCGAAAATCGGAAAATACCAACTGTTGAGCAAAACCGTTATCTCGGCGAGGTTGGGGGTTGGTGCGTACCGTTTAACAATATCTCGCTATTTTAGTAGTTTTTATGATAGTATCTCGAGTATTGGTTCTGTGCCGGGCTGGCTGGTGTCGTGGGCTGACCTGGATGACCTGCTTGGCCAACGAGGCCTGGGCCAGGCCACAGGACGGGACCGAAGGAGGGCGATTGAGCACCGATAGGATTGAGAATTTTAAGGAGTCTGTGATGCAGGCAAGGCAGCCCAGAAGCGAGTGATCAAATCTGGCGAACAGACGTTTTTGAGTTCTCCACTTTTTGATTGTCCAACGTTTTTTTCCCAGAAGTCTGGCACCAGCAAGGGTAGGAAGGAAGTGAATTGCAGGGCAGGCAACGTAAAGTAACAGCCAGAGTGGACAACAAAACTCAATAGAACGAAAAGACATAGACAAAGAGACGGAGAGAGTGTGTCGATGTGCCCCAATTTTCGAGGGCAAATTACCAACAGGAGCGACGGACTGCAAAGCTAGGAAACTCGTGCGGAATCGAAAGATACGCAGCAATGGGGAATAGGGAGAGACAGAAACGCAGAGAAAGAGCTGTTGGTTTTCCTCTTAATAACAGAGGCAGGCAGGCACGGCAGGGCAAGAGAGACCAAGGTAGCAGCGCCGAGCAGCAGTCGCAACCGTATGATAGCGAATGCAACCCTCCCTCCAGCCAAATGACGAGGAAACAACGATACGCGGAAAGGGATGAGGACAGGGCCAAAAAGAGCAAGGGCAGGTCAGCATACCCAGCGAGACGGTTTCCCGAATAGGAGCCGTTCCCATCTCCAGTGGGGGAAGGAGATGTGGTTGGCAACAAAACATTGAAAAGAGGCAAACTGATATTCCACATTCTATAAGTCAATCATCATCAAAAGATACTGATACATTCACATCAAGGGATGAAAATGTGGCTTTTGCGGACCGCGCCTTTGTGCGATTGTGTCCCTGGAACAGGCGGTGCTGGGCGCTGGGCGTTGGTGGTGGTATTCGATGCCGAGATACTGGGCAGGGGAGAAGGCGATGCTAATTTGCTGGTTTTCGCCGCTTTCCACCATTTTAGAGATGTATTTGTGACGGAGCATTTAGGAGTTCTGGTGGGAAATATTCCAATTCACACGTGTCTGTCCGTTGGCACTTTGTGCTCTTTTGCCAGTCTTTATTGCACTTTGTTCACGCTATATCTTTAGGGCGACGCGGAGCGTGTTTTAGCAGGCGTGTGCTAAATGGCAGTATGCTAAATACTTTGCCATGTGAGCGACGCACTAAAATTCAAGGTACTGCCAGCGCCTGCGACGTGTTAATTACCAGTGAATACGAAAGCCATGAGCTTGTACGCGCAACACAAAATGCAGCCCAGTATTACTCCGTATTGACCACGGAGACAAGCTGTATTTGACGATGACACAAAAGGGTCGTGTCTTTTGCTAGTAACACAGAAATACAGTCCGCGCCCGCATACGGAGCTTTCTTGTCTCGTCTCGCCTGTCGCCTGTATTTATTTCCCCTACAGGGAGTGCCCTGACATTTCTAGCGAGGTGGCTGCTGTAAACCGGAGGGCGGAAGGACGGAGTGACGGAGAGAAATAAAGACAGAAAGAGAGACAGAAAGGGGAATACTGTCCACTAAAAAAGGCAGGTGTCAACCAGGAGAAGCACGCAAAAGCCAAGCAAGATAAAGGGCAGAGTAAGGTCGCAGCTACATGTAGTTCCCCGCACGATAGGCTAAATTGACCGGCAAATGGGCTGATCCTTGCGTACCGAGTACTTGAGGCTTCCAAGCACGCTATTGAGATTGGGATCAAGTCCCTGGAGTGATAGCGCTATCACGTCAAAACAGCGGTTGCCAACACCAGCCTCTTTAAAGTCGAGCTTGTCAAGTTCTTTTCTTTCATTACGATTTCGTCAACGACCTCGAAACCTGTTTTCTATGATTTTATACAAAGAATAACCTTTGCAAAGACAGGTTTTCATCAGCAGTATCTTGGGTATTTCGTGTCCCGTCTCAAGTTTGGCTCCATAGAGTGTGTGCATCGCACCTCAAATCTCAAATGCAAGTCATTGCTGTTTCGTCGCGAAAAGGGAGACAGGGAGACATTAATACTCCGTGCCCCGTTGTAAGTATCTTATTGCTCCACCCCCCTTCACCTTTCTCAGAGCTGTCGAGTTTGTCGACTGTCTCGGGGCAAGGTCTATTTCAGGTGTTTTGGGGCGTGGTGAGGCGTTCAGGGTCCGCAAAAACATGTGAGAAGATGGACGAAACAATGAAAACAGTGGAGAGTGATGTTCTTCGACTTGGTCGATTTATGGAGTACACAGTAATTCTTTAATTCCTCATGGAGGAGGATACGTCGTACTCGGTCCTCTCCAATTGCCTGCCCAGCGATACTTCTCCCATTCCGCAGATGCAGCCTCAGACATTTTGAGTCCTGTTGGGCCGATCGTTATGAAAGAAAAGGCCTTTTTCACGATACTCTCCCTTCTGCAGCTGAAAGACACAAAACCGAAAGGCTGAAATGCAGATGCAAATACAAAATGCAGAGATTCGATAGTCGCTGTTCTAGCCAACGCGGCTGAGCACTCCCTCACAGAAAAAGCAAGACAAGGCCGTAAAGGCAGCTGAACGCCTCGCGGCAGTGGAGAGACAAGAAGAGAAACAAAAGGACAAAAGAAGCAAAGGAGACAAATAGACAGAAGGAAGAGACAGGTCTGTGTGACAATGTCTCGGAGAACTGAACTTTGTTCTTGTCCCGTCAGGTACGTATCTGTATTGCAACAAAGATACACCCGCTCAGATGCTATTGCAATATTGCAGGTGTGTCGAGATAAAGCACACACTTGGCAGCCTCGGTGCGCAAGGCCGATGCACCGACATCGAGATCAAGGCTGTGAGTGTGAGAGTGAGAAAGCGTCCGAGAGCGTGTAAGAGAAAGAACATCGAGACAGGCCGAGGGACGGGTTGTCCAAATGGAGCAATGCGGCACGCGACAGCAAAGCCAGGAGGGAAGAGCGAGGCAATGGCAGGCAGGGCCAGCACAGTCCACACAGTGAACTGAACCTACTACAAGGTCTGAAGGTGTGAGCTATTTTGTGTTTTGTGCGGAAAGACCCTTGTCGACAGTTGAATTAGAGGGAAAGAACGTTGAAGTTCGCGCATCCTTCGCTTTTGGTTGGCTCTTGCCCGTTTTGCCTCTCCTGCCTTGAGCTCCTGCATGTGCTGGAGATTTTCAGGATATGGCGTAGTGCGATGCACGACAGCGGAGCAGGTGCGTCAAAAACGCAGCAAGATTGAAGAAGGCGCCAAAGGGACAGAAGAGGAAGCTACTGACCGCCGTTTCCTCGTCGTTTAGTCCTGCGCTTTTGACGCCTTCCTCCCCTGCCACTTGCTGGCACTTGCACAAAATGGCTGGGGAAATGCCAGGTAAGAACCCATCGACGGGCCTGACCACGAGCCGTGACCTGCAGGATCACGACCACTGTGACCGCCGTGTGGCACTTGCCATTCTTTTTCTCAGTTCTTTCTTGCCTTGTTGTGAGCGACCATGAGTGTTGGCCACACGTTTGTGCCTCATTGGTGCTGACGCCCAGCCTTTTGGTCCCCTTTTGGTGACAAACGGTGCAGACAAAGACCAACGAACGAACAGGGAGCCTGCATAATCGCCAAATCGCCAGTGCCATCACCAATATTACAACGGAATCGTCTGTCATGCCATGCCGGCAGTCCTCCCACCCGTCGAAGACGAAGACGCAAGGGAGAGAGGATTTTTGAAGACAGAAGACAAAAAAAAGCGGCAAAAAGAGACGAAGAAAGACAAACCAACAGTTATCACTCAGGGGTGAGACAAAACGAAACAACTGCCGGATAAGACTAACAGGATGTTCTCTTTTCCTGTCGTCTCCTCCCTTTCCTCCTTATTTCCGTCACCCGTCGCGCCGTCAGTCTGGGCATTATTGATTGTCGATTTACGAAGTACGAGTACGATGAAAGATGGACGAGAAACGATAAACGACGGACGCGACACGGTGTCTAGCTGTTACGAGAGAAGAAGAGCAAAGGAGAAAAGCGCCCTGTGAGCAAGACGAAAAAGTGATTGTTGGGGTAAGGCTCGATTGATGTTGACAGTTTCTTGAAAACAAGTGGGATATCGTCCTCGGAAGTTTCTGGGGTATCTTCACTCCAAAAACTCCGTCTCGACGTCGAGATAGGCTTGTCCCGGCCGTTTGTTTGTCTGTGTGTTCCTCTGTGTGTTCCCACGGATCGGTGCTGCCCTCTCGGGCCTCATTTGATCTTTGATCCTCGCTGATCAGTTTTAATCCTTTATTTTTACTTGTCTTTCTGTCTTTTTGGGTCTTCCTCTTTTTGGTAGGAGGGTTGCGTTGCATGACTGCACTTGCATTTACATTTGTTACATGGGGGAGGCTGGGTAGGCTGGGCTGCAGGAAACGGGAAAATAAGGAAGCAAACTGGAGGACTCTGTCCGTGAAAACGAAGCAAAATGCAGGAAACAAAAAGGCCACTCCATGCGGCCCTTTCTGGTAGCGACTCCGCCTCGCATCATGTGTTGTCACTGGAAAGAATTGAGGGGAGGAGAAGATGAGAAGATGATGACACAGCATAAAGCAGAGGCGGAAAAAAAGAGGCAGAAAAGGCAGACGATGTGGCAGTGTTATTTTGTGAATTCTTGTCAACAGAAAACGCAATGGGCACTGAGTGGCCTGGCCAACCTGGACAATCTTTCTGTCTTTTTGTCCATCTTGGCTGGGCCGTGCCGTTTTGCGTTTTCGTTTCTGGCCTTTTTGCTGTGCTCGGTGAGCCAGAGAAGCAACGTCTTTCAAGGCGAGCAAGGCTATTTTGCGCTTTTTTTTCGAGCGAGGGTATCTTGGTGTTTTCCCCTCATTTTCGAGTGGTCATCTTGGCCTATCTCGACCCTCCCCCTGCCATTTCCTTTTCTTAGTTGGGCTTCCTATTCGAGTAAGGCACGTATGTTGCTTCTTGAATCAAAAGAACCAACACCAACTTCTTCTTGGTCTCTTTTAGACTTTTTTCGCTCGTTTACTTTTGGTCTTCCTTCTTTGTTTGCCCTGTGTTCTTCTCTAGCTTCTTTTGCTTCGATGCATATTTCGAAGGATTCGACAGGGGTTTGGTGGTTGTTAGTTGGTGGGAAGAGGGAGGAGGAATGAGGAGTTGAGAAAAAAAGGGTGTGGTGGCTCAGTACGAAATATCGCATGCAGGAGGCAGGTCAAAGCCAAAGCCAAGCTCATCACGGGAAAGTCAATATCAAAGACGAGACTTGAAAAAGACGCCTGATGGTAGCACAACGCCCTCTCTGTGTGTCGTTACAAAACACAAGAGACATGCAGAGACAAAGCGGTATATCTTCCTATGTAGTAAACTTCCGTCCTCCGTCTTCCAAGAGAAAAGGTCTCGTAGGGCAGCAAGGCGAGGAAAGCGAGGTCCATCAGCCTAGGCCACACTCGCCCGGAATGGCTACATGCCTTCCTCTGTATGTCTCACATCTCGACCTCTCCTATGCCTTCAGGTGTTTAAGTGCGTTGTTATGTCGTACGGCCGTGTTACGTCGCAGCAAGGCATATGCGAGAGAACAATGGAAGGAAAAAAGAAGGCGGGAGGAAGATGGGAGGAAGACGGAAGGCATCAATGATGGAGTCAATTTTCAAAGCCTAAACGTCCTTATCTGATTGTGTTCTTGTTTGTGTTTGTGTCTACAAGTTCGGACTTGAGCGTTGTAGAACGCAGGACATGTGTCTCTCCGGAACTCTTGTACAAGCTCTTATTATCCTCGTACGGACATATTGCAAAACAGAAGGCCAAGCGAAGACAAAAAAAGGAAATATAAGGAAGAGAAGGACAACAAAGTAGAAAGAAGAAAAAACGCGCAGAGGCACAAAGGTACAAAATATTGTTGGGCTTCAAGAGGACAAAAGACGTAACAAAAACGACAATACGACGCCTAAAAAAAAGGGATGCCACATGGCAAACCTGGAGAAGAAATGGGGAAGAACTGACGATGAAGCTGTATCATGTATCTTGTCGCTAAATCTCACCTTGTATGTACTTCGATGGTGGCCGTTCATGTTTGTTGTCAGGAAGTAGCGTGATGCTGTCGACATATCCATTAGGTAAAAGGCTTCTGGTCCCTGTTTTACCATCTTTAATCCCTCCATCGCCCCTTTCCCCAGTTTCTGCCAAAAGGCCACACAAACCGTTGGGATCCATTTCTTCTCCAGGTTTCTTACGTTATGTGTTCTTTAGCGCCTGTCGTCTTTTTGTATTATTTCGTAAAATATGACATGAATTATTTGGAATTTGATTTGTTGACCGGATGCTCAAAATGGTCCCATGTTGCTTGTTGATGTTCAGCCTCACCTCGAAAACCAAAACGACCGTTCGAAGGAACACTTCCCCAGACTCTCAGGCGCATGAAACAAGCCAGCGAACCAGCCACCAACCGTTGATAGTCAGTTCGCGAAAATAACACACACAACAACAGACACAACAGAACAGAACAGAAACCAGGGGCAGTGGCGAAGCTTCGAGGGAGCTGAAAAAGCCGGGGTAGCAAGAAGCTGGCGAGCTGGATAGCTCCGTAGTTGCGCCGTGTCCAAGAATTGAGGCGTCAGGGGGATGCAGACACAAGTCGACGTCTGGTCTCGATTTTGTGCTCGGGTATTCCAACGGCATTCCCCGTGAGCCTGGACACGCTGTACTTGTATTCTCTTGTCCTGCCTGTGTCTGTACACCCTATCACTCTGTAGCCGTCATGATGACACCGATCACCGGCCTGCCGTGAGCTTGGTGCACCAGACGACCCGTCCATACAACGGTCTATCCCGTCTATGTCTATCCCGTCTCACGGCCACAGCTCCTGCTTGGCCCATCCGTTGATCACTTCCGTGCCCTCGGGAGCCTCGCCCTCCTCTCCAACGTAAGTGTAAAGCCATCGCCGTGGGTCGTCTCCTCGAGACAGGTCGACCTGGTCCACCTCCTCGGGGACAATGATGCAGACTCTAAAGTTGGCCCGAGCTGCCGGGTCGTCCAGATGGTCATTGTCCACCGCGTCGCCGAGACCTTCACCGGGATGAGTGTTGCCGGCCTCACCACGTGCCGGACGCGGCTGACCTGGTGGAGGATTGCGGAAACTGCCGCGCATGCCAGGGCTCAAGTTGCCAAAGTGAGCCGTGATCTCGCGAGACCAGCTCCAGCCTGAACTTGACGAGGTTGCAGCAGCAATGGCGGCCGTCCTTGATGCAGCAGTCGATGCCACAGTTGCTGCCCCCTCATCCTTCCGCCTCCGCATGTGCTTTTGGATGGCTGACCGCGCCACAGCACCCGTTGGCGACTCGACATCTGGCCCCAAAAGCCACGCCGTCCCTCGCACCCGCCACTGCGTGCCAGCCTCCGACGCCCACCAGACTGCCTCGACAGGTCCTCCGCTCAGTCCAATCTCGGCGGCCTTGGCCATGCGTGCGTCCGTCGTAAACACGGGCAGATCGCTCTCGTAAGTGGCCGGATTGCGAGGTGCTGGGTTCTTGGCGTTGACCGGCAGCGATGCCCACAGTCCGCGGCAGACGCAGTTGCGGACGCGGGGCGTCGTCTTGCTGTCAGAAGAGCTCAGAGTGCTCACTGCGCACAGCGGCATGGGCATCTGGCCGAGCTGCTGGAGAAAGAGAGCTCGCCAGGGTGCGGCAGCTCCTGTCGCCGGCGACGCCAGCACCGTCGGCGATGACGCGGCCTGAGGCGTGCGGATGAGCATTGTGAAATGCGTATAGCGATTGTCAAGTTGGCTATGGCTGCGGCTTGCACAATTGACCGTTTTTTATAGAAATATTCCGTGTTGGTGTCGAAAGTGGTTGATATTGGAAACTGTAGCTCGATTAGCGATGTCTGTGGAAGGTGGGATGCGGAAATGGCGCGATGCAGGTGATTGGTCTCTCCTGCCCCGTTGGACCAATCCCTCCTTCCCCGGCCGTCGACGTCACCAACTCGAAGGCGAACTGGAAAGTGCGTCACGGATGTGGACGAAATTCACATTAAAGTGCGTTCTTACTTATTTTCTTTGTTTATATTCCTTTATTGAAATAGAATAATGGTTTTCTTTTAAATTAGAATAATCGTAAATTTTCTTCTTTTTTCTGAAAATAAAATTGTTGTCAAAATTATTTGCTTTTTTTTATTAACAAAAAGGAATGGAAAAGAAGTTGACGGAAATACTCAAGTCACAAAAGAAATCTTTCTTATCTCAACACACACATAAACAATTAATATTATGCAAGGTATCGTGTCAAGACGCTATATCCAAGAAAAGATGAGGAAACCAAACGACCACACCAAAATTAATCCAAGACAAAAGTATGCAAAAGAAGCAAAAAAAAAAGCCACGCAGAGTGATCCAATGTCAAAATCAAGAGACGCAAAAATATGCAAAACGAAAACAAGATCAAAAGCAGAAAAACATAAGCCCTCCCTTATATACCGGATGCTTTTGTCTACAAAAACTCGCTGAGCACCTTGACGCGGGTTCGGGCAACCTCCGAGCCTTGGTCGCCCTCACCCATAATGCGCATAATGTCCACCATTTTTTCTGCAGACAGTGGTCAGCAATTTATTCTCAAAGATCAAACTCGGCTGTAAGGACAGATTAACTCACCAATATCGGCGCGTGCACGCGCATACAGCGGGTCCTTGGCCGTGGCCTCTGTGTCGCCGCCGTTTTTAAACACTGCTTCCTTGAGTACGCCGCCAATGCACAGTGCCTCCAAGAATGCCCGGTGGTTGAACACCCACCAGACGCCTGCCTCACTCTCAAACAGCTTGAACAGGACAAAGAAGGACGTGATGGCGTCGTGAGCTGCCTCCAGTGTGCCTCGAACGTTCACTGGCACATCACCCGCCTCGGACGCGTGCACCAGCATCAGGTTATGGAAGTAGTTGCTGCTCAGGAACAGCGTCTGCCGCACCACACGCTTGTTCGTCTTGGCCAGCTGCGTCAGCGAGTCCGGGTCCCAGCTCCGGAAGATGTCCGGGAAGCTCCGGTAGATCGCCCGGAAGTCTGACACCATCTTAGACTTGTGCCGCGATGTCGTGCAGATTGGCACATCCAGCGAGCGCGGGCTGCTGATAACCTCCTGCACTAGATTGGCCAGTGTCCAGGATCCGCGAATGTACGCCGTGTCCGTCACGCTGTTCTGGTTGTTCGACCCGATCGTATCCTCCTCCTCGAGATCTTCGACGTTGACATCCGTGTGTGTTGCCGTTGGAGGCAGCGAAAGAAGCACTGTCAAGAATGTGTCCTGGAGCAAGACTGCCTGCCACACCTTTCTGCGCTGCTGCTTTTCGTACGGGCTTGCGTTCGGAGCCACAATGTTCGGATCCCGGTGCAGGCCCATCGCGTAGGCCTGGCGCATCAGGATACCAGCAAATGCCCAACCGTCTGAGGCATGGTTGTCGTTAATCAAGAAGTAGGTGATGAGGACCATAGCTTGGATCGACCGTACAGAGGCGGAGCTGAGGTACGAGCTGAGACGCAGGGCCTGGTTGCTGGCTGATGCGTAAAACTCGGCGGTCTGTTTCCGCTCCTTCGGAGTCGTTGCTGATACAAACTGTGTGCCGAGGGCCAGCATGGCAAAGAGAAGAGCGATAAAGGCCGGGTCGACCATGTTCTTCTCTTCATGTGGCAGAGCCCAAAAATTCTCAAACTCCGTGTAAAAGTAGTGCTGGTTGATCATTGGGTATACCGGGTCGAAACACTCAAAGTACCGGACAAGCAGAATGTCGGACTGGATCTTGTCTGGCAAGACGGAAATCACTTCGGGCAGACCACCCTCACATGTCCAGTAGTTTGCAAACGGATGCTCAGACCCAATACCAAAGACATTCGACGCCGAGGGGACCGAGTACGGCACGTTGGACAACAGCCCCGTCGACAGTGCCACAGAGCCCAGGGATTCAACCTGTGCGTTAAGGATACCCCGATCAGCAATGTTTGGGATAGAAAGAGAGTTGGCAGAGCCTGGTACTTTCTTGGATAGCAACGGTCGTGTTACTCTGCGGCCACCAGCCGCTGCTGCCGATCTGCTTGTTTCCCTGAGACTGCTGTTAGCATTTGACGACACAAATTGAAAATTTGGGGCATTCTTTAGGGAGACTCTTACTCTAGTAAATTTGCAACATGAGCATATTTGCACTCTGTCTGACGCTTGATACACGACAAACAATGAGGGCGTCCTCGGTCACACTATTACTGTCAGTCATTAACCCAAAGTATGATAACAAACGTCGTTAAGAAACGATGTACGCTACCTTTGTTTTCCGTTCTACACATTCGGAGCAGGATAAGGTGGGCTTGTTTCGTTTCTGCTTCTTCCTCGACGACTCAGTCGGCGAGCTCGCCGTGTTGCTGTTGGGGTTGGAGGCAACGCTGCCGGCGCCCTTCTGTCCGTCTGGTGGGCTGTCCACACTACCGCCTGCACCGCCGGTGGAGTAGCCACCGCCGTAGCCGCCGGCATCTCCGCTTGGTGTGGGCGGTGCATACTCGTTGCTGGTTACGCTGCTCCCAGCACTCTGGTCAAGGGGGACGTTCATGTTGGAATGGTTGTTGATGACCATCCGCACGTCTTTGCCGTTCCGGTTCTGTAATCGGACGGTGGCCATGTCTGAGCTGTTTTCATCGTAGTCACCAGCGCTCAACCCGCCACCGTCGCGGCTCCGACTCGCCCCGTATGTGTTCATGTCGTATTCGTAGTCTCCGTCCGCATCAGCCGCCGCGGGGGTTCCGAGACGCATACTTTGGTCTGGGTAGACAACCTGGGCAGCCTTGCGTTTGGTGGGGCTGCCTATGCTATTGTTGTTGCTGCTACTGCCATGACCGTATGGCGCCGGCTGTTGTAGTTGTTGTTGATGTTGTTCGACCTTGAAGCCACCATACCCTGCAGGGCCGGCTGCATAGACTGTATCACCGGCGGGGCCGCCAATTGGGTTCGGCCCTGCATACCCGTCGTAGTAGTTTGGTGCGCGATCCATCACCTTGGACTCCGTAGGGCTGATGCCGGCAATGGCGACATTGATTGTTCCACACAGCCAAGAAGAAAAGAAGCAGGAGAGCGGATGTTGATCAACCGATGTGTTCCCGGTGTGCTCACTATCCGGTATCGTTGAGACGCAATAGGACGAGTGCAGCAATCACAGGCTCACAAAATCACAAAAAGTCCACACTGCAGCTGCTTTCGCCTTAGCAGACTGTTTAGATGCAGGATAGTGGGTGTACACGCGCGTGGCTACGATGTCGAGCTGGCGGTAATAACCAGACGAGAGCGCGCGGGTGTAAGTAGATTGATGGTGGTGGGGCGGGATCAATAAAAAGGAAGCAACAAACAGCAAGACGGAGAAAAGAACGGTTGGAGGAAGAAGGGCGGGGTGATGCAGCCGTTGAGCGGGATGGGGATATCAATCGGGTGTGTTCCTGCGGAGAGAGTCCGGGGATGATTGTTCCAAACAAACCCACGAGGGAAAAGATGGGGGGAAAGCTGGAACTCTGAGGAAAGTAAGGCACCAGGGGGAAGAATGGCACGAGGCTTGCTTTTGGTGAAAGCTTGTTTCCGGTGATAAAAGTGTTGAGGTTCAGGAAATAAAGGTCTGGGTTTAAACGGGCGAGAGCCAACACAGAAACCCCAAAACAACCAGTTTGGCGGCTGGGCGGCAATTCCCGTAAAAGAAACGACGGAATTGGCAATTGAAGTGGAACAATGGCGGGGATAAGGTAAAAAAAGAGTTGTTGTCGTACGTCGTGAACTTGATATAAAAAGTGACGTTGATGCAGGAAGCTCTGAAGCCCTTGCGATGTATGAATATGCAACGCGAGGCAATAAGCTGGGAAACCTTAGGCTGTGGACGTGAGGTGATTGAGACTGAAAAGGGTTGGATCAAAGCCCCAAAACTCTCCGTAGATGGGCAAGAGAAAAAATGACGTTGAATCGAAAGTCCTTTAAGTGCAATACCGGTATTATCGTGCAAAATTTATGCTTAAAATCGGCGGCATGCACGAGAACGTGGGTTGGGTGGGTTGGTGACACAGCCTGAAATCCCGATGTCTATGATCCCATCAGATGACGTGCGCCCAAGATGTGTCGTGCAGGATTGAGGGTGTAACGATTGTTGTACAAGCTACAACGGCTACTGACGGACCAGGGTTCGTGTAAAATGGGCGTTTGGTGGCGTTGTTGAGTGACTGTCGCGATAGTTGCCCATCAATATGACAACATTTAGATTTGGATTTGGGGCGTTGGCCTCAGAATGGGGTCGGCGTTGGAAGGAATAAGGAATGCAATTGCCGGATTCCTGGGGCGGAGGAACGTTACAGCTCCCTCGATCGACGAATGGGAGGCGAATTGGGCAGTGTTGGACTACCGTTGTGTCTTGAGTCGGCCGATATCTGGGCGTTGAGCTTCGAATGTAGAGTTTCGAGCTTCGAGCTTCAAGTCGGTTCAAGCTTTAGTGGTCGTCGGTCCGGCTTCGAGAAACAGTTGGAGACACGTGGGGTAGCTATGGTTTCCTTCTATGGATATAAACTGGGAGGCAGTGCCGGCGAAAAGGCAGGCGTCGAGTCTGAATGTACAAATTGCACAGAGATTAGATGGAAGAAAGGGTGAAAGGGGACTCGCGTGGCCGTCTTTGGTGCTGTGTGTAATCCGTAGATAATATGGGAATTGCGAGCTTTTCGTGTTGTTGCTCTGTGGCGGACAGGCGTGAGAAATTGGAGAAGCGCGTGGCTTGAAGCTGGGAATGACAAGGGGACAGCAGCTTAGAGTGAGGGGAAGAGGGAGATAAAGAGAGACGGAGAGGAGAGATGAAGCCGAAAGGGAATTGGGATGGGAATAAGAGAGGGAAAGGAGAAGGGGAATAGGGAAAAGCGAAGCTTGGGAAAGAAGTACGGGAAGGAAAGAACCCAGATACAACAACAAAACAAAATAAGAAAGAAAGAAAGAAGGCCGACAGGAACGGGAAGGAGGGGGGGCAAAGGGATGAAAAGGGCACTTGGGATAATGGGCTTGTCTGTCTGCTATATTTGGGGGCGGAAGGTGCGATGGGCGGAGGAACCGAGCTGTCTGTTGCATGGAAAGAGGGTGTTGGAGATGGGGTTGGGAAGGTACGACACGACACAGGACACCCGGTGAAGGTTCTTGCTGTCTGTGTGCTTGTACACAGAGCTGTGGTTACAAATCAACGACCACGACCAGAAAGGGAAGGGACCGAGAAGGCGTAGAAGGGCAGAGGGGAAAGGGCAGATGGGAAAGAGAAAAATCTACAGGACATGTCATATGGACAAGGGGAAAGGCGACATCATTAGTGTGCTGCGAGTGTGTTAATACCCCTTGACTACTTCGTAACATACAAGTAAAGAAAAGGTCAATGCTTGTTCAAGACATGAGAACAAAGGGCGTGCTTTCTACGAGTGCCGACTACGACTACAGCTTTGTTATGGGCCTTTTTGTGACGACAACGGAAAATAGCATGTAAAAAAGCGACGGCAAATCGCA
The DNA here is from genome assembly GCA_021396235.1 of Sporothrix pallida. NCBI lineage: Eukaryota > Fungi > Ascomycota > Sordariomycetes > Ophiostomatales > Ophiostomataceae > Sporothrix > Sporothrix pallida. The sequence goes on from WNYG01000026.1 coordinate 290,740, forward strand.
AATTGTGGAGAGCATCTCCAAGCCAGGAAAGACCGCCAGAAAAGGAAAGAAGAAGAGCAGACGATGTTCGTTGAGCCTGCGAAGGCAGGCACGACGTACTTTTACAAGTATCTTGTGGAGGAATAGAAAGAGGAGACACGAGAGAAGGACTATCCATGGGGCGGACACACGCAGGGGACTCGACACGCGCCGCAGCCCATGCCGGAGAGGGTCTTTCCCTGCAGGGCAGAAAGGCAGAAAGGCATATGTATGGAATGGGCTTGGGCTCCTATTCCGGAAGGCGCGATGGCGACCGGCGCATGTCAGTTATTCGAGGGGCAGAACTACGGCAAAATCCAGATTGCAAAGCTGCAAGTATTGGCGAGACAAACACAATGCAAAAAGGCTACAAAAATGAGATAGAAACCACAAAAGTGACTTTTAACAAAATGTATGAAGAACCCTTCAAGAACGCCAGCCCGGCCTAGCAAGCTAGCATGGTGGGAGAACCGCCGAGTGCATTTGGTAGTGCATGAAAAAGTGGGCAAGAGAACAGGGAAAAGGGCAAGAGCAAAACGGCGGCAGGTCCACCAAGCTCTTTCTCTCCTGTGGTCGGAGGGGTAGGCGCCGCAAGGCCAGCCCGGGCAGAGGTATCCACCCCCGAGAGAGCGAGGAAGCAGTGGTGGTTGACGATGAAATCAGAGGGAAGGAGCTATTCGACCAATCATCAAGGTGCTTTCCTGTTCGTAAGGCGTAAAGGCTTGGCTTGGCCTGTGCAAACTTGTAAGAACTTACAAAGAACCAGCCAGTTATTAAAGACGACATTAGGGAGAACGGTAGCGTTTCTCTGTCGCGAGTGAACAGACAGAGCTCCATAAATCAAACATTTGGAAACGCCAATGTACAACACATTCTCCTATTCTGAATCTTGGCTGTTAATTTTTGTTGCACAGGTGATTTGATTCTGTTCCTTTGCTTACGCGCAGGGGTGGTCAACAGCAGATCGTGGAGGGAAGGGACGAGGGGACGGAATAGGCAATTGATCAGAGCGCCGCAACACGCTGGAAGAGGAAACAGCCACGCGCGATCCCCGGCACAAACAGCAGGAGCGGTCCGACAAAATTGCAAAAGCGCCCGTAATGGGCATAATTGCCGGTTCTCGTGATGCTGTCTTTTGACGTGCAAGTACATATGGCCAGCGCAGAGTGAAAGATATTTATCAGTACGATGCATGGAATTTGCCGATAGCATTGTAGTTCAAGAGCTGAAATCCAAAAACATGGCCAAATCTGGATACTCCGTCGCCATTTTCCCCCACGACAAGAGCAAAGCTGGGCATGTTCGACGAGCTCGCGTCTTCGGTCTTTCAGATTCGAGAGGCAGGAGCTGCCGCATTGCACCTTCCCACCCAAAATACCCAGGGACAGGACACTAAAAGAATAAAAACGGACCCAAGTGCAACACTGCAACTGCGACTGCCTTGCCCCCTGCTGTGTATCAGTTGCGTATTATGCTATTCGTTCTTGCCGTCCAATGGGCCCTTTTTGGGCCCTTTTTGCAGATGAAAGACACCGGCACGAAAGTATTTGAAATTTTTCAGAAGGAGCGACCGTACGTCGTACTCCGAGCCACTCAAGCCCTGTGAAAGACGGAGGAGGAGCTGCACTTGTTTCTGACACTGAACGAATATCTCTACTTTGTTGCTCCGTACTTTGTTACTTTGTTTGCTAGCCTGCCAGCCTGCTGATTGGAAGACAGCTCCGGTTCACTAGCACGGTAGCACCACAACGAAATGGACTAACAGGAGAGTACCACATCACGGCCGGCAAACGTTGGGGACGCTTGAGTTGTCTGTCGCTTTCGAGATGGAGCCCAAGAAAAGCCAGGGGCTGTATGCACCCAGTGTGCCCAGAATGCGCCCAGAATCCATCCAAAATGCACCCAAAATCCAGCCAGGTATGTATGCCAGACATGACACTCTCCTCTTCCCCCATTCTCCAGGCCCATGACATAACCTGCGCAGGGAAAACGCCAGCTCCGGTGGCCGGACGCTCCTCGGGCGGATCTCAGCCATGACCGAGCCTTGGCCATAGGGCAGAGTCAGCATGATATCGTGTTTTGAAAAAGTATCGATACTTCGGGGATACAGAATCCTTTGCAGAGCCTTGCGAACGAGAAATAAAATATGTGCTAATGGGTCACACTGATTTGAGCGGATCCCAGGCCGTTCTACTATTATTACTACAACACAATATGGTTTATGTCCTAGTGATATGGTTATTGTTCCTGGAGATTTGATATACATATCTCGATCCAAGGCTGACGAGATGAGCGAGATGAGATGGATTACTGCTTGCAAAACTTCTCCATTCAGCACACGACCGTTGCCAGACATCTGACGATGTATCGATACTTGGAGTACGGTATATTGCCACCTTCAACGTCGAGTTTGAAGTTCCAAGTGGCAACATGTTACTCCGCGAGATACTCCGTGCAACGTCCCCTCTGCAAAGTACTGAATACTATGTACTCATTATTGTTTGGTATTTCTGATTGCCGGGCTGGCACAGACACACGTGGAAAGTGGGATAGCGGTGGCCAGAGTGTTCTCCAGTGAGCAGTAGAAAAACTGCCGTGAAGGATGAAGGATAAAATTACGTCGTGGAGCAGACCCCTGACGACTTTTTGCCTCCGCCTTGTCTTCGCCTTGTCGTCACCTTAAAATAAACACAAATAGTCAAATGGTGCAAATCACAAACAACGAGGGGCAGCAAAAGGGCACAGAAAGACACAGAAAGGCACATCGCGCCAAGCACGTTCCAGGTACCCGGTTTTCAAGCCCTGATAGCTTCGAGATAGCTTCCCGTCCAGCTGGAACTGACGATGAAAGACGGACGATGAGCAGAGCGAAGGATGGACGACACGATCACAGTGGAGATGTGAGAGGCGTCACCGAGGCTGTCGGAGGAGACAAATGCCCAAAGGTGAGCGAGTTACTGGGTCTCCCTAGGACGGGATACCCCGAAAGGGGAAACGAGAAGAAGATCGAGAGGGCCCTGATCAAGAATGGTTAAAACTGGCCAAAAATGATCAAAATCTCAAGATGAAAATATCCACCAGACACGAATCTCTCGGACTTTACGACATAGTGCTCTTTTGTTGACGCCAGAAGGAATTGGAAAAACGTGGTGCAGAGGTAGGAGTGGAGTCTTCAAGGAAGAAAAGACCACAAGGCACAAGACGGTCTCATGCAGCTCCATGGAGATTGCCTGCCGTGGAAGGTTGAAGAAAGCACAAAAAAGGGCTGGACATGACGGCTTTACGGTCTACGGTTTGGCTTTTGATAATGGAGCCAAAGTGTGCTGCAGACTGGAACGCCAGTGACAAGGGACTGCATCAGGAGTCTTTAGCAATCCCCAGAAATGGTAAAAGGCCCTGCAACAGCCCAACGCCAGAGAAACCTCGAAAAGCCGCATAGGCTATTGCGGGTGATTGATCTTCCAGATGAGGATAGTATCTTACAAGAGCTTTGAGAAGGTAAGACAGTAAGAAACAGAAAGGCTGATGGTGGAGCTGACTTTCAAGTGGGAGTTCGTGTGAAAGCTAACAGTCTTTGGTTCGCTGAACGGACAGCAGCAGCAAAAAGAAAGCAAGTGCCAAAAAAAGAGCCAAAAAGCCAGAAAAAGAGCTCCTCCCAAGGTTCAACGGCTTTCATCACTACCTTTGCTTGGCCGTCTTTTGAAAACGGCACGAGACTCTTGCGGAGCCGCAACTGGAAAGACCCATAAATTCAAGGAAAAGGGGAAAAAAAAGAAAAGAAGAGGAAGACAGAGATGCACTTCGCTTTTCCTTGTGTCAAGTGAAAGGAAAAGGAAAAGGAAAAGCAGAAGAGGAGAGGAGGAAAAGACGAGCACAAAAAGCACGGTCAACATTGCTTGGCAAAAAAGGCTCGGAGGAATCGCCGAGGAGGGGGGAGAGATGCAAAGCTGATGAGCAGAATTACCTTTTAGACAGGGCGCTTTGCAAATAGCGGCCTTTTTGGTCGCACGTCAGCTGGCGATTTAACCAGAAAAGACATGGTAAGAAAAACCAAAGACACTGGACTGCCCTTAAACACAAGCAAAATCACAAGTTGATATGCTCAACGGCCTCTAGGCATGTCGGGACTCTGCTAAGTAGCGATGAGCGTTCGGATAACCAACCACGGCAATCCGCTTTTGGGAGTTGTCTGAGTGCATCATGGGCAGGCTAGGCCAAGCCCAGCGTAGTGCTCCCCTATCGGATCGGGCGTCGGGTCCCACTCACAACTACAAGGATGTAATGTGTTGGTGGGCTTGCTTCTGCCATGTATTCCTTGTCCTGTTTGGGATGTGAAAAGAAAAAAGAAGTTCCTCAAGCGAACGAGTTCAACATTCTCACACATTTTTTTGGTGGCAAGAAGGAACAAGGCTGGATCTCAAGAGGATCTAGATGTCCAAACGAGCGGCGGGAAGCTAAATATGAAGGACATCATCGTGACAAATAATGCATTGTGGGAAGTTGGGAGTGGAAAAAAAGAAAAAAATAGAGAGACGAGAAAAGAAAGGTGGAAGGAAGCCGAGGAGATGTCAAAAACATTGTGGATGAACAGGGCAATATGAAAATAAAGAGAATAAAATAAGAAGCCAAGAGGAATTCAGATTTGTCACTGAAATAGTCTGAAGGATTGATGTCGTGAAGAAGAATGCTGGATAAAGAATTTCGAGGACGAGTTTATAGAGAGGATGCACATCAGCTGAGGTTTTTCAAGAAGCTCACCCGAGGGTGGAGACAAATCACCAAGTCACCCAATAAAATCATCGTTTTCAACACAACAAACAACAAAAAAACATAACCCAAAGGCGAATTCTAACCCGAACCTAAAGATCACGAACTCTACACGAATCTAACGAACCTAACAAACCTAATATTTCTAACCAAAACCCTAACCTCGCGCTCTTCTTCGAAGAGCGCTCTGAAAAAAATACATCTTGACAATTTTAGTGGACCTTTTTATTTTTTTGACCAATTAAATCGAAGGAAGACTTTCAAAACCTCACCTGAAGTCGTTGTTTTACTCCATAAAAAGTGCTCCACCCTCGGGTGAGCTTTTGGAAAAACCTCAGGTGAACTGAATCGTCTTTATAGATACTGTGGTACAAAATGCTCGGAGGACAGTGACAGCCTGGTTTCCACAATCCTAGCCGAGCCGAGCGCAACGAGTGAAAGTACCTAAAGTACCTGTTCAGTGAATGCCGCTATATTTTGGCCATGGCCGTCACTAGAGTACACGCAAGTACGGCTGGGCCCAGGGCTCGCGTAACGGGTCTTCCCCGACGGCTAGCCTTCTCGCCCTCGATACGGAGTCTGACACTTTACCAACTGCAAAAGGCAGGAGCCCGAAGCGCTGGACATATGTCGGTATTCAGAACACAGCTACTTGGAAAGAGTACTTAATTGTTTGTACTTACTTTGGGGGACTACAATAGTCGAAGGAAGGAGGATGCACACAAGTCGGCTTCTTGGCTTTTTGAACGGTGATCGCGTCGGCCGAGAGGCAGTTTTTGTTGAAGTGAAAGCCGGTTTAAGCTCCGTATCTTTCAAGCCTGCCTCGAACCTTTTATTTCATTTTATTTTCAAAGACGAAAATACTGCCGCTTTGCTTGGGCCATCCAAAGATGAGGGGAAATTAGCTCGCCATGAATCATCGTTGCATATTTGTGAGCGAGCAGGGGGCTGTTTTTGTCCCAAATGTCGTATTTGCTTGGCCAAGAGAGTGGGCAAGTTCTTACACCGAAGTTCTGCCGGTTCTTTTTTCTTTAGAAAAATACAATGTACGTTCAATGAAAAGAGTATTCGTAAGATTGTAAAATATTTATGTTCATGATAATAAATAATGTCTAGTAAGAATACATGTCTGATCATATTGAGAAGGCAAACGCAGTAATGTGAAAAGGAGGCCTGAAACGAGTTGGATAATCAAAAGTCATTAAAAGAGCAAGTAGCAAGAAGGGGCGAAAGAAAAAAGGTGACATGAAAGGTAAAAACCATCGTTGAAATGCTGTCATCATAGGCCGTAATGTAAGGAGAATAAAAAAAAAACATTCATGTGCACCTGCAAAAGTTAAAGGTGACATCTAACAAAAGATAACGACTCCCAAACCGAAAAGAAAAACAGATACAGATGTGAGCAAAAAGACAGCCTTGGCCAACCGCCTTCTATAATTTTGCCCGATCCTTACTGATCTATCATTTGTTTCCATTTTCCTGTCTTTTTTTTGATCTGTTCCCCTGTTCCTTTCAGCTTTATGAGCGGCGCCGTGTGCTTGACGATGCGTTACCGCCGCCGAGACCCCGGAAGAGGTTGCTAAAGAACCCACCGCCGCCGCCGTTGTTATTGTTGCTATTTTGGTCGTTGCCGGCGTTGTGGGAGCTGTGGCTCTCGTTTCCGCCGCTGCTTGGATCAACGCCGCCAGCATTGCCTGCAAACATGCTAGTCAAACCGGGCAACTGGATGTTGATATGGGCAGCACGGTCGCCCGCTCCGTCGAAAGCGCCACCAGGGCTGGGGTCAGTCGCGTTGCTGCTATTTCCTCTGTTGTTTGGCATCCCCGAGTGCGTCGGTCCCATGCTGCTGTACCAGAAATAGTGGCTGGAGCCATTGCTGCCGGTGCCACTCTGTGTCTGCGTCTGGCCTTGTTGGCCCTGTGACTGGTTGGGAGACTCCTCGTCATAGTCCATCCACGCACTAATATGCGCCTGGTGCTCGCGCTGCTGTTCACGCTGTTGTTGTTCGCGCTGCTCGCGCTGTTCTCTGAGGCGGTAGTTCTGCGACGACCAGTTGAAGCGGTGGCGGGTGGACGACGAACCTGTCGATGTCGACGACGAAGTCGTTGTGGCGGTGGGATGGCCGGACACGGGCGAGTGTGAATCGCGGCGCCGGCGCTCGCGCTCAGCGGCAGCTTCGCGTTCCGGCACACGCGAGCTCCGATAGTGGCTGGCATTGTGCGAAGACGAAGGCGTTGTGTTGTTGGAACCGGCGCCCGTCGGCGGTGTCGGCGACGGGGACGGGACGTTGAACGGCGACCCATTGAAGGGTGAGCCGGTAAAGGGCGACCCAGCAGGCGACCGGCTGAAAGCACCGAATGGCCCAAAGGGACCTGCCGGACCATTCTCAGGCGGAAGGTTTGCAGAGGCTCGGATGGCGTTTAGACGAGCCTGGTGGAGCTGCTGGTGCATTCGACGGTGGTTGTCCAAGTGTGTCGGATCTTCAGGGTTGGTCGGGGGGATGCTGATACCGCGGCTACGTATAAAGTCGGACATATTGCGTGGTAGCGGTGGCTGCTGTGGCCGTGGCTGTTGGCCTGCTGCACCGGCTTGTGTCGCACCAGGGGCATTGTTTGGCGTGTTGGAATTTGCATTTGCATTCGTATTTGCATTTGCATTCGCACCACTGTTGGCGGTCTCTGCGGCGATGGCGTGCCGGCACACAGGACAAGTGTTGTGCTGCCGCAGCCACGTCACAACACACTCCTCGTGGAACCAGTGTTTGCATGGCAGAAACAGAATCTCCTCGCCCAGGTTCACCTCCGTGATGCAGATCGTGCACTCGGCATGGCCGTCCGGCTCCAGCATCTTGGCATCGACCTTTTTGCGCTCGAGCGCATCGAGCGCCGACTGTGCGGCAGGTGGGGCGCCGGTCGGACCGCGGTTGTTCTCCATGAGCATGGTTATGATACGGTCGAGAGCCTCGTCCGAGTGGACCGCGTCACCGTTATATGCAGCGGCGCCCTGGCCGACGATCATAGCGAGCAGGTTTTGTAGGGCGTCGTGGAACGGAGGCAGGGTGCCATTGCCACCATTGGCACCTGGTCCTCGTCGGTTCTGGTTGTTCTGGTTGTTCTGGCCGTCCACGTTCGGCGGGCCAAGGTTACCCATGATATTGGCAAAGACGGTGTTAAAGTTGCCTGTGCCATCTCGTTGCAAGGGCCCTGTGGCTATCGTAAACCTAGTTGTGCCAAAGTTCGTGTTGATGGTCGTTGTCTGGTGCCGCTGTGTGGTAGTAACGCGAGGAGCACCGGGCTGACCGCCGCCGTTGTTCGCACCCCCGCCGGAAAACAGCGTTTCAGGCCCGGATCGGCCGGTCCGGTTGCCGTCGCTCAAACCGTGCATGAACTGCAGGAATGTGTTAATCATGGCATTGGGGTCTGCTGGGTCGGCCGCCGGTGTCCGTCGTGGCGGGTTTTGTGGATCTTGGGGTTCCTGCTGTGGTTGTGCTGCCGCCTGATGCGCTCCTCGTGTCTGTGGTATTGAACCATCACCAGAAGAAGCTTGGCTATCTGGGTTGGCGGCATCGAACCGTTGGGTGGTGCGGTACATGTAGAGGTTGTTAGGCCCGTGGTACTCTTCCTCGTCAATATCAGCCTCGTCTGGATCGTCGTACAGGTCGTCATAGTCATCGTCATCATCGTCGTCGAGGCTGTTGTTCAGGTCGTGAAGCTGGTCGATTTCTTCCTGGGTGATGCCGTGCATATGGACTGGGTCGCCGGGGTTGGAGAACGGGTTGTAGGGTGCGTTGCGGTCGCGTCCGTCGCGGCTGTTCTCTGTGCGATTGCCGTGATTGTCGAGACCGGCGTCGCTCATCTGGCTGCCGGATCGGTTGCCGGGGCGGGCCATAGAGCCGAGGCCGGAGAGGCCCATAAGGACCTCGGCAAACATGGGCAAGCCGCCGGGTTGTTGGAAGCCGCGAGGATCATTCTCTGTGTCTTGTTCGACCTGCAAACGTTGATATCTTGTGGTTAGAACTAGAAATGGCGATGCCGAGTGAGGCAGGCGTGAACCCGGCAAAACAACAAGGGTTGGAGGGACCAAACACACAATCTCGACCACCTCGGCCTCACACCGAGGACATGGCGGCGGCGGCGATGTGGCACCGACGTTAAGATACCACTCGTGGAAGCAGTTGTGACAAAACGCGACATCGTAGCCCTCGCGGGGAGCCAGGCGTTGCTGGTTTCGGGAAAACGCCGACGCCATGGCGGCCGACTGGTCTCTCCGTGCAGAAAACGCACGAGGTTGCAGCACCGGCAGTCGCTGATGTAGACGAACTCGCAGGACTGCCTCAGAGCTGCCTTATCTTTGCCCTTTCTAGCTGCTCCCGTGACAGGAGAGCCGAGGCGAAGCGGGCAGACGGCAAAAGCCGAGAGATAGCGATGATGCCGGAATTTGTATGTGCTCGGTTGCTGAAGAATAGGGGAAACGGAGGCGATAAAGGGGGATGGATAGGGAGAGGCTCCGTTGATAGTCAAGAGGCGCGAAAGAAGGTTGTCGGAGAAGAGGTTCGTGTTTATGGGAGGTTTTGATTCGGAGAAAGAGCCACCCTGGGAAAGTTGTCGGGTTCGACGCCCAAGGTGTTGGGTCGAAGCGCCGGGAAGGAGAGAGAAGAAGGAAGGCGGAACCCAGCGGACAGCGGACCCACTTGCCTAAGTTGCTGGACGGGCTAGCAAACGGCCGGCAATCGAATTTCAAGAGCCGCACAAATGATTTTGTATCAGAACAGCCGTGCACTTAATGAGGGTGAGTGCGAGGTGAAGGAGAATAGAGAAGTTGCAGTCGAAAATAATGAAATGGCGGCGGATGGACAGAAACCAGGGCGCAGCCAAGGGGGGCGTTCTGCAGGTGATACACCGGTGAGGTTTTTGGTTGGGCGTCGCTCTTTTCAGGTTTGCGTGAGTGCAAACAGACGAAAGAGAATGACGAGGGGAAGAGAGAGGGACAGCCAGCCCTCTTGCTTCTCGGTTGTTCTTCTACCTCACACGCTCCGCTGTTGCGTTTTGTCTTGTCCTATGAGAGGACCCTTTTTTTTGGTGGATATGTCGGATTTGGTGGAAGGAGGTCCACGGCTGATTTGTGATGGCGAAAGAACGGCAGGTGCGGCCGGGAGCGCACAGTGTATAGATGTCAACTAGACTGCTATTGGCACTGTCTCTTTCACGACGTAGACGTGACGAAAAAGATGCACAAGTTGAGGCAAGGGAGGGGAGAAAGAGACGAAATGAATAAACGTAAAAATAGACAAGAAAGGGCGAAAAAAGAGGACAGAAAGGGCGCAGACACAGATTTAGCCACCCAAAATCGGAAACACAGCCTGATGGCCGACACTGTGGAGATTAGCTGTTCTCGAATTCTGGAAGCCGTGGAAGAGCCAGTGTACACGGTGCCAGAACGTGCCCGGCATGTTTCTAGTGCGTGGCCGAGGTGTGTTGGGCATATTTTGTAGACTGAAGCGGCTGTCGACTAAACAGACAGGCGGCATATGACACGCCTCCGAATCTGCTAGATGCGCTGTTACTTTGTCACGGGGAGCCCTGTGATTTGTCTTTTATGGATAAGCAGTTATCTCATTTGGAGATGTGTTTTAAAGACACTTTGTGAAATTTAAAGAATACGTTGTAAGATACGCTGCAAGTGTCAATATCTTTAGGTCTTGGCTCTTTCCCGTGGTGACGTAAGAATAGCGTCTTCAATAGGAACAGGGGCAAGAACGACCGACAACCTCACTGGCGGAGCTGCCGGTACTGTGAGACTCAAATCACCAAAAAGCCAAATATTTGGTTTCTACGATTACGACAGTGAGACGGTAGAGGTGTTGCGCCTCTGGTTGAAACGGGGTCGTCGTCCGTCCTCCGAAAAGGTTGTGTATGAGTGGCAATTACTTGGGAGGCCCAGGAGGCAGCAGAGTCCCGTCTGGATTCGGGGGCTAAAACCTTGCCACTTGGTATTTTCTGAGAAAAGTATTGTATTCATTTTGAAATTAAATTCTGAGAATAAACCAAGAGAAAATCAAAAGCAATACTAGTAAAAGTGTATCATGGCCCGGAATGTCTAGTTACAATATTCGTGCATAAAATACACCGTAGCTGTAACAAATATCTTAAAATTGTAGAAACATTTTTACATATTTCTGCCCTAGTCTCACAGGACTGCATGTGGTGTGTTCGTCTGCATGTCTGCAAATCCCCTCCAGTTCATAGGCTGTTGACTTTTAGGCCATGTCTATGTTATACCCTGCTCGCCTGGCTTTTAACGTGCATATGGGCATTTTCGCTTGTATTTTTTGGTTGCCGCTTTTCATCACCTGCAGGGAGTCTGCATGAAAATGGCCAGACTAAGATTCCATTGTATTCCAAGACATGCGAGAAGGCTGAGGCTGCAACTCTGGGTCACGTTGAAGACACACAACCTGAAGGTCTCAAGGCGACAAACACGAGGCAGACTCAAAAGTGCACAAAACACACACACGAAGAAACACACAAAGCACACAAGGTTGAACGTAAAATCATTTCGATTCATATGTAGTTTGGTTATATACGGAGTGGCGTTGGTTCGGGACGGTTATGCCCCTCTTTTCGTCCTTTGCCGTGGGGACAGAAGAGAGAGAGCACCCTGCAGTGTATGTTTATTTCTTAGGAATTTCTGTCCGTTCCCTTATTGTTTGATTTTTATAATGTGAATTTGATTTGAATTTTTCAATTTTTTGTTGTGATTTTTGTTGATATAGATGTCGGGGTGTCGGTGCAAGATGCAGCAATCGGGCGTGGCTTGTTATGGTCATTATTTGGAAGAGAAAAGAAACAGAGAATTCGACGAGAAAAGAAGTCGGCGACACAATGCAACGAGCACGAACAATGGCGGCAGAAAGATATGAGAAAAGAGTAATTGCCAAAATAAAGAGTCGAAAAGGCAAAATGTCGAGAACCGTTGTTAAAGCAAATATGCAAAATAAACTCCCCTTGCCCTTCCCCTCCCAGCCCAGATGTAGTAAAAAGTTCCAGCTTTTTTGTTGCTTGTTGGATGCATTAGATTTTGTTGTCGAAGACTGTCGTGTCGACACGCTTGGCACTTGATGCTTAAAATCACCTCCGGCGGCCAATGTTGCGCAGCAAGACACCGCCGACGACGCCGGCCACAACGGCGATGCCGCTCACAATAGCGACGCCCACGAGGCCTTCCTTCTGCACCTTGTCGTCGATGAGCGTGTTGAGGTTCGATGCTTGCTGGTTCGTGGGCTCCTTCTCGAGCAGCAGGTCATTGTAGCGGCGGGCCTCGGCATAGTTGCCGAGCTTGTAGTTGCCGAGCGCCAGATAATACAGGCACTCGCGGCGGCGTTCGGGGGAGGTGCGGAAGATCTCGGTCAGCAGCATAACGCCCTGCTGCTGGTCGGCGCGTGCGCTGGACTTGACAAGGCCCCATGCAAAGTTGAACTTTGTCTGGACGCCGACCATGTCGCCCTCCTTTTCATACTGGGTGCGCAGCACTTGGAGCTCTGCGGGGTTGAGCGAACTATAAAGAAAGGTAGGTTAGCAACTGTATCTGCGGGTAGGCATATTAAAATGTATCGTGCACCGGCCCATGAACATGCTCCAGCCGAGGCGGCACGGCATTGGCGGCGGACCGCATTGACAAGGGATCGCGTCCCAAGATTGCGCGCGAAGAAGACCAATACCGTGCCGCACGGTCGGAGCAGGATCCAGTAGTTCGTAGTTCGGGCACCTGGATACATCTTAGGAAAGGACAGGGGAGGGTGGCCGGGGTGAAGCCAAGGAGGACAAGGGAAGCTATCTAGACGTACGTCTCCGCATCTACAGCGTCTGGAGAGGAGGAAGATCACGGTTAGCAGGTGTTCAGCAAGTCAAAAATAGGAAATCCAGACGGTTAAAGGGCTAGAGGAGCCATGAAAAGCTTCAAAAGAGCTGATCGCAGGACGTACATGGTAGAGCCGTCATTTTGGATGTCGTGTGTGGGTGGCGCGGGAGAGAGGAACGGAAAGGTCGAGTCGGTGTGCGGTTCGCAACGAAAGTGGGGAGATCGTGTTCGGTTATGTGTCGTCGGGATTGTAAGGATGCGAAAGAAAAGAAAAGGCCGTTGCCGTGATCGTGGCTATCGTCGATGTTGTGTGGTGAGGAATATGAGTACGAGGAAAGGTACGATAGAGGAGAGACAAAGAAAGGGAACCAAAGTTCGTTAACGCGGATAGAGGAGGTTGAGAGTGGAAGTTGCTCGTCAGACAAGAGACTACGGAAGGAGCGAGAGAGTTCGGGTTTGGGGAGGACCGGGCAAAAAAACCTGCCAGCTATTAACAAGGAAGGAACTGGAGCAGGCACCCATGAAACTCCACCCTTTCCGCCACCTCCGCGCACGCGCTCGCCCCTATGTCATACGTCGCCAGGCCGTCACAGCGCTGTAATTGACTGAAGCCAGGGTGCGACGAGCCGTGACACGAACCGCGCATGGCGCTGTGTTGAGCTGCGATTTAGGGTTTGGAGCAACTTTGTTGGGGGAAACTGAGGGGCGTCTAGCAGCTGCATGGCGCTAAGACCGCTAATTACACTGATGTATGGCTACCCTCCCTTGCATTTCGCAAAAGTGCACGACAGAAGAGGGAAGGAGAGGATAAGAAAGAGGGGGAAAAGTGAGGTTTGGGAGAGATGGAGAAGTAGGGAAGGAGTTGACGAACTCCTCGGCCTGCAGACCACCAAGCAGCTGCCCGTGTGCGCGACGTAACTGCGGGCATGTGACTATTTGGCGAAAGCGGTAGGGGCGATCAACAACGGCCCGCAGAAGGAGCTTGGCTCACGAGACAGCCACAATAGTTTATCAGACCGACTATTTAGGAAAGAACGACGAGGCTGCCGCAGAGAAGAGTGGAAGGAGCGATATACACAGTAATACGGAGTACACTTTGTCACCGTTGTCTTTGTCGGCTTTGTTTATGGTGGATGGTTAGACATCAGATGAGGCAAACATGCGCCTGGTAACAAGGAGTCAAAGTCAACGAATAAAGCCATAAAGTACATTGAGCCTCAAATATCTTGGAAATTATCTTCAATTGCATCTTCCACCATGACAAGTTTGTAGATCAATGACGGCATGTCGGCGATGGCTCCTGCCGTGTTGTAGCGTCCTTCCCGCCAACTGCCAGAAAATGGCGGGGCCGTTGGAGAAAGAGCGGCCGTGGCGCGATAAGATAATCACCCCAGCGACGCGTCTTGGCTCATTAATGGCAACAACGCGCAAACACATTTTCGCGACAAAACTTCAACTGCAATTCAATTACATCTTGTCAACGCAACACCATAATCGCGACAACACACTCAAACGAAGACATCACACTCCCACGAAACGAGCGCACGGTTCCAGCTATAGCCCAAAGCCACGAAATCGCCAAATCGCATAAAATATCACAAAAACCCGCCATCATGTTGTTTGAAGAAGATCCGTCCGTGGTATGTTTTGATAGACAAAATGGAGACGATGTGATCATGAAATGCACATATTCAGGGCCACGAAAAACAAAATTAACTCTTGTCTTTCCTCCAGCTCATCCAGCACACCGTCGACAACTTCAACACCGCCCCCGACAAGGCGGCTGTCGCCCGCATCAAGGAGTCGCTCTCCACTCTCCAGGAAGCCCGCCAGCTGCAGGTCGAGCAGGCCGAGGCGGCCATGAAGCGCCTCGCGCGCCAGCTCAACACACTCGGCGCGCAGCACGACGAGCTCGCATCCAAGCACACGGCGGCCGCGCACGCGCCTACGATTGCGCACCTCGATACACAGAAATTTCGCGTCGCCAAGGCAGCATCGGATCTCGAGATGGAGACGGAGCGGCTCTCGGCACAGGCAGCAGACTTGTCGGCGCGGCTACAGGAACTTGAGCTGCAGGGCGACGACGGACCGATTGTCAACAACAACAGCGGGAGCGGGAGCGGCAGTGCGCCGACGGAAGACGAAGTTCTGCTGCGTTTGCGCGTCTATCGCAGCTTGGGCATTGAGCTGGAGCGCGACGGTGCAGGCCACGACGGCGAGTGGTCGCGGGCAGTCATCCGCAACGACCGGAAGGGCGACGTGCATGTGGTCAACATGGACAAGAAGTTTTCACGGTTCTTCTATGCCAACTACTTTTGGCAGACGCTGTGAGGCGGCGGAGATTAGGCTTATGGCCTGAAGGAGAAGGGACGACAGGAAAGAGCTGTCGACTGTACATATAGACTGGGCCGGTGTCTGGCGTTTTTGTTGTTATTTCTACAGCCAGGCATAGGGCATTGCCTTGCCACGATACGGCCTTTTGGGATATTATGAGCGATACCACGAATACATGAATACTTAATTGATGAAAGCTAGAGAGGCATGCCGTTTTGCTTCTTGAAGTGAACATTGAGTGTGATTCGCGTATCTGTTGACATTGGTCGGCTTCTGGATGCTTCTATGTAAGGCTGGCTGACGGCTTGGCTGGTTTTAGTGGGGTGCTCCCGCTGTAGAACCCCGCCCGGCTGATCCCGCCAGTGACTCTTTCCACTAGGCTTCAATTATGTATGACGGTGTGTATAAGTAAGTAGGTGGTTTTTAATGGGCGGTATCTAATTGACCATATGTACCTCCCTTCTTTTCTCCTTCACATTCGTTCAGTTGGTGCATAGATCAACATTGTCGTGCATCATTTCTCAATTGAATACACGCACTACCAGAACAATGTGCGGCGACAACGATGTGTATGTGCCCAAGGCGGCTGTTGCAATCGACGATCCAAATGCAGACGAAGCCCTTCCCTGGTCTTCAGGCCGTGTCTACGATGCCCATTGCCATCCAACAGACACAATGGCCTCACTGGCCGCCATCCCGGGTATGGGTGCTGCAGGTCTGACTGTCATGTCGACACGGGCGCAGGACCAAGACCTCGTGGCGGCCCTAGGCGCCGACGACCCAAAAGTCGTCCCTGCCTTTGGCTGGCACCCGTGGTTTTCGTATCAACTTTATGACGATACATCTGCCGACAACAAGAACGGAAGCGAAGAGCTCACGTCTCTGGAAGACAAACGGCGCCACCTGGCATCTGTCTTGACACCATCACCACCGCTGGACAAGGCTGGGGACGAGTCAAACGACGAAAAGACAGTGACCCTGCTTGCTGCACTCGATGCACTGGCAGATAGTCTTCCTGCGATCCGGCCGCTGTCAGCCTTTTTGGCCGAGACACGCAAACGGCTTGTTGACCACCCGGCTGCTCTTGTCGGTGAGATTGGCGTCGACAAAGCTTTCCGGGTGCCCGAGCCGTCTGTCCAAGGTGCCGAAGCCAGCTCATCAGAGGGACTGACCCCTGGCGGTCGTGAGGGCCGGCGACTGTCTCCATTCCGCGTCCAACCAGCCCACCAGGCGGCCATACTTGCTGGCCAGCTCAAGTTGGCCGCCGAACTTCGGAGACCGGTCAGTGTCCATGGTGTACAGGCGCATGGCCTTCTCTTTTCGACTCTTGCGGCGACATGGCGTGGACACGAAAAGATTGTGTTGTCGCATCGTCAGCGGCACCAGATCAAAGGCATCCAGGGCATTGAGGGCATCGAAAATGACGATAGCGATGACGAGGAGGAAGGGCCGGACGATGACAGTGACGATGATGACGACCCACAAATGGGCAAGTTTGTCGTTACGCCAAAACCGTTCCCACCAGCAATCTGCCTGCACTCGTTTAGCGGTCCTGTCGATATGTTGAAACAGTACCTCGATCCGCATATTCCTGCGGCCATCTATTTCTCGTTTTCGACAGCTGTGAACTGCGGTACCGAGAGTGGCTGTCAACGTACAGCCGAAGTCATTGCAGCGTGCCCAAACGACCGGATTCTGGTGGAGAGCGACTTGCACACGGCTGGCCCGGCGATGGATGCATCTCTTGAAGACATCTATCGTCGGGTGTGTGCTGTCAAAAAGTGGACATTAGCCGAGGGCGTTGAGCGTATCGGTCGAAATTACGATGCCTTTATCCTGCGGACATCGTCAAAAACAAAGAAGGGCGATGCGAGATAGTAGTTCAAATGCTAAGATGTCGTATATTTTTGAGAATAAATAGTAGACCAAAATATATCAAAATAATCATTTTGTGAAATCCAAAGGAAAAAAAGGAGAGAAAAAAAGAAACAACTATCTGCCTTTATTAAGGAAAGGGACCTTGCTGTCCTTGAGAAAAGTGGCGCAATGACAAAAGAAACAAAGGAAATATACAATGTAAACAAAAAAAGGGGAAAGGAAATAAAAACACAATGTACCTGCGGCCAAGTTTGCTAAAACTTATTAACACCGAAAATAAGAAGAAAATAGGAAAGAAGATGAAAATAACCCAAGAAGAAATCGTGCTGCGTAAATCAAAGAAGAAAATGAAAAGGAAAGGAGCAATGTATGCCAGAAGATATGACAAAGACGTGAAGCACCAGAAGTATGCTGCAAGATAGAAGGTGATACAGAGAAACAATAAAAATAAAGGCAACTTTGCAAAGCATTCTCGCTAGTCTAGCCAATATCCTGTCTGTTGTTTATTTTAATTTTTGACACCCGATACGTTCACGGGCTGGAGCCGGGCCGATACTGGAATCCGTCGGCGACCACAGACGCCTCCACAAGGTTGACGTACTGGTGCTGGTAGTCGTCGGAGTTGTATGCCGGCGGCAAGGACTCGACGTCGTCATAGTCTGAGTCAATACCGGATGCGTCACGCCGGCTGTAGCCACCGTAGACACTCGACGAGTTGGCCGTGGATGGCGGCGGCGGCGGTGGTGGAGGGGGCTGGTGGTAGGGTGCTACTGGTGCTGACGGAGGAGTCATGGGGGGAGGGGCGGGAGACGTCGTCGTTGCAACTGGCGACACTGAACGCATAGCCCGCTCCAGGTCCTCGTCCTGACGCCGTCTCGACTCGGCCGTCTGTGCAATAGCGATGCGGCCCTCCTCAGCAGCAATCATCTGGCCAACAACGTCGGCGGCAGCCCGGAACTCGGCAATCTCGTCCTCCAGAGAGGGGGCAGGCGAGCGTTGGCGAGAGGGAGGCGTGCTGGTCACAATATGGCCATCAGCCGGCGTACGGAAGCCAGTGCGCTCCGAGGGCGTGCCGGTCTCGCCCAGCTTCTCATCGCCGTTGCCACCACCAAACACGAGATGACGGACAGTGCGGAAGAAACCACGGATCGACGCCTTGCGTTGGCGACGGCGCTCGCGGCGGGCTTGGCGGCGCTCGTGGCGCTCCTGGACTTCCTCGGTAAATTCTTGGAAGCGAGCAGCAAAGCCCCGGATGCCTCTCGGGCGGTTGGCACGGCGGCTGCGGAGACGTTCCTCCATGCGACGGTTACGACAGCGGCGAGCAAAGACGAACAGGAGAACAATGACCAGACCGAAGAAGGCGACCATCTTCGCAAGGTGAGCACGTGCAAAATGGCCAGGCGGGCCACCGTAACCATGGTGGCCGTGCTTCCAAGCGCCAGGGGGAGGTGGCGATCCATCAGGGCCATGGCCGTGCATCTTGCGGCCGCGGAATTCGCCATCCTTGTCTGTCGGGTGCTTGCCGAAACGGCCACCACCACCGGCCATCCAGAAAGGACCATCAGGACCAGGAGGAGGGCCACCGGGGGGACCAGGAGGGGGAGGCGGGCCGTGAGGATGCTTCGGCGGGTGAGCGCCGGGGGCACCAGGAGCTCCAGGGGGCGGAGGAGGCAGAGGCGGGCGCGGCATACCCTCAGACGGGACTCCGGGCGGGCCAGGCGGGCCAGGCGGCGGCGGCGGGAGGCCCCCAGGTGGCGGGGGAGGCAGATCACCACCAGGCGGTGGCGGAGACGGGAAATTCGAAGCGCAGTGGAAGAGGAACGAAGGCGGCGGCGGGGGTGGCGGAGGAGGACCGACGCGGCCATTGTCGGGGAAACAGAAGGGGCGGAACATGAAAGGCGGCGGGCCATGAGGACCATGGTGGGGGTGGGGACCGTGAGGAGGGCCGGGAGGACCCCAGCCTGGGGGGCCGTGGGGAGGAGGGCCGTCGTGGAAGCCACCACGTGGGGGACCCCAGCCGGGCGGGCCGTCAGGAATATCCTCGCCGAAAGTGTTGGCAATCAGCTCGCCGTAGAGCGACTTGGCGGTGCCTGCAACCTTGTGCCAGACAGAGCCGATCCAGGCCTTGACACCAGAGCAAGGGGCGCCATGTCTGTGCTTGCCGAAGCCGTGAGGACCGCCAACAATGGGAGAAGCGGCGGGGCCGAAGCGCTCGAGGACGTAACGTTCGCGAATGTGAATGTCGTGATGGAGAAGGGCGACGCTGCGGTGCATCATGATAAGGCTGTTCTCCCAAGCGACAAGATCGGCGGCGTCCTCATCGTTGTCGTAGTCGGTGTCGTCGTTGTCGAGCTCGTCGGTCTCGTCCTCGGTCTCTTCGGTGTTGTCGACGGCCTTGTCAGTCGGCGGGGGCGTCGGAGGCGATGGCGGCTTGAAGTAGTTGTCGTTGAACTGGAAAACGCTGGCAGCACCCTCGACGATGACGACGCGGGCCGGGGCCGTTTGGCGGAAGCGGACAGTAGTCGGGTCCTTGGATTCGGCGTCCTTGACGGGCACGCCGTTGACGGAGACAAAGCGCAAGTGCATCATCTGTTCGCGGTCCTGGCCGCCCCATGAGACACAGTCGGTTTCCCAGCTGAGAACGGCAGACGAAGTGTCCTTCTTGCTGGTCTTGTCGGATGCGGCTTCGGGCGTCTCCCAAGACATGAAATCGGGGACGAGCGGCAGCGAGAGCTGGCCGTTCTCTGGGAGAGTCTCGCCATTGATGGTGACGTTGGCGGAGCCACAGGCGTTGAGCGAATCCTGGACATCGAGGCGGAAGCTCTGATTTCAAAGTTAATGGGATTGTGCCTTTGGATCGAACGACCCAAAATAAACACACAAAACACGGAATCAGATGGGGCAATATTATCCTACCAAAAAGGGCGTGCCGCTTTCGAGCCCGGCGTCAGGGACATCGAGAGAGATGAAGGCCGATGGTTTGTTATCTGGTGAGAGTTAGTTATCCTGTACTTCTTGCAAATCATATATTTTCCATTCAAGAGAGCATTCACTTCATTCCATCATGAACCCATAAAACCCTCTTGTCTTACCTTGTGGTGATGCCGTGGCACCGACGCCTCTGGCCAGCGCCGGTGCCAGCAAGAGGCCGGCCTTGAGAAGGCCGTTCATTGTCGTTCGTTTCGTCGATTCTCAAAATTCGGCTTTCGTTCTTTCAGACTTTCGTAGGCTGCTGCCTTTCTTTCTTCCTCATCAAAGAACCCGGGAAGGCAACAATGATTGCGGCCCGGGAAGGCGAACGACGAGAAACCGAATTGAGGGCAGCCTAGCGAGCCGGCCAAGAAATAAAACCCAAGAGTGAAAATAAAGAGGCACCGAGACAATATAATGTAAGAAACAAACAAGCGGCCAACAACGGGCCACCACAAAAAGAACGTGTGTTTACCTTGTACCTTTTGTTGAAAAGGGAAACAGCAAAAGAAACAAAAATGAAAGAAAGAGCAAACAATCGCGGCTGCCTTTGTGAGAAGGAAGCAAATAACAGAATGCCCAGAAAGTGAAGGAGTGGGAGAGAGGGGACGAAATGCAGGAAGGAACAAGGAAAAAGGGGCCGAACAGGCGATGAACAGGGAAGTTACGGCACATCCGGCGACAAAAAGGTGCAAGAACGTTCTACAACGACCGGTAAAACCAGGCCAAAAAGACACTGCATCACTGTGGACAAAAGGACAAAACGCCAATTCCCGGGGATGGGTAGGGGAACATGAGCACGAGAGGACACACAGCACGAGACAAGATGAGGGCGCAGCGCCCACGCTCATTGCTCAAAAGAGGAGAGCAAGGGGGTCAAAGAATAAGCCAACTGCCACGAGTCGGACGAAACTTGGCCCACATCGCAGCAAAAACTAAACATGCAGAAGGCGCGACTGACAAGTGGTGTGCTGGCGAGGCTGGTTCGCGGGAAAGAGCGAAGAGTTGACAGGGCCTGGGGCCACTAGAAACAGGAAAAGCGCCCGTTAAACAGTGGTCAAAACCAAAAGGGATAAGAGGGACGAGACGAAAGGAAAGGAAGGAGAGACGAAGGAGACGAAAGAAAGGAACAGAGGGAAGGAAGTGGATAGGGCCCCTCCTTTTTTCTTGGGAAGGGGCCACCGAGGCCCTGGGGCCGCATCATTTACAGCAGGCGCGACAGGGCTGCAGGGGCAGTGGTCCAATGAGCATCGACCAGCTGACGAGTCCCTCTAAACCCTTTTCTGCCCAGCGCACGAGCAAAAACAGCAAAAGGCGAGACCCAAGCTGCCAGAGTGAACAATTGCCTGTCTGGATATGGTGGCTGTTGGGATTGTGCAGATTATCTGGCGATTAGCAACGATTCTCAATACGACATCAGCCGGGATGCAGGATGGGCGAAACATATACGGTGCTCGAGCGTTGGAATGTCGAACTATGGAATGGTGAATTTGTCAATATCGAAGAACTTATGTGCCAGAATGGCAGGATGTCGAAACAGGGCAGTTTTGACGGGGACTCCTTCCGGAGAATAAAAGTGTGTCGGGATAGCACGAAATATATTATTTACTTGCGAAAATACACATGGAATTAGACAGGTGCCAGGAGTTGTTAATTCTCAAGATTTGCAGAGAAATTCAAATAAAATGAACACTGGCAAACACAACGAATATTCGACTGTGTCGCTCTCGGTCAACGTAGCTAGGAGGATAGGAGGGGCTGGGGCGTCGTCATGGTCTGTTACTAGGAGCGGAGGGACACGCGTTTATATTTTTGAATATGGAGACGAGTACGACAACAACAACGATCGGTTGTGCTAGTCAGCGCTACGGCGTACTTATGAATGATTCGAGAGACAAAACTCTGAAAACCATGGCCGGAGATGGAAATGAAGAGCACATTGTCTTTGAAATTGTGTATATTTTTACTCGTCGTATTGCGTCTATGAGCACTTGCACGTGTGTATTTCGTTTGTGAAGCAGTGCGTGGAAGCCGCTTAAATCAACAAGTCGATGCTAGAGACCGGAGAAACAAGAACGGGGAGAGTCAAGACGCGCGGTGCGGTATATCACACTGGCAGTCCTCTCTTTTTGTGAAAAGCCCGTGTCGGACAGTATCAATGTGCAAAAGAAGGGAGTGTGCACAAAATATTGAAGACGAAAAAGAAAGAAAGAAGGCAAAGATATCCGGGGAAAAACTCCTTCCGACCCACCCAATGTATATAAAACGCCAAACCATGAAAGAAAGTGCACGAAAAAGAGAAAAAAAGGAATAAAAGAGACAAAAAGGCAACGTCTACTCTTATGCGTGCATGGCGTGCATGCCGGCATCGCTCTCGCTCACGACGCTGCCCACCTCGGACCAGCTCGTCGGGGTCATGATGCCCTCGCTCTCGTCGTCGTCGTCGGCCTCGCTGATGACGCCGTAGTCGGAGTTGGCGGCCTCGGCGACCTCAACAGCGTCGGTGACAGACATACCGGATGACGGTGTCGTGGACGGAACAGAGGGAGCGGCTGAGACCTGGGCCTGGACCTGGACGATCTCGGAGCCCGCATCTGTGCGGGCATCGGCCTCGGACTTGGCGTCGTTGTGGTCAATGACCGAGTGGTCGTCGCCCCAGACAGACATGGAGCCCGTGGGTGTCATGTCGCCGCCGTTGATGACTGATGGCTCGGACATGCCGACGGAGGGCGTGACGGGCAGCGGAGAGTAGAAGCCGGGCAGGCTGCTGGTGTTCTGGGCCCAGGCCTGGATAGAGTTGTAGGCCTCGGTGTTGACCTGGTCCTGCTCTGGGCTCTGGGGCTTGCTGGGCAGAACAACATTGTCGTCGTCTTCTTCCTCGTTGTCGCCCGACTTGCGGAATAGGCGCAGGCTCAGCTGGGAGTCGACCTCGGCAGCGGCCAGCGTCGCAGGCGAAGCCTCCTCGCCAGTCTCGTGGGCGTAGTCGTTGACGTCAAAGAAGACTTCGGAAGTCGACTGCGGGCGAGTCTCGGGGATCGAGGGCAGAGGATCGAAAACGGCGTCCATCGAGTTGTTGTTGATGTTGTTGGCGTTGTTGGTGTCGGGCTCCGTGGCGCTGTAGATGTCAGACATGGTCTCGTCGCGGTCGGGGGCAATCAGATAAGCAGTGCCCGAGTTGTATGCCTCGGCGGCCGTGGGACCATGAGAGCTGCCAGTGCGGGAAGTCGGTGCTGTGTAGTGGCTCTCCTCGGTGTGGTCGTCCATCTCGATACCGTACTCGTCGCCAAAGGGGTTTGCGTAGACGGCAGCCGTGTGCAGACCACGCACGCCCTCGGGCCGGCGGCGACGGAGCAGGCCGCTGTTCAGAGGATCCTCAGACATGTGCGAGTTGGTCATCGCGTCAGCGCCGGTGTTGACGACAAATGTGCCGCGGTCGGCGTTGTGGTCCGGGCGCATAAACTGGTCAAACGAGGTCTTGCTGCGAGGCTGGGACTGGGGGCCGCCAAACGAAGACAGATGGATGCCGGCTGCTGCAGCTGCATCCCGAGTTGCACGCTGAAGGCTTTCCAGAGCAGAAGAAGCAGACGACGGCCCCGCCGTAGATTCCCGAGTCTCTCGTGCCTTCCGCTCCTCCTCCTTCTTGCGCTCCATCTGCATGCGGTTCCAGTACATGAGCTCTTCGCGTTGGCGGCGGCGGGATTCTTCGTCGGCAACAACGCCTGGATCGTCGGCAGTCCGGCGGCCCTGCGACATCATAAAGCCCTCGGCGTCTTCGGGGCGGTTGAAGATGGGCTCGCCCTCCTGCTGTCTCCGGCGTTCGTCTTCGGACAGGTTCTCGCCATTCACAGTGTCGTTGATGGACTGGACGGCGACGGCAATGCGGCGACGCAGGTCGTCGGCCATACGGCGAACTTCGGGGTTTTCATAGACGGCGATGGCGGCGACGACCGCCACAGAAATGGCGATGAAGCCGGCTGAAACGATAACTGGGTTAACAGGCGGCATTTTGGGAGGTTTGTGGGGAAGAAAAAAAGAAGAAAAAGAAGAAATGTGGTTGAAATGCGGAGGTGGAAATTGAGAGGATTGGAGTGGTGTTCTCCGCCTTTTTCGCTCGATAATGCGAGATGCCGCTTTGCCCGCAGAAATGGGAGGATGCGTGCAGCAAAAGTGCAGAAGTAAACAAATAAATGTCCAGAAAAATGGCACAAAAAAACCAATCGATTTTTCGATTGGAAACGGGGAGCGTGAGTAAGAAAAAGGGGGAAGCGGAAAATGGAAAACAGAATTGAAAGAGTGCGTACGCTGCTCTAGGCAGCTCAATTTCTGGTGATGAGGCAAACAATTTGGTGAGGCAGCCCTCTTTCCACACGTCCTTTGCCACCAAGAAAGCCAAGAACGGCAAGAACGCCTCGAGCGCCTGTGAGGAAACAACGCTTCACTGCCACCGCCTGGGGCACACTATATTGTAGTGCACGTGCCGTGTAAAAGAGTTCCCTTAAAGTTTGGGCGGTGTCGAGCGGGTGGGGGCTACTACAGTGAGGAAAGCGCGGGAAGGTGCAGAAAAGTGGGCAGCCGGGACAGTGGCGTTGTCGTGTGTTAGGGGATTCGGGGAGCAAAAGAAAGGCGATCGTGCTAGGGGTGTTTTGGGCAATAGGTGAACGAGTGCGGGGCTGTTCTCTTTCCTTTTTAGGGGAGCGAAGAGGGGCTGTAACAGCGTGGTTTTGGCGGGTTGTGGTGTAATGACGCTGCTCGGGTATTCGGGGCAAGAGCAAACGCAGGGTTATGGTTATGGCAGTAAGCGGGGTCGATCGCTGGGTGGCTCCTTCTTTTTCTCACCTTTGGCAGCCAGAGGTAAAGGCATTATGCCGGCAGAATCGGCTTGGCTTCTTGGCTAGCTTTTGTCGTCGAGACGGTGAAGAGATGGAAGAGATGTCGAGGTCGAGGTCGAGAGACAAATGGGGTCGAGGAGAGAAGAATAAAAGACAAAAGAAAGAGAGGAAGGAGGATCCAGACGCAAAAAGGAGCCGCAAAGGAGACGAGCGAGGTGAATCAAGATGCTATGATGAAAACACCGAAAGGACGAGATCTTCGAGGGTGGAAGAAAGAAAGAAGAGGTAGGAGAAGGAAGAGAAGAAAGAAAAAAGTAAGAGGAAAGGAAAAGAAAGTTAGAAAACGAGAAAGCTGGGAGAACGGGACGAGAGCTGGCGGAGGAGAGAGGACGAGTAGTCAAGAAGGATAAAGACAAGGCGTGACTTCTTAATGTGTGACGCTAGAGTGGCAGACAAAGTACCGTTGTAAGAAGGGAAGGAACCAGGATAGCGCGGGTGCACTGGTCAGCGGGCTCTCTCACAATGGCCGATTTGGTGGCCGTAATGGTCACTTGTGGTCGATTGTTGGCCGACTTGTAGACGACCTAACAACAGACGGTCTAGCGGTCTATTGTATTAGACGACCTCTTGGGCGATCTGGAGTAGATGGGCAATTGGTGCTTATAATGTTCTTGGCGCAAAGACAAACAGGTACGAGCTGGAGCTGGAGCTTTCTTGACAGCTTTGTCCATTAATGAAGCTTTCTTTTCTTTTTTTGTTTTCTTTGAAAATAAAAAAGTGAGGTGATCTCTGCCACCGTCTTACATGTCAGACGGCATATGCCATGCACGGCGGCACGATGCGGTTAGCAGCAAGTTGCGTCTGTTGTTTGTGTGAGATGCATTACATAAACAGTCGGCAGACAATGAGGCTGAACGGACTCCCGTTGGCGGTTCTGCGTTTGCATTTCGAGGGTCAATGGTGGATGGTTACAAGAATATAGGGGGCACAACCACTTGGACACGTCGATCATGTTCATCCTGTGAATCAAATCTAATATTTGGCCATGCAATGTACTCCGTACAAAGGAAAGACATAC
Organism: Sporothrix pallida; assembly: GCA_021396235.1. NCBI lineage: Eukaryota > Fungi > Ascomycota > Sordariomycetes > Ophiostomatales > Ophiostomataceae > Sporothrix > Sporothrix pallida. The sequence continues at coordinate 316,471 of WNYG01000026.1, forward strand.
CAAAAGAGAATGGAAGCAAGAGGGAAAAAATCAATAAATAACGGAAAAGCAAAATTATAATATAAAAAAAATGACATCCTTGACGGTCGTTAATGACAAGAAGCACGGCGGGACGAGAGACGGTCTCTTGCCCAAGCCCCGATCCCGCCTCTATTTCTAGCTCTCCTTCTGTCGTTGTTAGGGGGTGCATCCTATCCGCAGCACTCCCTCCGTTTGAACTCTTATGTTCACACGCTCCTCGCCCAATTTCTCGTTCGCTCGCTCTCCCCTTTACAGCTTCTCAATGATGGCAGCGGCAAACTCGTGCGTCTTGGCCTTGCCGCCCAGATCGCCCGTCAGAGCCTTGCCCTCGGCCAGAGTGTCAAAGGCAGCCTTCTCAATGCGAGTGGCGTACTCGCCGAGGCCCATGTGCCGCAGCATCATCATGGACGACAGCAGCAGCGCCGTGGGGTTGGCCAGAGCTTTGCCAGCAATGTCGGGGGCCGAGCCGTGGACAGCCTCGAAGATCGAGCACTCGTCGCCAATGTTGCCCGAGGGCGTCAGGCCCAGACCGCCAATCAGACCAGCGCACATGTCGGACAGAATGTCACCGTACAGGTTGGGCATGACCAGGACCTTGTCGTTGTAGGGCAGCGGGTCGGTGACCATCTTCAGGCAGGTGTTGTCGAGCAGCTCGTCGTCAAACTCGATGCCGGGGAACTCCTTGGCGACGTCGCGGGCAACGCTCAGGAACAGACCGTCGCTCATCTTCATGATGGTGGCCTTGTGCACGACACGGACCTTCTTGCGGCCAATCTCCTCTGCCTGCTGGAAAGCGAAGCGCAGGACACGCTCGCTGGCCTCGCGGGTGATCAGCTTGATGCTCTGGACAACGCCGTCGACAACGACGTGCTCAATGCCCGAGTACTCGCCCTCGGTGTTCTCGCGGATCAGGACAGTGTCGACGCCGTCGTAGGGGGTCTTGAAGCCGGCGACAGAGCGGCACGGCCGCAGGTTGGCGAACAGGTTGAAGGTTCTCCGCAGAGTCAGGTTGAGCGAGACGTGGCCCTTGCCGATGGGGGTGGCCAGGGGGCCCTTGAGGGCGACCTTGTTCTTGCGGATGCTGTCGATGGCGGCGTCGGGGATGGCGGTCTTGCCGTCCTTGATGATGGGGGTGACGTCAATGGGCTCCCACGAGATGGGGGCCTTGGCGGCCTTGAAGATGGACTTGACGGCGTCCGAGATCTCGGGGCCGATACCGTCACCCTCGATCAACGAAACGGGGTAGAGGCCCTGCAGGGTGTTAGTGAGCTGTCTGGGGGAGCCAATTGGCAAGTGGTTGCAACCCGGTGCGCCGTGCGTCATTTATATCCGTGATCCACCTCCCGAGACATCCGTTTCGGCCTCGATCCGGTCGGTACCCGGTTTCAAGACATTGTGTTCCTAAACGACACGCACGGCGCACACGATAGGCACAGGGGAGGAATAAAGCTTACATCGGAGCCCTTGACACCGGTGAACTGGGCAACAGGCTTCTTATCCGAGTAGAATCTGGCCTAGAGTCTGTTAGTGAGTCTGTCCCCTCCAAAACAACAAAACAACGCCCAATTGCAGGGCTACACACCTGCATGGAGATTGAGACAGCCGCGCGGGGAGCAGCACGGAAGCACTGGCGTCTGGCCGGGCCAGCAGCAGCGCGAATGGCCAGCATCGTGACTGTGTGGGTTGTGTGGAAGTTGGGAGAGAGGAGGAGGGGGGAGGTCGAGGGATATTTCGCAGGCGATGCGAGATAAGAGAAGGCGGAGGGGTAGACGAGTCGACGAAGGGAGAGGAAGATCGCGAAAAGGACAAACTGTCGAGTCGAGAGGGGAAGGGGAGAGAGGAAAGAAGAGACGAAAGAAGGAAAAATGAAGCACCGGAAAGCAAAAGGACGATTTTTGGAGCTGGGTGGCCAAAACAAAGAAAATGAGAAAAAAAAAGTCAAAAAAGCTTTGCGCGGGAAAACTGGAAGGGCTGGCTGGCTGGAGATAATCAGCGCCTTCCTAGTCGAGTAGTGTACAGAGTTACAGAAAATGGGAGCAAAATGCAGCCAAACGTACCTGCCAAAACCTGTTAATCTGCAAACTGCTGGGCCAAACACCTCCTTCCAAAAAACTTTGAAAGTCGCTTTGCCCCCAATTGAGAGATAAATTGACATGTGGTTCCAGCGAGGGAAGCGGCCAAACGCGGGCCAAAGGCCAGCGAGAAGGAGCGAGATGGGCCCCACTTGAGGGCGATTGATTGGCCGAAGTGGGGGACAGAGGCATTAAATCAGCAGAAACAGAGCAGAAACACAGCGTTGGCAGCGCCTGGAAAGAGCCATAGTCGTATCTCCGTCGCACGAGTAGCCACGGCCTTCGGAAGCCGGATAAAGGATGACGCACAATCGATAAGAGATAAGGAAGACGGACCCACAGAGACAGTTGGACTTTGACGCGAGCCTGCTTAGTCATTTTAGGAGACGCAACAGTGGGTCCTTCTGAAACGAGCAGGCGGGCACTGGCGAGCTCTTGCTGTTAGCGGGCGAAGCAGGCTGCGTCGGAAGGTGGCACTAGACCAGCCACGTCCCCTAACATGGATGCTCTTTGAGGAACACAATTGACGATGTTCAACATCAGGAGTCAACAACGACGCATTGCATCACGACGACGACGATTCAACAAATAAACGATCATCAGAAGCTTCGAAAGCCAACCCACCGTATCATCGACGACGAAACACCTCATTAATATTGATACCCACCCCCCGATGAGGCCGCCGCAATGACGGACCTCGAGCGATCCGTCCTCGACTTCTACCAGATCTCGACAGCCTATCCCGAAGTATGGCCAGCCGAGAAGAACAACGACAGTGATGGGTCCGATGGCGAAGGTGGGAGCGCGGGCCGGGGTGCGGCGTCGGTCAAGGACAAGGAGCGCAAGACAAAGTTGAACCGGCGCAAGTCGCGATACCAAGCTTTGGAGCGAGCAGCAACACAGCGACAGAGCACGCTCCCGGGTGCCGACAAGGGCGTGCAGCGCGACGAACCCGACCCCTTGGGCACGACAGACAGTGTGATCCTGGCCCTTAAGCGCAACGGCGTCAAGAGCGTGCAGGACGACCCGAAACTGCGTAATCGATTCCTTCTGTCGTCAACAACCTTTTCGCCTGCACTTTTTCTGTCACAGGTGCACACGGATGCAAGCACCGACTCGCTCGTGGCCGGCCTGGACGTGCTGTCGCGGTCGATCGACCAAAAATCGGCGTCGCTCAAGGTGCTGGTGGAGTCGAACTTCGAGCGGTTTGTGCGGGCCAAAGCGACCATCGACAACGTCTATAAGGAGATGAAGTACCACGGCAGCGAGCCGACGCCGACGCCGCCACCGCGCGCCCGACCACACTCGCGCCACTCGAGCCGCACAAGCGGGTTCCGGGGGAGCATCAGTGGCGGCGTATCAGGCGCTGGTGGCAGTTTGCTGGGCAGTCCTGGGACACCGCCTGGAGCTGTCGGCGCAGCCTCGGATCCGCGCAAACGCAACGCGCTCGTCAAGGAGAGCGAGTACGGTGTGATGGGCATCAAGACGCCGCTGCTCGAGGTGTCGGCCAAAGCAGAGGACGTGTGGGGCCCAGCTCTCGGCGGCCGCGAGAAGGAGGAGACACTGCGTGTTTTGTCGGGCGAGTTGAGCCGATTCCACGAGTACGTCGAGGCGAGCGCGGCCATTACAGAAAGCATCAAGCGCAACGACCACGAGAGCTTGGTGGAGGAGTACCACAAGGCGCGGCGGTTTGCCGATGAGGCGCGTGCACTAGTCCAAGAACTGCAGAAGAAGGGACAGGCGGCAGCTGCCAAGGCTGCCAACAAGAAGAGCAGCCGAGACAAGAACGGCAACGGAGACGACGACGACGACGTGCTGGACGAGTCACGCCCCTCCGACGAGCAAATGTACCAGATCCTGCTGGCGGCGCGCATGTGGCACGATGTCGAGGACCAGATCCAAGCATACAAGCGCGATGTTTGGCGACGGCTGACGTCGATGCACAACAGCGTGTCGGCTCGTGTCGGTGGACGGTCTGGCGCCGGCGGCGTTGATGGCGCAGGCGGCGGTGTATCGGGCGCTCGCGGCGACCAGCATATGGAGCTGATCGGGTTGCTGCTGGAGCTCGGCGTCGAGGACAACCCGATCTGGGTTTGGCTGTTGAGTCGCTACGACTACCTCAAGGGCAAGATTCAGGCTGTGTGCGACCGCACCAAGGTTGAAATCGAAGTACTTCGCCGTCGTCTGGCTTCTGCCGACAAGCCTGCGCCGCACGTCATTGCGGCTCATCTGCGGTCGATTGGCCGCCAAACAATTGAGAGCAAGATTGGCTCGCTCGACTCGCCGGACGTGATTGAGCTGTGGGACAAGGTGCACTATTTCTTGGCGACTTTGCTGTCGGCGCAGGGTGTTTTGGGAGAGGTCGTCGAGTTCTGGCACACCGTCGAGGGTTTTGTGGATGGAAAGACACAGAAGTCGCTGCCCTCGGGCTACCGCGGCGAATCCCAGACACACCACCGTCTGTCGCAACAGGGTGCCGTCGACCTGCAAAAGGGCGCTGTCGAGCTGGTCGATCTGATTCGCGAGCATGTCTTCTCGTTCTTTGCAGGCCCGCCGCCTGAGGACGTGTCGCTGCTCTTCTCACCCATCCCGCTGTCACCCCGTACGCCCATGTCAACGACGTCAATGACAGGCGGTTTTGGCGGTGCCAATGGTCCACTGTCGCCCAACTCGCTACGCGACCCACGCTTCAACCTCGACCCCAAGAACCCGCCGCCACCGTCTCCCCGTCGCGGCGAGGCTTGGGAGAAGTTTGCGTTCTGGCCGCCGTGGTCCAACTCAGTCAGCGGTGTTCATTATCTCTCAAAACTGCTGGCGCTCGTCGGTGCAGGCGCATCCGAGATGGCAAGCATTGGATCGGTGGCCGGCCGTGGCGCTGACCCGACGGAAGTTGAGCGGCTCAAGACGCTGGTCGGCGCTGTCCGCGAACGTTGTGTGGCGGCCTTGTGTGCTGCGTGGAACAAGGACGCCGAGAATGTCAAGTATGTCGAAGACTGGCACCGTGCCGCCGACCGCCGCGATGTTACAAAAATGCCGGCGGCGTTTGCTGCGTTCGAGGGCGCCATCCTGTCGGGCATGCAGAAGATCCTGTACGTGTCGGAGGCTATGAGCAAACCGGGCGCCGGGGACATCGTGCTGCCGCCGCCAACAAAGCTGCTGCAAATGGTGCGCGCGCAATATGTCACGACACTCTACAAGGCGCTCAGCGGCATGGTGGAGAACGCCGAGCGGCCGGTCAAGAAGGCCGACGACGACTGGACAACGACAGACGCCGACGGTGTTGGATATGTGGCGCCTCCTTCGGCTACGGCCATCTCGTCGGCCGTCATGAGCTCGGTGCACGACAGTCGCGCCTCGCTGATCATGGACAATGGCGCCTTCAACGCAGGCGACCGCAACGTCCGTATGCTGCTCACGTTGAGCAACCTCCAGAGCCTGCGCGTTGAGGTAGTGCCGCGTCTCAACACACAGTTTGAAAACGCCTTCTCCGTCAAGCTGACCGACGAGACCAAGACGATCCGCGACGTGCTCGGCCAGATCGACACGCGCCTCTTCTTGTCGTACACGCGGCCCTCGGTTGAGTCGCTGCGCCGCATTGTGCGCGCCGGCATCATCGACGCGCCACCCGTTATGCCCAACGCCAACGGGAACAGCAAGCCCCGCGAGGCCCGACCGTACGTGTACGAGGCGCTGCTGCTGCTTGTGCTCGTGCACTCTCAAGTGTCGACAACGGCTGCGTCGCTCACCCAACAGGTTTTGTCCCATCTCTTGGAGCAAATGTCGCGTGAGCTGCTCGAGGCGTTCAAACAGCAGCCGCGGTCGTCCAAGTCGCCGTCGGGTGCTCAGTACGATCTGGCTGGCCTGATGCAAGCCACGCTCGACGTCGAGTTTATCGCGCAGGCGCTGAGCCAGTACACCACTGAGCGGGCCAGCGAGCTGCAGGGACAGATCTATCAGGAGCTGGACGCACGCACCGACGACGACGCGCGGGCACGGCTGCAGGGCGAGCTGCCCGAGATGCGCAGTGTCTTGAAGCGGCTGCGGGAGGCGAGCAAGAACGAGTTTGCCTGTTTCCGGAAGCCGAAGCGGAGCGGCGGCGATCGAGGCGAGAGGGGCGGAGGCAGTGAGAGCAGGAGCGGAGGAGGAAGTGTCGGCGGAAGCGGAGATGGAACATCCTCTCCAGCGGCACAACAGGGCATGGCGATGTGAGATCGTCGGAGTCGAGATTCTAGTTTGAAGATGTTAATATCAAGCCATTTGTTTTCAAGAGTTGCCGTATATCCAAGTGATAAGAATTATCCAAAAATGTAAAGATGTAAACGCTGAATTAAGCATGTCAAAAATGCTACCGTGTCTATCTATTTTTATGTCCAAAACGCCAATAAATCAAAATCGAAATCAAAATCAAGATGAGTTCCTATCAACGCCAATACGGCCAAAATAATTCAAAATGCTTTTTCACCACTCCCTCTTCTCCTCTCATCTCTCCACCTATGCATTAACCTCTGCAAACCACGTCCGCAAGAGGCCAGACAGGGCCGAGGGCAGATCGTCCAAGTGATGCACGATCAGGTAGTACGGGAAGGGGAACGTGTCGAGGTAGCGCTCAATGACAATGCGGCTCGTGCCCGTCACCGGGTCCTTGATGAACTTGGCCTCCTTGAGGTCCAAGACGCTGTCCGAGCCGTTGGCGGGGGTCTTGTTGCCGCCCTGAGCCTTGTTGTTCTTGTTCTTGCCGCTGCTGCTGCCGTCGAGAATGACAAAGACGACCATGATGCGTGCCTCGGCCGCTTCTCTCAACAGCAAACGGTTCTTCTCGTGGGCCGCCGAGGGCGTCAGACCGTCCGACAGGATAATGGCGAGCTGCCACAGGTCGGCGCTGCTGCTCGAGGCGACGTTCATCTCGCGCGCGTGCTTGAAACGGTCGATTGTGTTGCGCAGAAGCAGTGCGACGTCGGTGCGGTCCTGCTGGAACGTGAACCGGCGCAGCGTCTGAGCAGCTGCGCCGCCAGCACCCGAAGCGCCGGCGCCAAACGACTGGTCGGCCTCGAGAGCGTGAGCTGTGAAGACGCGGGCGCCGAAACCCAGGACGCCGACCTGGCCAGCCTCGAGCATCGAGAGTGCACGGCCGACCATGACGAGGGAGCTCAGGGCAAGATGGCCGGGCGATGAGGAGGGTGAAATCGTGTTGTCGTCGCTTGTCAAGGCGAGGCCCTCGCCCATACTCTTGGAGTCGTCAACGCAGAGCAGGATCTGGTAGGCGCGCTTTGTTGGGACGCTGCGCCGCATCCAGATCTTGTCGCGCTTGTATCCCGACGCAATGTAGGGGATGATCTTGCGGATGCTGAGCCGCTTACCTGTGCGGAAGCCGCCCGAGAGCCGTGTAGCTTGCGACGGCGTCAAGATCAGGCGCAGCTGGGCAGCGAGGGCCAGCGACAGAGGATGCGTGGCCGTCTGGAAGTTGGACCACTGGCGGATGGCATCGTCCATGGAGATGAGCGAGGCGTCGTTGTCGTCAAAGACGTCGTCGTCGAGATGGGTCGACAGAAGCTGGTTCGTGACGAGCTCGTCGTCGTCGTCTTCCTCGTCTTCGTCTTCTTGTTTGATCTTATCTTCCATCTCGTCGTCTTCGTCTTCGTCCTCGTCGCGGTCGTAGGCGCCCTTTTGCATCGAGGCGCCAGTCCGGCCGTCGTCGCGCTCATTCTTCTTGGCACCGCTGTCTTCGTCATCGTCGTCCTGCATCTTGGCGTCTTCGTTGGGGTCCTGCTCGTCGTCCTCGTTGGTCTCGTCGTTGCCGGCGTGCTTGCCTTCGCGCTCATCGTCGTCCTCGTTCTTGACTTGCTGCGGCTGCTGCTGCTGCTCGTCGTCCTCTTCGATCGCCATGGAGTCGTCAAACGGCTTGGCCTCTTCGTCCTCGGCCGCGCCCATTGCCTGGGTTGTCGGCGCCGCGTCCTCGTCGTGCAGGTGCTGGAACTCCTTGTCGGCGGCCTGGTTCTCGGCGTTCTCGTTGTTGGTCTCCTGCTCGACATTGTCTTCGGCCTGCTTGATCTCCTGGCGTGTCTTGTGCCACTTCTCGAGGACATCGCCCAGCTTCTTGAACGGCTGCCGCTCTTCCTGGTCGGCGGCGCTCTCTTGCTGCTGCTGCATCGAGTCCATCTCGCCGTCCTCCTCGTCTCGCTCGCGGTTCGACATCTTGCCGTCGCCGCCTGCCGCCATCTCCTGATCGTCGGCGTCCTGCTGGCCCTTATCGCCTTGCTCGCGCTTGGCGCTGTTGTTCTTGTTGGGCGCCGACGCGTCGTCCTGCTGTTCTTGGTCCTCGGCGCCGGTCGTGTTGTCTTGTTCTTGGCCGACGCCGGTCTGGACGTCGCTCTGCGCAGCCTTTTCCTTCTCATCCGGCTTGGCGTTCTTGAGCGGCTCTGGCTTGCCCTCTTCCTCCTCCTCGTCAATCTCCATCTCGTCTTGGCCCTCTTCCTTGGCGCCCTCGCCGTCGACCTCGTCAGCCTCGTCGTCATCCTCGTTCAATTCGTCCTTGCTGTCCTCCATGACCTCGGGACCCTCCATATTCTCGTCCTCTTCCTCCTGGTTGACATCCTCCTTGGTATCGTCGTCGGCCTCGTCCTCTTTGCCGCGCTTCTCTTCGTCCATCTGTTGCTGGTCTTCGGCACCCTCTTCGTCCTTGTTATCAAGATCGTCGAGGTTGTCAAAGTCGTCATCATCATCCTTGCCGCCATCCTCGTCCTCCATCTGCAAGTCTTCGGGAAGATCCAGGACATCGTTCTGGTCGACATTCTGGTCCTGCCGGTTGAGTTCTTGCTGAGGACCCGCCTCTTCGTCGTCTTCGCCAATGGCGTCATCGTCCTCGTCGTTGTCGCCATCTTCGCCATCCTCCTTCTTGTCGTCACCATCTTCGCCGTCGGCTTCTTTGTCGTCTTCGGACCTGGACTCTTCGGCTGCCGCCGCTTGTTCTTCGGCAGGCTTGCTCTTGGCGTTTTCGTCCGTGGCGGCCGCCAGGTCTTCCTCCTCGTTCTTTTGGCCGGCCGCCTCGTTGCCTTGCTGCTCCTTCTCTGTGTCCTTGGCATCGTCCTCGCCGTCCCACATCTTTTCGTCAACGGCCGTCGGGTCCAGGTCGTCGACATCGCCAGCCTCATCGTCCATATCGTCCTCCTCCTCGTCTCCGTCCTTATCCTTCTTGTCGTCGTCATCTTCCTCATCCTCGTCGCCGGCAACACTGCCCAGCTCGCCCTCCATCTCGTCGTCGCCCATGTCCACGGCATCTTTTTCATCCTCGATGCCCTCGTCCTTGTCCTTGTCGTTCTTTTCCTTGTTGGCCGTCTGCGCCAGCTCCGACAAGTCCTCGTCCGGCTGAATGTCCTTGCTAATGTCCTCGGCACCCTCGCCGTCGCCCAGACCCGTGCCGTCCTCGAGCTTGCCGCTCGTGTCGTTGGTCTTTTCGTCCGACGTCTTTTCGGGCGGCGTGCAGAAGCCCTGGGAGGCGATCTCGACAAAGGAGCGGCTCAACTGGTGGCCCAGCTGGCACGTGGAGCGGTGCACCGTCGTCAACTGGAGCAGTGTGTGGCGGTAGGTCGAGGCGTACTGCTGGAGGAGCGGGAGCAGAACGCGGAGGAGTGCAGCGGGAGCTTGCGAGGTTGACGTTGAGCCATACACAGTCCTCAAAAGCTCGATGCACTGCTCGACGCTGCTGGAGACGGTGTCGACGTGCAGAGACTTGACGGCCGATGACAGCTTGGAGCTGTAGTTGACGAGCCAGGCCGTTTCGTCGGTGGATGTGGGCAGGTCTGACACAGACTTGTTGAACTTTTGCACGGCGTCGAGCACCTTCTTGGAGAGAAGGAGCGCTTCGTCGGTGAAATTGGAGAGGGCAGTCTCTGGCTGGTCACCGAGAGCAGGCGACTGCTGCTTGTCGTCTTGTCCACCTGTCCTGATCCAGAGCTTGACCTGGCGGAGAATGTAGGCCAGCTCAGGACGCTTCTCGATCAGCTGGTCGAGATCCGAGTTGAAAGCTGTGAGCTCCACTTCAACATCACTGCGGATGGTGACAGTCTTGGACGAGACAAAACCCGAGGGAAGCGCAGGTGCCGCGTCGAGGACAGAGAGCTGTTTGCTGAGTTTTGCGGTCCATCCTTCAAGCTTCGACTGCATAGACTTGAGGTCCATCGAGGCCAGGCGTGAGTGGATGCCGACAAGGTGGATAGCCACGCGCAGAATCGAGACTAACCAACGCAGAACACGAGTATGGTCGCCGGGGAAGTTGTCAAGGTGTACGGCATCCTGAGACTTGTCGGAAAACTCTTCGCCGAAACCGCTGCTCAGACCTTGGACGTAGGCGATCTGCTCGTCGAGAGCGACCAGGCCCTGGGCCGACTTGGCAAGAAGCTCGCGCTGCTGGAGGGCCACGAAAAGAATTCCCTCGAGGTATCCCACGCTGCGACGGGCAACAACACGCTGGAGATCGCTGTTGTGGTCGTAGAGAGCGTTGCGGAACTGGGGCGCGAGATCCAAAAACTTGTGCAGGGCGTACTCGAGGCCGGGCAGGTCAAACTCGTCGGGCAGACGCATGGCATCGTAACGCGAAAAGACCATTTCGAGCGAGGCCTGAGCGGCTAGGCGGCTGGTGCCCAGGTTGTTGCTGAAGCCCATCTGGCGGACAGCCTTGACAGTTTCCTCAAAGAGGCGGGTCTTGCGGGTCTTGAGCTGCTTGACGGCCGTCTTGTTTTCTTCTGTGAGAAGACCGGGCGTCTCTTTGCGGAGAGCAGACGCCGACGAGACAAGATCTGTCAAGAAAGAAGCAATAATGTCGGACGCGTCCAGGGCAGCCTCGGGAAGCAAGCTGGCCTTGGCCATGATACCAACGATGCGGTCGACGCTAGACAGACGGCGCGTGTGCGGGTCGTTGCCCCAGCTGGGGATAAGCTGTGCGCAAATCTTGGCCGCCGCCTGCGGCTGGGCGAGGTCAACGGCGCGCTCGTACGAGTACAGAGCCAGAACGCCGCTGCCCTGGATAACAGCCTCTTCTTCATTATCCGGCAGGCCCTGGAGGATCACAGGGCCCATTGGCTGACCCAAAACGGCGCGGAACTTGCGGACAAGACGGAACAGTTTCTGGTGCGACTTGCGCGCACTCTCGCGGAGAGCTTCGATGTTGGTATCGCGCCAGCTGGCCAGGAGAAGCACATCGTTCATCTTCTTCTGGAGACTCTCGCGGCCCTTCTTGACAGTCTCAACGGCCTGGATTTCAAAGCGAGCATAGTAGGCAATGAGACTTTGGATTGCATTCGAAATCACTGTCAGGGCAGGGTAGTCGAGGAGAAGCAGGCGCAAGTGGGCGGCAATCTGGCGCAAAAGGTCGAGACGGGCGCCGTATTGTCCGGCAATGGAGCTGGCCAGGTACGACGACAGCTCTTTGAGCAGCTGCTCGGCATGATACGACAGGACAGTGCTGTTGGGATCGCGGACGTCCTTGCCGGACTCGAGGAGAATGGCCATGGGACCAGCGACGGCGGCTTCGTAGGCGATAAACCACCACGTGCCCGCGTCCTGGCGGCACTTGTCGACTTCCGTGTCAAACAGGCGGCTCCAGGTCGACAACTCCAGCTTGCGCCAGCTGACAAGCGTGGCGGTTGTGCGGTCGTAGAGCGTTGGTGTCAGGTAGATGCGGGGCGCGTAGCCGCGGAACTGCCACTCGTACAGGAACTCGTGCAGTTTCTCGACGCGGGGGATGACCTTGGCGAGCGGCTCGTTGAAGCCGAGCTCGAGAACCTTGTCGGCGCCGTCCAACACGTCGGCAATGGGCTGCAAGTGGCCAATCTCCTCGTTGCGCTGCAGGGCGCGGAACTTGATCTGGATGTCGTGGACGAGGGCGACGAGCTTGCGGGCCTCGGGCAGGTTGGTGTCGGCGTAAAAGTTGTACTGCGAGGGCGTCTTGGAGTTCTTGGGCATGGTCGTTGTCGTGCTGGCATTCTGCAGGTCACGAAGCTTGTCGTCCAAAACCAGCATTGTCGCCGGCAGGATGCGGCCGTCCATCAATGGCGAGATGGCCACAGGCTGATCCTCGTCGACATTCTCCTTGGCCATGGTGCGGGCAGTCGACTTGCAGAAATCAATAATGACGTCGGTGGCCGGGCGCGAAGGCTGCAGGATATCGTGGTGGATCTTGGCGATATCGGCCGACAGGTCCCAGGTCGACTTGTTCGTAGAGGAGACTGAGCTGTTAGCTTCGGACTTGCCGGTCTGCTCCACACCCTCCTTGTCGTCGTAGGTCGGGAACAGCTCGGTAAACTCGGCCGCGTCGTCCTCTTCCTCATCTTCGAGACTGCCGCGGAAGCGGTAGAGGTTATTCTTGTCCTGCTCGGCCTTTTGGTCGGCGGCGAGCTTCTTCTTCCACTCGTCAAAGAAGTGATGGAACGTCTCGAAGACGCGGCGGCGACCCTCCGTGGAAAACGTGGAGGCACCAAGGGACTTGGCGTTCTTGTTCTCAGCTCCGTCCACAGCAGCACAGACGCTGCTAAACTGCAGGAATTCCCAGCTCTTGGAGATGGAGTGCGGAATATCTTCGACGTGGGCAAGACGGCCGTCCAAGAACGGCGCCACAGTGAGCCACTGGGCGGCAGATGAGATCGTGTCTTCAGCATCTGATGAATCTGACGGCAGAGGAGCACTCTCACTCAGAGAAAGGCCGAGCTGCAGACAGCGCAAGAGGTTGGCAAGGGGCACGGCCAGATCCTGGTACGCTGTGAAGCTGACGAGGAGACGCTCGATCAGGCGAGTAACGTTGCCCTGAACGAGCTGGAGCTCCTGGCGAGCTTCAGTTGATGCAGCCGACGCAAGAAGCGCGGCCACTAGGCGGTAGTGGGCAGCACCCAGATTGTCCTTGACGGTGACGTCCAGAACAGGGTTGAAGACGTCCTTTTGCAGTCGGGACAGCTCACTGGAGCTGCCCGTGCTGGACGGGCGGTAAATGTTTGTTGTCGGCTGCTGCTGGTTGCGCTTCTTGTTGGCGGCCTGGATGGTGGTATCGAGAACAACAATATCTTCCTCCACAAGCTTCAAGCGAAAGTCGGTCGCGTCCGTGGCCTCCTGGTTCATGAAAGCGCGGTCAAACTGGCGCAGGGACGCGGCCTTGTCATCAAGCGAGGCACGCAGGCTCGTGTCAAAGTCCTGCTCGGTCTGCCACTTGAGGTATGGGTCAAAGACCTTGTCGGGCGTGTACAGCTTGATGCAGCCCAGAGCATACTGTACCCAGGCAATGGCGGCAAATGGTTGGTGCAGCTGGCCGGTGGCGTGAACTTTAGAGGCAGCGAGGGCCAAGATGGCAGGCATAAAGTGCTGGTTCAGGACAACGGCCAGATGGCGGCCCAAATGTTCGGGCCACTTGTCTTCAAAGCTGGCTTCGAGGCCGGGCCAAATGATATATTGGGCGGGAACTTTGTGAGCCTTTCCATCTTGAACTTCCAAAAAAACCAGTCCGTTCTTGGCAATGGCCACCTCGGCGATCCGGGGGTGGTTGACGGCCGTCTCGAAGAGCGACTCGATGTTGGCCTGCAATGCTTGGTCGTGCGGTGCAACGACAGCAACAAGCAGATCCCAGAGGCCCTGGTTGAGCTTGGCGACAGGGTCAGAGACCAGAGACGTGGACGACTGGGCGATCATCTTGCTGACAAAGGGAAGCTCGGTCTCGAGAGAGCGGAGTGATGCGAGGGTAGACGAGGTCGTAATGGTGTCCGTCTTACGCAAAAGTTCACTTGACAAAGTACCGCTCCATGGGCGGATCGACGAATCTTGGCTCAAGAGGTGGTCGACAGTCTGCAGCTGGTTTGCGACACCGACCGAGCTGCGCAGACGAAGCTGGGAGAAGGTCGACAGGTCCGACAGCACAAGAGTGCTGAGCTGGTCGTCCTGGTTCGTTCCGGCGGCGCCGTAAAGCACGTGAAGCTCGCGAACGGCCTCGAAAATGTCGGCAAACAGAGGCAAGGCGCCGGGCTGCTGGTTGTCGTCGCCGACCATGGCCTCGAGACGGCCAATTTCGTCAGCGAGAGCCTTGACGAGAAGGGCCGAGTCAGTGCCATCCGTGCGCAAGAGACGGTATGCCTCGGCGAGCGAAGTAATGACTTTGCCGAGATCGGCTGCCGTCGCCGACGAGACGCGCCATTTGAGGTTGTCGAAACGAGCGGCGAGGCGCTCCATGCTGGTGATCTGCTTGTAGGAGGCGATGTCGGGGATGGGCAGCGGGCGGAGGACGGGCCAGAGGACGTCCATACTGAGACCGGTGGTGAGCTTGAAGCCGGCAGCAAAGTCATCCTCGAGACGCTGGATGACGGCAGACACAAAGGCGGGGAGAAGTGACTTGCTGTCCAGGTCCAGTTCAGAAACCGCCTTCTTTCCATCGTCCAGAAGACGGTGACCGTAGCCGAGATGGGCCTGGAATTGGGCCTCGTCGAACGTCGATTGCGACGTCAGAGCCTGTGTACGCCACCAGAAATGCCAGACAATGTTGAGCAGATATCTGTCGGTCAGGCCATCGCCAGGAGAGGCGGAGCTGCCGGCCAAAGCGAGACAAAACTGCAGAACCTGCTGGGCCACGCCGTCGAGGAACTTGTAGGCGTGCGAGGTCGAGTCGCGCTTGATCACGGCGACCTGCTCGACGAGCGACGAACGCTGCAGACGCGTCAAGAGAGAGATCTTGGACAGGTACATGGAGGCACGCTGGGCTTGAGTTTGCAGATCCGCGTTGGCGAGGAAAACGTCGGCGTAGCGCTCGTAGCTCACAGACAGCCACCAAGCGCTGGCAAAGGAGTCCTCAGGCAAAACACGTTGAAGATCGCGCACGAGAGGAGCGTTCTGGAGCGGATGCAGAGGCTGCTCATGGACAATCAAGCTGCCGGCGTCACCCTCGAATCGAGTCTCTGCAAACTGGCTGTACTGCTTAAGAATGGCTTCGCGGATCGACTGGGCATCCGACGACTTGACAAACGCCGAAAGAGCGCGCAGACGCTGCAGCACAGTTTGTGACTGCTTGTCGTCGACAGCAAGCTTCACAAGACTGCCAGACTCGACAACTTTCAAGAAACGGTTGAGAAGAGTCGAGTCGCTCAGAGACAGGTTGTCAAGCCACAGAGGGAGCGATTTCTCGACACCAACACCGTCAACCGACACGAGGTGGTTGGCCACCTCGAGGAAGCGGTGCATGCGTGCCTCGACAGGCGTAATATGCTGCTTGTAGGGCTCCACATGGAGAGCTGTGTCCTGCTCGTTGTCGGTGTCGTAGTCCATAAAGATCTCGATGGACCGGTTGCGCATGGCCCGCGAAAGCTCGCCGTACCGAGGATCGACGGTCAAGAACACGCGGAAGTCGGGGTGCAGCTCGACAATTCTAGGTGATCCGTCGGGGCCGCTGTGCTCATTGATGCTCAGGAAACCTTGGGGGCGTTCGAGCAGAGAGTTGAGACGGTCGAGGACAGAGGCATTGCAGAGATTTGCATTGTCAAGCACCAACCAGTGGCCTGCCTGGGCTGCCTGCACAATAATGCTGTCGAGCCACTCGAAGCGGGGGTTCTCGAGCGTCAAGGGCTGCTGGAGAAGATCGTACGTCTGTGAAAGAGCGGCGGCAAGAGGTGATTGGGCATCGATCAAGGGCGCAAGACGGCCGATGCACACGGAGATTCGGGCAAAATACTCTGCCTCGCCAGCCGCAGCACCGCCCTGCGTGTTCCGCGGACGAAGACGGATGGCTCTGATGAGTTCGGCAGCGCAAGATGGAGCAGGCGACATCGATGTCTCCGAGGCATGCTCCAGAAGGAAAAGCTCGAGGGTGCTCTTGAGGTCAGAAACGCTGGCAAGAACCTCCCGAACTGGATCGGCCTGCTCAAAGCCGCCGACAAGGTCCATGGCGTCCACATCGGCGCTCAACGGGAACACAACCAGAGGCTTGCCGGCCAGCGCGGCCACGTGCTGCAACAGAGCCGACTTGCCCGTGCCAGAGGGGCCCACAAGAATGCAGGGAAGGTTGTTCTGGACACAGACAAGCAGCGACTCCAGCTCAGGCAGGCGAGGTGCGGCATTGAATCCGAAAAAGTCGGGTGTCGGCTGCGAGACAATATTGCGGCCGAGAAGGGCGAAACCGACCTGGGCAGCACCGGCACCGACGGCGTGGTAAAGGCTGTGCGGCTCATGCGGGTGGCCAAAGGCGGTCGCAAAGAGATGGGCCACTTCTTGGCGATCGCGCGGGGTCCGGAACCGCTGGCGAACGGTAATATCAAAGTAGTCCTGGACGGCCGAGGCATGCGGAGCGGCGGCCAGCTCGAGCCAGCGCAGCGTGTCTCTCAAGTTGAACTCCCACGGCGAGCCCTGCAGGCCGAACGAGCGGTTTGTGATGACCTCGCGCTCGAGCGCGGCCACAAAGTTGGTGATGCTGCGGACCGTGTCGGCCGGAATGCCGGGGTAGCGCTTGTAGGCAATGCGCAGCTGATCGGCCTCGGTGAAGACGTCGGCGTACACGACGATAAAACGGTTGACAAACGAGCTCGGCAGACCTTTGCGGCCGCCACCCTGGTGATGTGGGTTCTGGGCAGCGAAGAGGCGGAAATCCTTGTGGCGCTTGAACGTCTGGTCGAGTTCGGCAATGTAAACCTCTCCACGATGATCAAGACAAGCATTCAGACCCTCGAGGACCGTCTGCGACGCCAGATTCATCTCGTCCAGCAGCACCCACTCGCCCTTTTGCATTGCTTGCAAAAAAGGAGCGTCGCGCCAGGCGAAATTACCGGCTTCAGCGCCCTCGACGGGAACGTCTGTACCAAACAAATCCATGAGATCGGTCTGGTCCGACAAGTTGATACGCGTCAGGGGCTGGCCACAAGCGCGAGCCAGAGCACTGATCAGTGTCGTCTTGCCCACACCGGGGTTACCCTCGAGAAGAACAGGCTTGTGGTTCATTTGCAGCGCGCGGACGACGCGCATGACGTTCATCTTCGTTGTGGGGGCGTCAAACTCGAAGCTGGCGTCCAGAGCACCCGCGGCCGACCGCTCGATGCTGAAATCGCCGGCCCAGAGCGTATCTTCCGTCGCACGCATCACAGGCTCGGACCGGTAGATGGACGTCACCGCTGTGCCCTTGAGCTGGAGCAGCTCGCCCAGTTTGCGCAGACAGAGTTCACGCTGCTCGCCAGCCACAGTGGGATCGGCCGAGACCATGGCCGACGGGTTGGCGCCGAGCGTGTCGATAAAGACGGTGGCGGCGCCGTGGATCAGAGCTGCTTCCGGTGTCGACGTCTGGCTGCACTTGTTGACAAACTGTGCCCACACGAGAATGTCACGGATCGAGAAGGGGGTTGCAGACGAGGCGCGGAACGTGCGGCCGAACCAGTACGAGAAGGCGACAATAACCTTGGCCAGTCGGCGCACATTCTCGTTGAGCGTCGCCGAGACAATCGCCTCGATATCTTCACTATCGGTCAACGGAGGCACCCAGATCTCGGTGAAACGGTTGCGCAGGGCCGGCGAAAGCTCCTTCTTGCCGAAATCGCCACCAGGATTCATTGTCGCCAAGAATTGGAACGTCTCCTGGGCCTGGATAGCCGGGTCCTCATCGCCCTCGCCGACGCCCTTCTCGGCCAGCAGCAGGGTCCGCTGCGGTTCGAGAACAGAGTTGAGTCTCTCAAGCACCGAGTCGTCGGCCAGCGAGATCTCGTCGAGAAGGAAGAAGCTGCCCGTCTTCATGGCGTGGACAAGACTACCGTCGGACCACTCGAAAAGCGCCTTGCTGCGAGCATCATCACGGGCAATGCGCTCTATCAGCTCTGAGGACAGCACGCTTTCTCTCTCCTCGAGGCTGTGCAGCTTGTACTTGTCCATAAGTGTCTCCGCAATTTCATCACTACCGACTGCCTGGCTTTCGTCGCTCGCAGGCAGGAGGCTCAAAGCCTCAATCAGGTCGCGGCGGAGAGACTCGGTAATGGCGCCGCGGTTACGGACGGGGCGCTGCGAGCCGATGAGGTCGCCCGTCTCCGTGTTCTGGTGGGCGTTGACAATATGCAGCTCACGGCCGGCGGCTTCGGCGACCATTTGGCAGATTGTCGTCTTGCCGCAACCCGTCTCACCAACCAGCAAAATGGGCTCGCGATTCTTGAGCGCCTGCGTGACCAGCACAAAAAGGCGCCGCATAGCCTTTGTCCAGATGACTTTCTGGGCGGCAGACTCCTGCTCGGCTTCGAACCGGCGCAAGTCCGCGCTCGCGCCCGGGCCGTAGATGGCCTCGAGGTCGATCTTGGTCTTGAAAATCGTCTCAATCACGCTCTTGACCGTCATGCGCTCCTCCTCGTCACGCACGCGCTCGGCCAGCAGCATGAAACCGTGGCACGCAATCTGGTCGCGGTTGTCGGCCTCGCGCAGCGCCCAGCGGAACAGGTCACGCAGCGTTGCAAAACTGTTCTTCTGCTCAAACACACGGCTCGTCTGACGCAAACGCGACAGCTCCTTGTAAACGGACACAATGCGCTCGCAGTCGGATGGCGCCGTGTTGCGGCAGCGCATTTGCAGGATATAGCCCAGCTCGTTCTCGGGGATGTCGTCAAAGTGCAGCTCGAGGAAACGGTTGCGGAAGGCTCGCGACAGCACTTTACGGCCACCGTACAAACCCGGCGGGTTTTGGGTGGCGAACAGCATAAAGCTCTCATGAGGGCGCACAATTTCCTGTGTCTCGGGAATCAGAAGCTCGCGGTTGTCGTCCAGCAGACGGTTCAGCGCTTCGAGAACGTCAGTGGGTGCCAGGTTCAGCTCGTCCAACACGATCCAGTGGCCCTGGCGCATTGCTTGCACCAAAACACCCTCCTGGAAGCGCAGCTTGCCGTCCGCACCGGACACATAGGTGCCCAGGTACTCTTGCAGATCTGTGTGCTCGTGGTTGTTGATACGCACAAACTTGTTGCCGCTGAACTGTGCCAGGTACTCGATCATACTCGTCTTGCCGGCAGATGTGGGACCCTGGATAAGGATGGGGAAGCGGCGCGTCGAAGTAGCACGGACAAGGTTGAGCAAGTTGCGCTCGACGTAGGCGGTGCGGATGTAGTCTTCACGCTCAACAGCTGGCTCGGCGCCCTGCATGAGCCAGTACTGCCGGTCCTTATCCTTGTTGAGGAAGCGCACGTAGTTGCGGCCGTCGCTCGGTGTCCGTGGGGCCTGAGCAAGTATGGCCTGGCGACGCTGCTTGCTGGTAGAATCGCCAAACAGATGGTCCAAGATCAGTGGCATGACCATGTTCTCCGAAGTCTGGCTCAGAAGAGTAAGGAAGCCCATGCAAAAACCTTCAAAGAGGGCACGCTCGAGACCATAAAAGGGAGCAACGTCGTCGACATAGCGGAGAACACGGGTGAGGGTACGAAGGCTGTAATGCGGAACCTCATTGGCACCGTCAACAAGCTTCTTCTCCTCGGCAAGACCCTTGATGGCAAGGTACAGCCGAGCCACGCGCTCGATAATGCGGTCGCTGACCTTGGCGTTGCCCTTGAGGTAAGTCTTAATAATCGGCACAAGATCCTGGATCTCGCGGTCGGGGCTGGCGACGTAGAGCTCAGTGAAGCGTGACCGCAGGCCGATAGGGAGATCACGCTTGCCAACATCAGTGGCCGGGTTCATGGCACCGAAGACACGGAACTCGGGATGTGCCTCGATCTTGTCAATCTCGCCCGTCTCGGAGAGGAGAATGAAGGGAGTGTCGCCGGGGCCAGACGAAAGCAGATCGGCGATACTCTCGAGAGTGTCTGGTGAAGCCAAGTTGATTTCGTCCAGAAGAAGCCAGTCACCGTTCCGCACAGCCTGAACAATCTTGCCCTCAACAAACGCAAAGGCGAAAGCACCAGTGCCGCTGGCGATCTGGATGTCAAACTGCTCGAGCTTCTCGGAGAACAGTGCCCAGCGCGGCTTGAGATCGAGCAGGGCCTTGAGCTTGGACGATTCAGTCTTTCTCCGTTTTGTGGGTTGGACCTGAGCCTCAGCGTCGGGGTTTGCGGCTGCTTCGGCACGGGCCGCATTCTGACGCTCCGTCAGCTGCTCCAAGATCTTGTCAAACATCTTGGGTGCCTGTTGCCACAGACGGCAGACGTCCGCCCAGCGTCCACGAGCTATGCTTGAGCTGATACGCTTAAGGTACTTTTCGTTCTTCTCAGTTGAGATACCCGTGGCGGAGAAGAGGTCCTCGAACTCTTCCTTCAGAGGCATAGCCAGACTGCGAGCATTAACAGGCTTGAAGCCACCCAGCAAGTCGCCAACTTCGCTCTGCTGCGACAGATTGACGACAACCAGTTTGTGGCCCATGGACTCGGCCAGCTGCTGAACCACCGTTGTCTTGCCGATACCTGTCTCACCGACAAGCAGAAGTGGCTCCTTGAGGTCAACGGCGACCGAAATCTGTTCGAGTAGACGGCGCGCGTGAGCGGTCGTGGCGAATGGCCGGGCTTTGGGCTTGAGAAGGCCATTTGCGCCGCCAGCTCGTCTAGGCTTCTTGAGGGTTGCACGGCCCACTGTGAGCTGCTTCTCGCCATCCTTGAATGGGGGCTCATGGGACACAAGAGCGTGCTCAGCGACATCGGGCGGGATGCGAAGTGCCTGGGCAATGGTTTGGCCCAGGTACTTGCGAACACGCTCGTCCTTGACGCTGCCAGCGAAGCAGTCTACGGCATCGAGGAAGATGCCAATCATGTCCGTCTCAGAGAGCGTCGGTGTGGTCGACTGACCAGTTCTTGGCCGGAAGAGGACGTGCTGCAGGCGTCTGCACCACTTCATGAGGTCGCGGAGGGTCATGGGCCGCTCAATGGCAGCAGGTGACAGAGAGCTGGTCTTTTTGGACGACAGCGACGTCAGCTGGTCAAAGACTGCGAGGATATCAGCTGCAAGCGCGTGCAGCGACGGGAAGCTGTCGTAGACAACCTGGCGCAGTTCTTGTGGCGGTAATGGCTGCACAGGGAGCTGCTGCCAGAGACGCTCTCCCAACAAAGAACGCGTCGTCTCCTGGCCATTGAGACCCAGAGTCGTGCGGACAGTGGCAAAGATGCGGAAATTGCGCGAGGCCTTGATTGTCTCGCGGCGGCTGGGGATTAGCAGCTCGCGGCGCTCAATCAGAGGCAGGATGGTGCTCATTACCTCATTGGGAGCGCGGTCCAGATCCTCGATGAGCACCCAGCGGCCCTCCTGGACCGCGACCGTCAAGATTCCCGGATGCCACTGGAACGAGCCTGGTTTTGTGCCTGCCGAGTAGAGACCAATGAGTGTCTTGGCATCGGTCTGCTCGTTGAGATGGAGAGTGACTAGGCCGGTCTCCATGCCAAGCTCTCGTGCAGCCTCGCGAACCAAAGAGGTCTTGCCAGAGCCGGGCAGACCGCGCAGCAGAATTGGCTCAGACTTTTGGAGACATTGGGCCAGCGACTGGAGGTTGCCGAGAGTCGTCGACGTCTTGATAAGTGGAGAAGGTTGTGTCGGGGTCGTTGTGCCGTCGAGCGCCGTATCAGCAGCAGGACGGGGAATCACGCTGCGGCCCCATGCACTGACAAGAGGCGTGAGCGAGAGGACGAGCGGTGCGTTCGATTGCTGGTCCTGTGTCTCTCCGTTCTCGGTATCCATTTCCGGCTCCGAAGTCTCTTTGGCCGCTGTCTGAATAGTAAGGACCCGCTCGTGCAAATCCTTGCATCTTGTGTGCTCGTACAGTGTGAGGAAGGTATAATCGGCCTGAACACCATCAAAGTCCGCAACAAGGCTGTCTCCCTCAACAATATATTGGCGTAGGACGCTCTCAAGCTTGAAGTCGGCGGCGGAGTGGACGAGACAAAAGATACGAATGGAGAGGAAGCGGACGGTCGGAGAAGAGTGCTGGAAGAGGGTTTGGAGGCGGGCAGGCACGAGATGGGCGTAGGCAGAGGTATCGAGGTTCACCAGGCGCCACAGAACAAGGAGAATCCGAACGAAGTCGGCATCGGGCGGCTGGGAGGAGGCCGAATTAAGGTTCGAGGCGGGGGGAGAGGAGGGGGAGGAGGAAATTTCGTTTTCGTTGGAGGCGGAATCGTAGAGCGAAGAAAGGGTATGTAGGAGCGGCACCGTGGCCGAGGAGCCCGGCTGTGCAGCCGTTGCCGTCTCAGACAGGTACTTGTCCAAGAGGACTGAGAGGTAAGGGGCCAATGGCAAGATTCTGGTAAAAGCTGCAAGGACAGCATCGTCCTGGACGCCTCGCCGAGAGTGCAGCAGCCATCGTGCGCAGATGTCGGCGAAGAGGGGCTCGAAGTGGGCGAAAATTGGCCCAGTCAGGCGCGGAAGGAGTGCCGCTTGGGCAATTGCGTCCAGAAAGCTGGCTGCAGAGTGTGGTTGCGGCGGTGGTGTCGAGGAAGTCGAAGAGGTCGAATTGTTCGAATTGTTTGTTGTCGAGGCTGCTGGCGGCGTGTGGCTCTGAACAGCACGTAGCAGCTCGGGAGGCAGCAGGGCCAGTGTGCTCGCGTCGACCAGCAGAGAGCGTCTCTGAGTCGACACGTCGTACACGGCCATGGCTAGCCAAGAAGAATCGGGATTGAAGAATACGTGGTGGTGTTATCTCATGTTTTGGTCCCGTGGATGCAACTTTTCGACTGCCGTTTTTGGTGATGCAAAATGGCTGTAGCAAAGGCAGGCGCCAGGGCCGCTGCTGCTATTTTTTTTTTTTTTTCTGCCAGGCAATTGCCTTATCGATAAGCCTCCTCCATCGCTGCTTCCCGCTACGAAAGAGAGCAAAAGAGCTGGGAAGCTGCCCATGTCTCCACATCTCAGCGGCAGACCAATCACGGCAGGCCAATGGCGAACAGCGGAAAAATCCCTTAATTTTTTTCAACGTCGGCCGATTCAATTCGACGTTCTGACAGTCCAACGACGCACCAACCCACGCGACCACCACAACCTCCGCATCGCGACGTCGACACTCTTTCTTCTCGATTCCCGTCTTTCCTTCAGTCTACCTCCTCACAATGTCGATGACCTGCCGCTACGCAGCCCAGCGCTGCGCACAGCAGCTCCGGACGGCAAGCCGCGTCCGCCCGGCTGCCGCCTCTATGGCTTCCTTCTACGTCGCTCCCCAGCGCATTGCACGGCGGTACAACTCGACGGAGGCCGCCGTCGACCCCAAGATCGCCACCATTGTCGACCAGATCAGCCAATTGACGCTCCTCGAGACTGCCAGCCTTGTTTCGAGCTTAAAGGTGGGATATACTGGACGACGAGAGTTTGCGAACAGACGGAGGACACTGCTAACAAATCCCATATAGACCCGCCTTAACATCCCCGACCTGCCGGTTGGCGGCTTTGCTGCCGCTCCTGCAGCTGGCGGCGCAGCGGCACCCGCCGCCGCAGAGGAGGACGAGGCACCGGCAGCAGCCGAGAAGTCGCTGTTCACGGTGAAGCTGGAGAGCTTTGACGCGGCATCGAAGCCCAAGGTCATCAAGGAGATCAAGGCCCTGCTGGGCCTGAGTCTGGTGGAGTCCAAGAAGTTCGTCGAGAGCGCGCCCAAGGTCATGAAGGAGTCGGTTCCCAAGGACGATGCCGAGAAGATGATTGAGACGCTCAAGGCGCTGGGTGCCGTTGCGTCCATGGATTAAGGGATAGGCTGTGGGATATATCATAAACGATGACTACGACAGTCGTTCTTGGTCAGTGCGGACGAAGAGACGAGAGACGAACGGCGGATGGGCCGCATGCACGCATTTGTATACAAAAAAGCAGATAAACGCCATTAGCCATGTAACATTAAACACATTGTACTCCCAATTGGAATACCATCTTCAATCTACACTCGAGCCACAAATTGCAGTTGTCGACGGAATGAACAGCAAAGACCAAAGCACACTTGATGACCAGAACAGCATATTGGTATCGATACAGCTAAATACAATAGAAATCGCAAAGGCCATACAAAGCCTCGAGGCGCTCAAATGAATCAGATCGCAAACAACTTTTCCGAATCCAGATATATCCCGCAGATGATGCACCAACCCAGCCCAGCCAAGGAACACCAGAACGCCATCGCGAATGAGGGAGACCCTAAAGAGCAACCAAAGGCAAACAACGGTAAGCAAACCGAATCAACATCACACTATGCAGCTCTCCCGTTCGACGAAAGAACCGCCTCGGTGCGATGCGCACAGCTTGCCATGACTGCCCGTTCGCGTTCTGCCTGCTCTTCCTCGCCCATCAGATGGTCGTCCTCGCCCAGGTCGCTCGTTTCCTCCCACAAACGCCACATTTCCGCGTCTTGGCCCTTGGGAACGGCCCAAATGCTTTCGCGCAACCGCTTGTGTCGCTCCCGGTCCTCTTCGATGCGTTCTTCGATCTGACGTTTGTCGAGACGGCGTGGGGGTTCGACCGCAGACTCGCCGCCACCACCACCACTTCCGTCGCCTGCACCGCCGTGGTCGGTCCCGCCACTGCCGCCGCCGCGTCCGTTTTGCCGTCGTGGAGGGATCATCTGTGATGGTGGCTGCCCGTCCAAGTCCATGACGTCGCCGCCCATACCGCTGCCACTGCCATCACCGTCAGCACCTCCGCCGCCCTCTCCCCCATTGTCTGGTGACAACAAGTCCGTCTCGCGCTCTTTGAGCACTTCTTCAATCTCGGTCACGGCCTGCGCCTCGAGAAAGCCCTTTTGCTGCAGTCCCTGCAGCACGCGGCGCACCACCTTAACGTTGGCGGCGCCTTGGCCGCTCTCTGGAGCGACCGCATCGACGACCCGGATAATGTCGCGCTGCAGCATGCCGACGTAGTCGTTGTGGCCCTCGCGCTGGGCCAGTTCGAGAAAGTGCTCGATAAAGTACATGATGTTGGCGCGCTTGTTCAAAGCCGTGTGAGGCTGCGAGGGGAGGGTTAGTCAGAGGTTGGTCAGACACATAATGGGAGGATACTTAGGCTCACCTTCTCCAGCTGCTCAATGATGCACGAGTGCAGGTCTTCGTCCATGTCTTTGTACTTGAGGGCATAGGCGGCCGCCTTCTGCGCCGATGTGACCGACGCATTGAGGTTCTGTAGCTGTGCGCTGAAGCGCACGCGCACTTCGAACGGGTCGGCCATGGTGTGTGTGCGCGTGGTCGTTCCTCTTCGTTGTGTGCGGCACAGCTTCAAGTTTGAGGTCGTCACGATGCGATGTTGGGGAATGGACGGCTGGTTTTGGTTGGTCAGATTTATTTCAAGCAACTGCGTCACAGGTTACAGTGGCACTTCCCACTAAAATGCGCGCCAATACCCCGCTAGAATTTTGGCAGAGGCTAAAGTTTACTTCCCTGACATAGACTAAATGCATAGTGGTCCGCTGTCCATTATACGTAGGCTAGATTTAGCGCTGTTTGGCTGTCAACTTAGCATTATCGCAATGAAATCTGGTGCAAAGAGCACTGTATTTAAACGACAGTTAAACTACTCCGTACCATCTGATACCATCCATCCTCCTCTCAAAAACCAGACATTTTCCATCCCTCATCACCTCATTCGTTCTTCTCCGCGAGCTCGGCGTCAACCTGTGCCGCATATTCTCCCATCCGCTGAGCAGCCAGGCGAGCATCGGCACGCAGAGCATCATCAAGACCCAGAGACTTACCGCTATCCGGATCCTTTTCATCATCAGATCCGAGCACCTCGAAGCGCTTCTGCCAGAACTGCCATCTCTTGATGTGCTTTTCATCCTCGGACTCACGGGTCTGCTTGTACAGCTCGTACGAGTTGTGGCGAATGATCCGGAGACCAGTCTCATCGCCGAATGTGGCTGTGCCCTTTTCCAGGTTGTTGTCAATGTCGCGGATGATGAGTTCGTAGATTTCGCGACCGGCAATCAACATCCAGTAGCAGGTGACGCGCACATTGCACGCAAAGCAAGCCTGGCGCAGCTCGGGAATGTGGTCGGCCGTGCGGTCGTCCTTGGGGCCGCCCTGCTCTGACGGCGGCTTCTCGAGGGCTTCGGCGATGCTCGAAACGCCATACAAAATCCACCGAACCTTGCCTAGCTCTCGACGTGCTTGAAAGACGGAAAAGTTGGTCCAATGCCGCAGATAGAGCTCAAATTGCTGGTATCTTTCGACCCGGTCCAAGTGGCCTCTCTTGACGCTGTCATCCAGGCCCCGGAGCGTCAATTCCGGGGCTTCTCTTCGTCAGTCTGCGTGTATGCAAATTGAACTTGGGAGGAGATGCCACTTACGTATATATGCCTCCCGGATGACGCCATCAAGTATGGGCAGATCGGCCCAGAGATCAGATTTTCCCTTTATAAAAGCTGTGTCAGCTCTGTTTTTTTCTTGTCTGCTGTGTAAGCTGTTTCATCTAAAACTGGGCAAATACTCACACCCCAAACCTTCACGACTCCTCTCGACTTTGATTTGAGGGTGCGGAGAAACCCCCAAAGCTCATATTGCAGAGCATTGTCGTATGGAACTGCTTTGATCGCCGCTTCAAACACACACCACAGCTTCCACAAAAAATACTCCATGCCGCCGTCATTTTTGCCCACGCCACCATCCGCAATCTTCTTGGAATGGATTTCGAACGGACACATCTTATCGATTATGGCAGCTGCTTCTGCTGCGGCCCGGGAGGAATCCTTGACTGGTGTCGGCGAGTCAATGCTGGCTGTACGCTGAGCTGCCTCAGGTGCCGCGGCAATGAGCATATCCGCAAGGATATGTGCAAAACGTGTTTCGAGCTGATCTTCCGACTTCTCGTAGTCGTAGTCCTCTGGATTGTGGTGGCCGTCGTCCTTCTCAGACTTAAGAAAGGCGTCCATGCCGTCCTCACCAATCAGCTCCGTAACAACCGCTTTGGTTTTGGCGTCCATACGGACCCGCGCATTCTTGATAGAGCTGGCCATTGTGTTCTCGGCAGACATTTTGCGTGCTTGGAAGTAAAGAAAGTGGGATGAATCTGCGATGAGTAGCTTATGAGGGGCAAGCTTGGGTTTTGTTAAGTTGGTCAAGTTGGCTAAAAAGCTGGGCAGGTGCTAGAGGGGATGTTCGTCGTCTTTGCAGGGAAAGAGAGGAAGAAGAAGAAAAGGAGAAGAAAAAGAAGGGTAAAAAACAGAGGTCCAACCTAGAATATATACAAGAGATGAAAAGATATTTTTATCCGGTCTCTCAAGTTTCGAATCGTGCAATTCTTTGTTCTTTCGATTCTGTACACATGTAAATGCAACTGCAAATGGCCACTTTACGTCACGAATCGCCGGAAGCATCAATTGTGGTCCAGTTGGCCCAGTTGACCTGACCACGTTGCCACTATCGGAATTCGCCGTGTAAGCTGATTGGCTTCTGTAGTCTACACATCCTATTCGCGAACACGGAGCAAGACGACGGACGGGCAACACAGAAATCAATTATGAAATCAATTTCACATAAAATAAAACAATGAAAGACAATGAATATGATAAAAGACCATTCCATCAACACGGCCGTTTTTTTGTATTGTTTAAAATACAATTTACTACAACAAATAATTCTGCAGTTATCATAAAAAAACGGTAGGAAACCATTGGTCAAATAAAAATTATATTGTTGTTCAAACAATTGTATATCATAATTGCGCTTTTGGTATCATAAATAAGATATCATAAAGAAACATCAGTACCATTGCTTCGTTCATTGTCTTGCATCAGCCACGTTTTGTGAGTAATTCCGCCGTTCTCTTCTCTACCAATCGATATCGTCTCATTGCATCAACTTTGAAGCTTGAAGACACCTCCTTATCTGATCTCTTTGTTTGTTTCCGCCTCATTTTCTCACGAAGTATGCGCATCACAAAATATGTTAGCGAAATAAAGAGTGCATGACTACTTTTGGCAATTGCTGAAACATATCTCTGCATGGATCACGATATGGCACTTCTGGAAGTAAAATACGGGCAGTGCCGGTGATGCCATGGTAAAAATTAGAACATCACCAAACCCATGAAGAGATACTTAAGCAACGATGATTCGCAACATCATAGCAAGATGATATCCTCAGCTCACATCAAATCATCAAAATAATAAGAACGAGTAACAACACAATCATCACCAAGCACCAAGCAGACTTCTTACGAAGTAAATTTACACCAGATACACAATGAACTGGGCTCCCCCAAACCATCCCAATGCCTACGTTAGTGCCTTCATAGACTCCTTTACAATATATGTGCCTGGCTAATACAGAAAGTTTCTCTGCGTGAATCTCTGCACCGGCTCCCCAGAGCGTTGTATCTTATGGCGGGATGTGTTTGCACAAGTTCATGAATTGTGGATAAGACTGAGAATCAACCATAGGTTCTTGTCCGAGCAAACACCAGGAGGCTCGCAGTACCCTAAAAAACACTGGAACTCCGAAAAGAACCCCCTGTACCTGAGCCCATTCCGCCGCAACGAATACCCCGTGTTTCCGGGCCATGAACTATGGAATGGAGGTGACGCTGGAGCCGCTCGATTTATTTTCAGTATGGATGACTGGAAGCAATTCTGTGTTGTATACCATGATCCAACGAGACCGAGAGCTGGTTCTTTTGGTCCTTTTACCATGGCCGTACTGATGGACCGCGATATGAATGCGCCTAGGCCTGATTATCATATCGGCGTCAGCAACGACAACCGCCGCAGAAAACGAGCAAAGCCCAATATCAGCCCGATAGACCTGTCCCGGAATGGAAAGGACAAGCCAGCCTACGCAAATATCTATCAGTATTTGCCTCAGTCGCCGGCCACGAATAGCCCTCTTAAGCTGGAAGAAAATCCCAGAGAAGAACCCATATCGATTTAGTCAGTAGGGAATAGTGCTGGACACTGTTTCTTACATAAGATACTTCGAGCTTTATAGCTGGGCCAGCCTTGGACCATTGCGTCTTGATTTCTGTATCCAATTCTGCGCGTAAAGCGCACCAGATTTTTATAGACTTTATACAAATTATCGACAGAAACATTTTCGCTTTGAAGTATCTTAAGTCCACACCCTGCCATTCCTTCCACAAAAGGAAGCTGTGTGAAAAGAGTTTTTCTGACGGTCGTGCCTTCCCTCATTGTGCTGCGCTCCTCTGTTGCTGCATCAACGCTGGAATTGCAGTGGGGTGAGTACAGGGCGCTGAAGCGACAAGGGCAAGCGAACCGTGAGATGAAAGGGGAAGTTTATTGGAATCTCAGAAAAAATAATACAATAGAATGGCTTAACATAGATGAATCGAAGTATTTACAGTTATTCAAGAGTAAAGATCACAGAGAAGAATAGCTAACAGATTTCAGTCCCATCGTTTTGAATATGTTAAATTGAACGGTGAAAATGGTCGATGTGCTGATGCGCTGGAAAATGCCCTTTTAGTGAGCGACTTACAGGGTTTACAGCGCATAGTGGGCCTGAGGTTAATTTGCGCGGCGCCAGTGAAACAGGCTGATACCAGCACCGACCACGACTGCCATTTTGGGTGAACTGTCGTGGTTGCCCCGTCAACGCTACCGGACCCACCCAATGTAAACATCGCCGTTAAAAGGACGCCAACCCTACCACTTTTGCTTCACTTTTGCGTCTCTTCTCTTCCCTTTCCTTTCTTCCTCACCACCTACAATCATCTCCTCCATCCCGCTCCTCCTTACATTCCTCTTGCATCCTCTGCTTTCCAAAGCGTCATCGCTTTCCATCTGTCTTTGCCTCGCTTCTGAACCTCCTCCAAGTCCACTAGATCATTTCGCATTTTGCCATTTGATCGCCCCCTCGACTTGCACGATTCTCACAGCAGGCTCCCAGCCTCGATATTTCGAACAAAAAAAAAAACTTGCAACAAACCTACGAAAATACTAACCGTACAACCACCAATTCCAGGAACCATTAGCTTGAGTCTCTTGGAGCTCGTTCGATTCATCGGAGAAGCTCACTTACACTCGCATTTGCCTTTTTTCCTCTTTTTTTTTCGCATTTTTTGCACATCTTTCACAATGGCCTCCGCCTCCGTATCAACACCCCTCAAGTCCCATGCTGGGCTCTTCTCTTCCCGGACCGCTGGCGGCCGCATGCCCCTGACGCCCTCCCCCCGTCAGCGCACCGCTGCCGCCGCATCCAACTACAACTCCTCTCCCTTCACACCAGAACGCCAGGCAGCCAACAACGGCGCCGAGCGCATCTGCACAAAGTCTGTCTACGGTGGAAACCTGTCCTCGCACTTGGCTCGCGCGTCCAAGTCGTCTGCCTCGCACCGCGACTCGCCCAAGTCCAACATTGCCCGCGGCGTTCCCACTCCTCGCAAGGCTCTCGAGCTTGGCGTCTCCGACTTTGCCCTGACAGGTACTGGCCAGCAGACCAAGACTCCCAAGAAGACCACTGTGCGCCAGAAGGCCACCAAGACCACCCTCACATATGCGGCTGCCGACCGCTTCATCCCCAACCGTGCTGCCAGCTCGGCCATCTCCAACGTTGGCTCTGGCAAGCTTGAGTTCGCCGACCGTCAGCGCCCGAGCAGCCGCACTGGTGGCGATGCTTCTGCTGTTCTGTCCTCGGCTGCCGACGATGCTCTGGCTGCCATGGAGGCGCTGAACATTGGTGACCGCGATGACGACGATTCGGCCAGCTACTCGCGGCCGTCTCCTGGCTCTATCGCCTACCAGGACTCCCTGGCCAGCGCCTGCGGCGTCAACATCAACACTCGCATTCTGCAGTTTAAGCCCGCACCGCCAGAGTCGTCCAAGCCCATTGACCTGCGTCAGCAGTACAACCGTCCCCTGAAGCCGGCCGGTGCCAGTGCCGCTCAGTTCCGCCGCCGCATTGCCACGGCCCCCGAGCGTGTTCTTGATGCTCCTGGCCTCGTTGACGACTACTACCTGAACCTGCTTGACTGGAGCTCGGGCAACCAGGTTGCTATTGGTCTGGAGCGCAACGTTTACGTCTGGTCTGCCGACGAGGGCTCTGTCAGCTGCCTTCTCGAGACCAGCCCCGACACCTACGTTAGCAGCGTCAAGTGGTCGGGCGACGGTGCCTACGTTGGCGTTGGTCTTGGCTCTGGCGAGGTCCAGATCTGGGATGTCGCTGAGGGTACCAAGGTCCGCAGCATGTTCGGCCACGACACGCGCGTTGGTGTCATGGGCTGGAACAAGCACCTGCTCTCCACTGGCGCTCGTAGCGGCCTGGTCTACAACCACGATGTCCGCATTGCTGAGCACAAGGTTGCCGAGCTCGTCTCGCACACCTCGGAGGTCTGTGGCCTTGAGTGGCGCTCAGACGGTGCCCAGCTCGCGACTGGCGGCAACGACAACCTGGTGTCCATCTGGGATGCCCGGTCGCTGGCCGTCCCCAAGTTCACCAAGACCAACCACAAGGCTGCCGTCAAGGCTCTGGCCTGGTGCCCCTGGAACATGAACCTGCTCGCCACCGGCGGTGGTTCGTACGACCGTCACATCCACTTCTGGAACACCACCTCGGGCGCCCGCGTCAACAGCATCGACACCGGCTCGCAGGTCACCAGCCTCCGCTGGAGCACCAGCTACCGTGAGATTGTCAGCACCAGCGGCTTCCCCGACAACTCGCTGAGCATCTGGAGCTACCCCACCCTGGTCCGCAACGTCGAGATCCCCGCTCACGAGAGCCGTGTTCTGCACAGCTGCCTGAGCCCCGACGGCCAGATGCTTGCCACTGCTGCTGCCGACGAGTCCCTCAAGTTCTGGAAGATCTTTGAGAAGAAGGCCGGTGCCAGCTCCAGCGCTGCCAGCTCTGGTACGTCTGGCAAGGCCGACATGGTCAAGCAGATGACCATCCGCTAAATGCGGCCACCAACAACGACAAACACTCAACAGCACTCGACAACATTTACTCGACACTCGACAACAAACAACGACAGCTAACAACGACACTTTTACAAATGCTCGGCTCACTCTTCCCCAGTGTAACTAGCAATGGTAGGTATAAACGGATCCTCTTTTTTTAATCTGGGCTTTTATATCTGGTTTCATTGGGATTGGCAATTTGTTTTTCGTGTTCTTTCGTCACGGTTCGACAAAGAAATACTTGGGTCGTTTCAGCGCGGAGTTGGGGCTAGGTTGGTTTCACGATTTTATTTATGATGGACAACTTGGCCGAATGTTCGATACTTCGCCAACAGGAAAGGGGATACGCATTTGTTATGCCTCTTTTCTATTTGTTTACGAAACGATTACTGTTTTACGACGGAAGAGAATGATAACTCGACGGAAAACTGGTGTTTCCGGGCTCTATTATTTATTTAATTACGAAGTGTATGGCGAATGAGGGAGAAGACGATATTTTGAAGAAATCGAGTTTTGTTTCACTGTTATCATCAGATTCTTTTGCAATGCGTGCGTCTGTTGTATATAGTATAAACTACGCGACTGTCAATTCGATGTCGTGGCAAAGAACGAAGCGACTTCACTTTGTGCTGTGGAAGCATTTGGAAAAAGCGTAGAATGATAATAGCGCTGGAAGTGCTGAGAAATAGATGTTGCGGGCGAGCAGCCGCCCAGAAGCTGGGCACGTGATCTTGCCTCATAGTCGGGAGGATCGATGGAGTTGCCGCGCTAACTAAGCAAGAACGGGCAGACTTATTACCACTCCCTGTGCGACAGCCAAACTTGCCGGAAACAAACCACTGCTTTTCCCTCTCCTTCACTGAAACGGGCACCTTTGTTCAACGACAACCGCATCCCCAACAACACCTCTCCTCCGAGCCCGTGTCCCGTGTACATACCTACGATCACGATTTCGGCGATATCTCTCTCCATCGGCCAGCCAGCTTAAAAAATCAATTCAGCGGGCCCAGAGTGTGTCAGACGAGCCTCCCGAGGCCATCGCCATATTACAAAAAGCTACGAGGCGGCATCACGACCCCGGGGCCATAGCGACATAGCTACACGGGATATTGCAGTTGAAGGGCATTCGAGAAGCAATTGAAGGCCGCAAAATAAAGCAGTGACGGGGATCTGCTCAGGAAACTCACGCAAAAGCGAGGATCGCCTTTCTTGAGAACTGTCGTTGAGCTCAACCGAAGCGCATCGAATCGACACCGAATATCGGGACGCACTTCGACTCCAACAAGAGTAATATCACCTTTGCCTCTTGGGTCTCTGAGATACCACTTGCCGATTCTTTTGGGCAGGATCCTCTCGACTTGCATCGACCTCCGATCTCGCATTAGAGGACTCCCATCTCTCACGAGCAAAGGAACGAAGTAGCAAACCAACAGTCCCGCACGATCATCGAAAGAGTCAACGACCCCGCGAGGCAATTACTACCCCAGCCATGTCGAACAACGTGGTCGGCTCGGTCTACGAGCAGATCATTGAGGATGTGCTGTCGACTTCGCGTGTCGACTTCGAGGAGAACGGCGTCGACGAGGGCGTGCTGGATGAACTGAGAAGGGTAAGTCGTGTCCCTCGTTCTTTTCGTTCTCCCTTGACTTTCTTTTCGCTTTGATTTCTCTTTGCCGCCATCGTTTTGAGTCGTTTTGTCGCCCATTCTCTCTCCCTTTCTTTTTCTCGCCTTCCTCTTGTTTCCATCGAACCACCGTTTTTGTGGCACACGTGCACGCTGCGATTTCGTGCCTTTCTTTTCAAAACCCATGGATCGCATTCTGTTTCTTTTCTTTTTGTCTTCTCCCTCTTCTCAGATTCGATTCATCAAGTTTTTTGCGTCGTCGTTGCTGGCTTTCGTCAATTTCTCGTCATTTCCCCCATCGTCTTTCGACCCTTCTTCGCCCTTCTCCAGGCAGAGAGGGCAAGCGCGAAAGGAGGAGAGGGGGTGGTGCATTTGCGGAGATGGGCGGCGGCCATGGCCTATTTGCATCCCTATTTAACTTCGCCACTTCTGATTGCGCGCGCGGAGCAAAGCTACCCCCGCCTACTGTTGCCTAAAGTGCCCTCCCTAACACAGCGGCTATGGCGGCCAATGCCCGCTAACGGCACGCTAATTGGTGGAATGCCCAACTGCATCACGTGTAACCTGCCATCGTCCTCACACCAACATCTCACACTCACTTTGTTTATTCGTTTGCTGCGATGTCCATTGATTACATTTTATCTTTCAAAAAAGGACAAAAAATACTAACTCTTTTCTCAGGGATGGCAACGGAAACTGACGCAGTTCAACGTCGCCCAGTTCCCATGGGATCCCAAGCCAGAGCCTGAGGCGGCGGCCAGCAATGGCACTCCTGCAGCTGCTTCTAGTAAGGCCGGTGCAGCAGGGAAGGCCGCTTCGCCGCCTCCGTCCGCCGACAACAGCTTCTCCCAGCCTATCATGAGCCCGATGAACAGCTCGCAGGGTCTGGCTCTGCCTAGCCTGCCCATGCCGTCATTTGAGCCCTCCAGCATCAAGACAGAAGACAGCACGCAGTCGTCAGGCGCTCGCATTAAGATGGAGCCCGACACACAAAACGGCTCGGGCATGCCCAATGCGCCGCCCTTCCCCACAGCAGCGGGTGGTCCGGACAGTGCTGCCATGCGTGCGGCCGCCATGCTGAGCAAGGAATTTGGCAGCGCCGCCAACGCCTCGATCAATGCCATGAACACACAGCAGCAGCAGCAACAGCGCCCCGGCGGCCAGGCCAACAACGCGCAGCAGTACCGTGCACAAATGTCGGCACAGGCCGCAGCCCAGCTCAACGGCGCCAACGGCGTCGCAAGATCGCAGGTGGACGGCAGTGCAGACGACGAGGCAACATCGTTTGAGGGTGTTCTCCTCCAGCGACAGCGGGCTGGCCAGCCGCCCGTCGAGCTGGGTCGCATGGAGATTGACGATATGCTGCACGAGCAGATGTTGCAGCGGGCGAAGCAGATTGAGGGCGGCGGTCTGATGCTGCCGCTGAAGCAGGCCAGCCAGGCCCGGAATCAGAAGCGCGATCGCAAGCGGAAAGCTGTCGCTACTGCCACGCCCTCACAACCAAGGGATGCCAGCTCCATTGCACAGCTGGATGGCATCGATGACGGCGATGACGAGGACGTGAAGAACGACATTCTGGATGACGAGGACGCCATCAACTCGGATCTGGACGACCCCGAGGACGATCGTGAGGACGATGACGACGATGACGATGTCATGGGGCCTATTATGCTGTGTGTCTACGACAAGGTGCAGCGCGTGAAGAACAAGTGGTAAGTTTTCTGTGCACTCTACCTTTATCACATCCTTTGTTGTCTCGACTTATACTAACTCACAACAGGAAGTGCACGCTCAAGGACGGTGTTCTTACTGTTAATGGCAAGGAATACGTGTTCCACAAGGCGACCGGCGAGTACGAGTGGTGATCCAGGAATTGATGAATTCGGCTGCTTGGGACCCACGAGGCGCACAATGTGCCCATGAAGAGGCAGAATTAGAAGACGTATTGGGGACGTCTCGCATCCATTGTATTTTTCTTAGTTTCTATCTTGTCTTATGTCACGTTGATTTTGGGACGGTCTTTCATAATAACCCCTGACAGTTCTGGTTTGTATTCTTCGCTTTTATTCTTCTTTCTCGTTTTGATACTTTTTATCACCTAAAATATGGAAAGGCGGCAGTTTTCGTTTGATTTTTATCGGTTTGGCTTTGGAGAAAATTGAGGTATCACTTGAGATGAAGATGCATTTGTGGTGGTTTATCCGCCCCAGACTCAGTTAGTCCCTTTCGTTACGGCCATTTTATTTATCTTAAAATAATAAAATACTTTCACGAGTCTTTATTCTTCGGTGAGCGGTCCAGACTAGCAAGTGAGATAGCCCGGAGACCGAAGAAAGACGTTAGGCGTAAAAATAGCGTACAGCGAGGGACAGCTACCACGAGTGTCAGTCGCACCTCCCCGAGCTCCGCGATACCGAGTCCCGTGAAAGCGGTTCACGAGGAAAAAGCAAACGGCCCAAAACGCAGAAACCCTTAATATTCAGAAATAAAATGAAAATCAGTGCCGGGAATGGTGAGCTTTTATCTTCCACGACACACTTCGTTCTAGACCTCAACTCGACGCCAAAAACTCGATATCCAAGCTTCCCCTCCTTGACGGTCTCCCACCGCGATTCCCCCACGTTGCAAGCTCTGTATTAGCCGCGTTGGCGCATGCAGTCCGTCGTCAGCTGCCACTTCGATCAGCATCGCCTCCTCCCACCTTCATCTCCGGTCTGCGCAGAACACCAAAAAAAAAAATGGAGGGAACGGTGAGTAAAGCGCGATTAAAACATTTGAAATCGTAGAATTACTGAAATAGGCGTGGAGACGTGCAAAACGCGGTTGTCGGCGGCCCTACTCCTTGTGGTCCCTCCGTCGCGGATCCCCTCACTCGCTCCTTCCTCCTCTCCCACCTTCACTCCCCCCCTTCTCCATCGTCTCTTTCTCTTTTTTGTTCCTTCTGCAGGTCAAGCTAGCTCTCCGGCAAAATACAAACTGCAAGAGCCCTGCGCTATAAAACAGATCCTCTGTTGGCTAACAATTTGACCGCGGCCGAATAGAGGAACCCGAAAGTAGTACACATGCTCGCGGAAAGAAGCTAAAAAAGTGCCCTTGTGCTCCATTGCAGATGGCAGGCGGTATGGGGGTGAAAGCAGCCTTTGACCACCACCTGCCCAAAATATACGAGGCCACGATGCGACGGTGCGACGATGCTCCATCCTGAGAAAAAGTATCGTCTGCCGACACACCCCGTGCACGGCGTCTGGCCAAGAGAGAGGACGAGGGACGAGAAAGAGGGGAGGAATGATATGCCACCTATCAGTACTGGGTAATACTGCGCAAAGCAAAAAGGTACTTCTTGTGGAGGTCTGGTCCAGACCATTCGGCCCCTTTTCTCTGGATCTGCCCCAGCGGGCAAGAGCCGACCGACAAACGGCGCTCGTCGTAGACCTTTGTTCTTCTGTGTGTGTGATCGAAGGAAAGAACCCCGCACCCCTTCTTTCGTTCTTTCCCTCCTGTGAGCGGAGAAGGCCCCCGTCATCCGTGTTGACCTGGTGTGGTGGCCTGTTTGTTTAAATAAGGAAGGCAGGACGCCCCCGACCTGGCCTCATCGCATCGTGATTTCCTCGAAGCATATTCACAACAACAAGTTCTACGTAGCACGCCCAATACGTTTCTACTGTTTACACCATCTACGCCGTATACTCACATCTGCATCCAACCCCATCTACGAACACATCCTTTCCCTCCCACTTATATACAACAGCATCACAATGTCCGGCCCCTCCGTCGCGGCGACCAAGGCCAACATTGGTGTCTACACCAACACCAGCCACGACTTGTGGATTGCTCCGGCCGAGCCTTCGCTGGAGACTGTCCAGGCGGCCCAGGGCCTGAAGCCGGGTGAGGTGACCATTGCTATCCGGAGCACAGGCATTTGCGGGTTAGTTTCCCTTCCCACATGTTGGCCAATGCCTGTTCTTCTTCCCTCTTGCTGACCATTCAGCTCCGACGTTCATTTCTGGAAGCATGGCTGCATCGGCCCCATGATCGTGACTGCCGACCACGTTCTCGGCCACGAGTCTTCTGGTGAGGTCATCGCCGTCCACCCCGACGATGCCGCCGTTGCCGACGACCCGCAGAAGGGCCACAACCTCAAAGTCGGCGACCGCGTCGCCATCGAGCCCAACATTATCTGCGGCGCCTGCACGCCCTGCCTGACTGGCCGCTACAACGGCTGCGAACGCGTCGCTTTCCTGTCCACCCCGCCCGTCGACGGCCTGCTGCGCCGCTACGTCAACCACCCGGCCGTCTGGTGCCACAAGATCGGCGACACCATGACCTGGGAGGAGGGTTCGATGCTTGAGCCGCTCAGTGTTGCTCTGGCCGGTCTGCACCGCGCCAAGATCGAACTGGGCGACCCTGTGCTCATCTGCGGTGCGGGCCCCATTGGTCTCATCACGGCCCTCTGCGCACGTGCTGCCGGCGCCTGCCCGCTTGTCATTACCGACGTCGACGCTGGCCGTCTCGAGTTCGCCGCCAAGCTGGTTCCCGGAATCAAGACTGTCAACGTCGGCGGTGGCCCGCGTCCTGCCCCGACCGATGCCATCGACGAGCCTGCCGAGGCCACGGCCAAGAAGATTGTCGCCGAGGGCTTTGGCGGCGTCGAGCCCATGCTGGCCATTGACTGCACGGGTGTCGAGAGCAGCATTGCGTCGGCTGTCTGGGCGGTGCAGTTTGGCGGCCGCGTGTTTGTGATCGGCGTGGGCCGCAACGAGATCCGGATGCCGTTTATGCGTGCCAGTGTGCGCGAGGTCGACTTGCAGTTCCAGTACCGCTACAGCAACACATGGCCGCGTGCCATTCGGCTGGTGCAGAGCGGCCTGGTGGATCTCAAGCCGCTGGTGACGCACCGGTTCAAGCTGGAGGACGCCATCGAGGCCTTCCGCACGTCGTCGGACCCGTCGACGGGTGCAATCAAGGTTCAGATCCAGAGCCTGGACTAAAGGGATAACGAAAGAACAAAAGAACGAAACAATAAAAACATAACGAAAGCATAACGAAAAGGGTGGCGAAGGGAGTGGGTAAAAGGAGGATGAGTTTCAGGTCATCTAATGTCGAGTTTAGGGTCGAGACAGCGCCGATTGCCTTTTAGCACGTATAGAATAGAATGCCATTTTGAACAGTTTCTCAACATCGAATTTGCCCCAGATCGAACAGTTGTATGCCCGTGATGTGTGCGTTTGTGAGGCGATGTTGTTTAGCTGGTTGTGTTTGGCAGGAGACAAAGCAACTGCCAAAGCTCCTGACACAGGGCACCTGTTTTAGCCTGGGGTCGTGAATAAGACACGCTATGGAAAATGCACATGCGGGACAGGATCCCCCTGGACAAGTTCGCAACTTCCCCTGCTTGCCACGGCTCTCCAAGGGGGAAGCTCCATCAATTGGCGCACTCTCATTGGCTGGGACCACCGGAGAATGCCAAACGCTCCTACCTTTTGCACCTTGCGACATCTCCCGAGCTTTCCTCTATTGCGACTAACTGGATTTTTCGCCTAGTTTTTTTTTACTATTTTTTTTTTGGCCCGTTCCGTGTCGCCTGCTCTATTACCGTGGCTTTTTTCTTCACATTCCCGTCATTTTCGTCTCTCTCTTTTTCTTCTCTTCTCTTGTGACAATCCATCCATCGACTTTGACGAAACGACGATTGCGACGATAGAACGAACGATTCCAAACGGGACACGACATCACTCTCTCTGTCGACCAATCTCCTCATCCCCCCTTGCTCGTTCTCCAATTGCCGCAGCTTCCTCCAATCTACCGAGGTGCTCCTTCCTACAACACTCGTTACACTTTTTTGCGCGTTTTTCAACCGCGATTTTTCGCTTCTTCTTTTTTTCTTCATTCACGCTTCACTCCATCCATCAACGCACGACCTCCCATCGCGTCGACCCATCTCCATCGAATTTTCGACTAATCGACATTCTCTCTTCCTCCTCCCTCCCACACTCACAATGTCTGCCATCCGCACGTCCACAATAGCCGCCGCCCCGGCGCGCCTGGCTCTGCGCCGCTCAGCACCGCGCCGTTTCCAGTCGACCTCTTCCTCCTCTTCTTCCACCTCCACAACCTCGTCAACCGCGAACGACGCCGCCGCCAAGGCACGGCAGGCTGCTGCCGACGTCACGTCCAAGGCGACCCAGGGCCTGACACGCGTCTCTGCGGCTGCTGGTCCTGCTCTTGCCGGTGCTGCCCGTGGCCTGACCACTGCTCTCGGCCGCGTTGGTGGCCGTACCGGTCGCGTCATCAACTTCATTGAGCGTGCGTGCTATCCGCCCCTGTCTACACGTCATCCTTGCGATGCTTGAAGCTAACAGAACAGGCCAAACTCCCTTCGTAGTCTACTACTCCCGCGTCGGCCTTGAGCTCGGCCGTCTCGTCTTCCGCAACCAGAAGATGTCTCCTCCGTACGTGATGCCGTAGAAGGCCCTGTGAATGTTGAGCAAACGACGGACACTAACCTCGTGCAGCCCCATGGCTACCTTCCAGACCGCTTTCCAGAACGCCTGGGTCCAGCTCCAGAACCCTGCCCAGCTGATCCAGAAGACCACTGCTTTCGCCAGGTCGGCCCGCAACATCACCCCCACACAGCTGGCCGCTGGCGGTGTTCTCGCCGCTGAGATCCTCGGCTTCTTCACTGTCGGCGAGATCCTCGGCCGCTTCAAGCTCGTCGGCTACCACAGCGCCGCTCCCGCCGCTGCTCACTAAGCGATGCCCGATTTTAGAAAATAGAGGCTGCGGTGTGGTGGTTGGTGTCGAGACGATTTGAAGTGAAGCTGGGGGGGGGATTGAACAGCAAATGGTTGATGAACCGACCTCTTGTCTTTCCCCTCCCGGCCTGGCATTTTTATCCCCTTTAATTTTCTACCATTGTTTTATCTTTCCACCTTTTACCCCATATTGTTTTTTACTCCTTTTTATTTTGTTCCCACTACATTTTTGCTTCATCGTTTTCATACTCTTTTTTCTTGTGTTCTTTTTCCTTTCTTCCCTATGTAAAACTTCCACCATCCAAAACGTGTACATCATCTGTTGCATAAATCCAAATTTCGGGAGGTCGAGACGGGAATGGGTAAGATAGAAACAGACAAGGGCCAAACAGGGCCCAGGGCAGAGAATAGTCGGGGAAGGAAGGCGACGGAGAAGGGCAGCAAGCTGAAGTTTTTTGTGTCATGTTGACAAGACACAACTCGCTTGCTCTCATCTCCTCGTCTTCGAGTTTGATTTGCACTCTACTACTGCAGATTATAATAGAAAAAAATAAACCATTATCTATTCATACGTCATAGCAGCCAAAGCCTTTTCACAATCCCACTTCTGCTTCCATGTGTGTTGGGTATCATTATAAATCTTGCCGTCGCTTTGGCAAGACGAGCTCCTCTCCATTGCTCCTGCCCCTCTGCCCGGTCTTCGTGGCTTCCTCTTCTGTTCGTAAGGTGCACTCCAAGTATACATCGCTCTTGCCGTATTGAGCCACCGATACTACCGTCCCGAGCACTTGGCCGTCCAGACGTACCTGCACTGTTATTAGCTTCTAGCCCCTTTGTTTA
Organism: Sporothrix pallida; assembly: GCA_021396235.1. Lineage (NCBI taxonomy): Eukaryota > Fungi > Ascomycota > Sordariomycetes > Ophiostomatales > Ophiostomataceae > Sporothrix > Sporothrix pallida. Next base: position 357,538 of record WNYG01000026.1, read on the forward strand.
CTTTTCTTTTCCAAAAGTACTTTCAACCTTCTTAATCTTTCTTTCACTTACATTGTACAGCACGCCTGCATCGTCGGGTCGGCCAGCTCTTGTCGGACATCGGCAATCAGTTGGTGGATGGCCTCGAGGGCGTATCCATTCTTCAACAGCGGCATCAGCGTCAAGCCTTCAAGCCAAAGATCAAAGGCTCGCGGGAACCATTTCTCGAAAGAGTCACGACGCTCACTCCGACTACTACTGCTATGCCTGGCCCTACGAACAATGTCACCCCCTTCGTCGCCTTCTTCTTCTTCCTCCTCGTCGTCGTCATCCAACGGAAATATCGATTGAGAACGTGAGGATGGTGGTGAAAACGAAAACGACGAGAGCGAGGGCAACGATGTTCTTGTTCTCCCTGTAAAAGACATTGCCGGCGATACAACCACGTGCTCCGACTCGGTTGGTGGTGCTGACGGTGTTGATGGTCGCTGCCGCCGGGAAAATGGCATCCGGTACGTACTCTGCGATACATCGACGAAACCGGCCTCGGAAAGTTCTGCACGGGTCTCATCTGGGTTGACGCGCAATGACCGTCCCGTCCCGCTATGTTCCATGCATTCATGCAGGATGTTGACCCACAGGGCGAGTTTGGAAGATTGTGGGCTTAGGATGTGTGTGTCAGCGTCTCCAAGTCCCCCATCCGATATCAGGCGAGGCGTCCAGTCGATTTCGATGTGTTCGATATGGCCAATACCCGGGATAAGATGGCTGTGGATTATCGAGTAGAGGCTGGGCCAGTTGCGGACGACACCATTGAGGCAACGAACGTGGATAAGATCCCAAGAAGCGGTGCCAAGATTCCACTGTGATTCGACATCGAAGCTTTGAAATTTGGCATTCGACGGTATTCTGGTGGGAGAAGAGCGGGAATTGTCAGCATCGGCATCAAGTACATCCCTCCACAACGGATTCAGCCCTGGAATACATACAAACGCGGCTGGAAGGGAGCCAGGTCCACACCCCAGACTTCAGACCGGCCGGCATACTGATCAGCCATGTGAACAACCCAGCGCCCGGTCCCAGTACCGAGGTCGAGAATGCGCAAGTGCCCGTCCGTTCTCAGTGGTGTACTGTGGAGACGACTTCGGCCACCGCCGCGTGTGAGAGTGACTGCTTTGTGGAAGAGTTCCATGCAATCTGCCGCGACAGAGTCCCAGGGAAATAGATAGCTCGGGCTGTTCGTCAGATAATGTCGGCCATGTTCTTTCGTGGTGATGCTGGCAGTGGTGGGCGAAGATCGGCCGCCAGAGGGTGGGGATCGTTGCTGAGCCGAGCCACTACCATGCCTGCTGCTGCTGCCGGGTGTGCTTTCATACGCAAATGGAATTAACGTCCCAATGCTATTGATCCGGTTATGTGTGTTGCGCGTTGGGAAAGACATGAGGAAATATGAGAAAGAAGGAAGGGGGGAAGAGAAAAAAAAAGAAAGAAGAGAAGGCCAAGAAGGTGACTGGGTCTTGGGACAGAAATTATGTGACAAAAGTTGGGAGCAGCAAATAAAGAACTTTAAGAATGAGGCTGTAGCTGAAGATGCAGATGTAAGGAAGGTAAGAAGAGAAAGAAACGAAAAGGAGGCAGGGATGAAGCACATGGACAGGGGTCGAGGATCGGAAGAGACGTTGACGAGAGGTGGGATCGGGCAAGATTTATTGTTCTTGATGCAAGTCATATCTCTCTTTTTATGTCTTGCTTTTGTCGACTATTTTATTTCTTTTTTCGTCTCCTTTTTGCACTGTCTGGGGTTCGTTTCTGTTCCGCAGTGCCGTGTTAAGGTTGTATTGTGTATTTCCTTCTTTCAGCCCGAGGCACAGACTGCACAAAAGAGGAAGCCGGGCTGAGAAAGAAAGGAAGAAATAAAAGGGGAGAAGGAAAGGGGAGGGAGCGAGAGAGTGATGTCAATAAAGTGAAAACAAAATGGCCAAAAATTAATACACGAAAAATCATTAAAGAGGAATAAGGCTGGGTCCAAAGGGGCTGTTGTTTAAGACAAGAGAAGACAACACACAAACCAACAGGACAATAGAACATCCAAGCCACGGACATAGTTGAACACACAATTTTTAATAGAGTAGAATGGAAAAATCGACAAAGCGACCATACAGTGAGGCAGCAAGATAGAAAAAACAAGAGCAAAAGAGACAACAAGGCAACAGCAAAAGGCCAACAGGAAGGGGCCGGCGGCAAGGACTCGGGAAGGAGCAACCTAGAGCATCTGGAGTGAAGGAGGGAAGGAGCGAAGGACAAATAAGGGGCAATAAGTAAACAAACGGCTCGCAGAGAGTGTAAGTGAAATGAAAAGGAGAGAAGACGATGGCATGACTGTCCAAACGTAGAAATAAGAGTTATGAACGATGCAGGACCCCGCTGTTGATGAGGGTGAGCTGGCATTGATGTTGGCCAGCTTCGATCCAGATGAAAGAAAATCAAAACAAACACATACGCAAACCGGAACAACACAAAAAAAAAAAATGAAAGTGTAAAATACGCCCAAAAAGGAACGAAATATAAACACGTACGCGAGAACAGAGAAACAAACAAATGCAGGTCGAGTCCGTCGGGGCCAAAATGCTGCCTGATGCAGGTCCAGGCCAAAAGCAGGGCCAGGGCGGGTTTCTCGAGATCTGTCAAGTGGCTGTATAAGTGGCTGAAGAAATCAAAAACCAAGAAATAAAGAGAAAGAAGACGACAAAATACTCGACAAAATCAAAGTGCGGTCGGAAAAGTGGCCGGTGGAGACGGCCGTGTTATGGCCTAGAGGAGGCTGAGAACAAGATACGCAGTTAATTAAGGTCTCCGAAGGATTTGATCATGGGCCGGCATAGAACCAGAAAATTAAAAAAACAAATGCCAAAGGGTCTCGTCATCTGGCCTGCGTCGTATAAGAGAATGGCGTATGTAGAATACAGTACGACGTATGGAAGACGGAGTACCCGTCGAGGATATCCTTCAAATAAATAAGAGGCATGCAAGCCGTAGAATGAGTGTGTGTGTGTGTGGCTGGACTAACAATGGGCAACTGGCAGCCTGGATAGGCCCGACCCAAGACAAGCGGTTACACGATGAACGGGGGTACATTGGGAGGGATAAGAAAAAAAAACCGAAGAAGGAAAAAGGAAACCAAAATATAAAGGGAGGCCACCTCGATCTCCGCATCTGTTATTTGGCCGTTTAGAAGGCCTGCATTTTGCATATTCTATATTGTTCCTGCAGCCCACACAACCACACACCACATGGAAGGAGAGGAGAGAAAAAAACAATAGTCTTGGGGCCGGCGCCTCGCCGGCCAATGTTGTTTTGCCATTTGGGGGGAAATGGCAGCCAGCTCGGCCGACTGATTTCGAATCACCCGTGGCTGGTGCACGTCATAAACAAATAAAACGTGCACGGAGGGCAGCGTCGAATATATTCGCAAGTGGTCGGTGCGGTAATTGTGCATTTTATTTGACGATGGTAATTTGTTGGGATGTGGGCGAGTATCAGTGGCACCATATTTTCTGTTCTGTTCTTTTTCTCCTTTTTCTCTCCTTCTTTTTGAAGAAAAGATTAAGGGAGAAAATTAGTATAAGAAGTAAATAAAAACAGAGCTTGGCAGTAACCTATAGCTTTCACAATGTACTTGGTACAAAGAAACGTATCTGAGTGTCTTTTCCCCTTCCCAAGCCGGCGGCAACTGCAGAGTCGCATCTTGCTTTTCTGCATCCCCTTGCCGCTTCCGCTTCCGAGCGCTTCCAGCTCCTTTTTTTCTCCAGCCCCTTTTCCTCGTTTCCTTCTCTCGGGTCTTCTTTTCGGTTCTTCCTGGCTTCCTTCATTTCGACAAGATGGCACACATCAAGGGGAATGCAACGTAGTTTTACCGCCGGGCGCAGCAGAGATGATAGGTTTGAAGGATTAGACGACGAGTGGGAGTGGTTCGCGAAGGAATGAAATAACGAAGAAAGAGAGCAATACCCAAAATCTAAAAGAAAAGAAAGAAAGAGAAAAAGAAAAGGAAAAAAGGGGAACAAAAAGAAAGAAAGACATAAAAACGTGCCAACACGGGCCCATCCTTCATGCCTTCACGTCGCACGTCGTACTCGACATCCCACTTACACGCCACATGCAAGACACTGCCACGGTCCACTGCCTGTGCACACCTTGAGTTCCTCGTGAGCAAGATGCAAGACCACCCGACAGAGTCCCGTTGCCACTGCCATATCCGCCTGGATGCTCTCATTGACGCCGGCTCCTACTCTGGCTTCTTTTCGTCTTTTGTTTCTGTGTACATCGTACTCTGTATTCTTCCCCTCGTTCCTCCAACATCCCCTCCCGCCACGATCCTTTCCCCAAATCCTTCCCCACGAGCCTTGTTCTCCCTCCAATCAACCCTTGTCGTTGCCATTTGCCTGGCTCTCCTCCGTATCTGTGCCGCTTTGCTTCTTTCGCTGCTACACTTTAAGGTGATTCCACCACCCCCCTTTCTGCATCCCGACAGGCTGGAATAGCGCCTGTACATACATGTGCCCATCTTGTCGTCCGTCCACTCTGCCTGCCTGATCTCCGGAGTGTCCAACATGAGTCAACTTGAAGGCCCTTTGGGTTGTAGCCCGTATGGAGTAGATGGCATAAGGTATTCTCCTTTTCTTCCAAGTATTTCATGACATACGATGTACCTGATATGGCTACGCGTTTTTGCCTTTTTTATTCGCTTTTGGCCACTTTCCCCGGCCACTTGTTTCTTTCAGCCCCCAAACGGCGCGAAATGTTTCCAGAGCAAGTTCGCGCCAAAACCGCGTCTACGGTGCGGTAGGATCTCATCCACTTTGAAAGGCAAAGCACTGACTGGCGCGGGTGAGAAGGCCTCTCAAAATAAGTCGTAACTTGTAGGACAAGAATAAAACCAAGTTTAAAAAATAGGACAAGGGAAAACCACAACAAAATGCAAGTTTAAGTCCCTCGTACGGAGTAAAACACGAGGTCTTGATAATACCCACCCTCCACCGGGAACAAAAAAAAAATCAAAGCACTTAGACACTCCCAACAATCAAGAACACACGACGCAGGATCCAGGATGCAGCCGCACGGCCCAGAACGGCCAATTGGGACTAGAGATCGCCGAATCCAAGCGCATATCATGTGCGTTGAGCGTTTGTTTTGAAGTGGGAGTACATACGGTGTACATGTGCCGTGAATTGTGAGAGAAAAAGAAAAGGAAAAAGAAAATAAATGGAAGGAGACGTTCAAAGTAGCATGCTTTGTTCCTCATTGTCCAAGCCTTTTCTTTTCTTTTCTTTTTCTCATACGTTGTAATTCGGGCCAACATGAATTGCCGAACGGCGGCCACAAATCAAAGGATGAAAGAATCAGAAGGCAGTGCATAGAAAATACCACACAGAATAACGCATCCTATCTTTACGACATAGTTACACTGAAAATCCTGGCAGTACTTTGTATCTCCAGGTCAAGCCCTTTGAAAAAGGAGAGGAACAAACGTATCACCATGCATGTTCGTCAGGTTTCGGAAACTTCCATCTCTGGTGATGCAAAGGAATGCAAGACAAGACGAGAGGACAAAGGAATATACAAAAGGACAGACAGCTGTCTAAGAAAGAGCCATAAGCAGGAACGGAGAAATACTCTTTTGAGATGTGGCTTGCTGCTGCTGTCCCTGGCCGAGCAAAAAGCAAGTCAACCATCCACAAAATACAATGAATCCGTCCTCCGTACGTACGCCATGCATAAGCATACGAGCACATCCAGCGCGCGCCAAATATTGCTCCGTGCGTCAATGGGGCGTGGGCGTCGTCTGAAGAATGTGGTGAATGCGGTCTCGACCTCTGGGCAGTGTCTGCGTATTATGCAAGGAGGCAACGGGGCAACGATGTGCAAGGCTTAGACATGGTTGAACATAAGGGTTTCTTCCTGAATAAAGAAAAGGGAAAATCAATCGAAGGACATACAGTACTGTTGCAAAACAACATTTTATTTCGAAGAAACAACACTACAAATGTCAAACCTTGCCGAATAACAAGAGGGCCCTTCGCCGTTCGTTGAATGCTCGCCGTCTCATTTTCAAAGGAAGATCCTACATGCCTCATGCTGCATACTACGCACCACATGCTACATCGTCTGTTGGCTGTTGACTGCGTGTTGTCCTTGCATGATCTACGTGGACGTCGTCTGGTCCTTTTCGTACACACTGAGTATATGTATGGCCCAAAAACGTCTGTGTGTTTTCATTGTCTGTTGGAACCAAGTATGTGAGGAGATAATAAATGCAAACCCGGGAAAACAAAATTCGGAAATTCCGAAGAACCAAGGTTGACCGTTGGCCTGCCGAATAACAACCAGGTTTGTACGGCACGGCAGTGCTAACAGCTGGCGCGTGATGTGACGAGGATGCGGTTGTGCGGTTGTAAAAGGTGTCCGTTATGATTTTTGTTGTAAACCTAATATCCAGGAAACGAGAAAATATGACGTGGCAGGCGGTGTCCCACGGCGGCGCAGACAATGTTGTGAGAAAATGATTGTTGTTCAAGTACTGAAACTAATCAGATATGATTTCGCTATATAAATCTATTTGATAATATTTTCTCGAACAAGAAAAAAAGGAGGAAAAAAAGACACTTCGTAAACACGGAGAAACAAACAACAATAACAACTGAGACTGAGACAAAACACTCATGGACGGCGATGTCTGTTGGTTCTCTCGGCCGACCAAAATTCAATTTTCAGTGCTGCCGGAGTCCATGTCTGTTGTTGGCTAGTCTGGTCTATTCAACACGTTGACCACAACTTGTGTGTTTTCTTGCACTTTTCTTGATTCCCCTAATTTCTCCTCTTTTATTATTATGCATTATTACTATCTTTCTAATTCATCTCATTACTTGGCATCTTCATTGAACCGTGATTCTCGCATTCAACTCCGCATTCACTTGTCCATCACTTCTCACATCAACGCACTGCCGGATTTGGCAAGTCGCCGTGTAAGCGAGAGATTGGGGGAGGAGGAGGCTGGCAACTGGAACGATGGTTCCGTGCGAACTGCATGCCAACCATATACTGCGTCTTTAACACATGTCCCTTGCATTAAAAATACATTTTGTGTGTTAAGTAGTTAATCGAGTAAACGAGGGCTCGAAAATATGGAAAAGACGGTAGATACAAAAGAAGGTGGTTGAGAATCAAACATAAAAGTAATAGTTGAGACAAAAAGAATTGAAAAATGAGTTAAAAAAAAAGAATTACAGACGAAAGGGACATCGGTCAAAGTTTGACCCTTTTACGAAAAGCCACAACGGGACAATGCAAGACAGAGCACGACAGACATGCCCCTTGCCGAGCAGAATTTTCTCGCTTGAAGGGCGGTCTATAAGAAGACGAGAAGAATGATCTTTCAAAACGAAAAGTGTAAGAAATTCGACAATGTCTATTGACGCCCTATTACTTTTACACGAAATGATGACATATATGAAACTAAATCAAATCAAAACCAAACAACGACTCCTCAACCCTCGGCCTCCATCTCGTACGCGTTGGACTTGTGCTTAGGCACAAATTTGAAGTCGGGATGAGCTGGGCCCAAGAACATTTCACTATAAAGTTAGTAAGAGGCAGAAAGAGGGAGAGAAAAAAAAAATAACGAAGAAAGCGGGAACCCACCTGATCTTGATCCAGTCCTTGTAGTTGCGGCTCGACAGCAGCGTCTCCAGCTCATTACGGCCACGGAAGGCCGGAGGGCGGTCGTTGAGGGTCGGTGGCAGGTACTCGAGAATGCCGATGGGCACGTAGCGTGTTGCAAAGCTGAGGTATTCGAGCAAGAAACGGCGTGTCGTGCCCAGGCCGTACTCGTCAGTGCCCCAGGCCTCCATGCCGTATTTGGCAAACTTTTCGACGTACGCAAGGCGCTCCGTCGCCGACTTGTCCAGGTACTGCCCGGCCTGAATCTCCTCGAACAGCCATGGCTTGATGATGGCGCCACGACCAATCATGACGGCGTCGACGCCCGACTTCTCGATCTGCTCCTGGTGCTGCACGTGGCTGTAGCAGTCGCCGTTGCCTAAGAAGAAGATGCGTGACGTGTTGGCTTGTGTGCGTGCGTCCGGTTCACGCACCGTGTCGGCGAGGGCGTCGCGCTGCTCGTTGTACGACTTGACCAGCGCCGCGCACTCGGCAATGTAGCTCCAGTCGGCGGGCTTCTTGTAGCGCTGGTTGCGTGTGCGACCGTGCAGCGTAATGGCGGCAACACCGGGCGCACCAAGGCGCTCACGAGTCTCGAGGCCGCCAAATGCCAGGCGTTCAATGACCTTGGGCGCCGTTGGGTTGTTATCGCGAACACCGATGCGCAGCTTGGCCGTGATCGGCACTTCACCAGACACAGCGTTCATGCCGCGGATCATGCGCTCCAGCTTGTTGTGCGACTCGAGCAGGCCCGAACCGCCGCCCGTCTTGTAGATAAGGTCGATGGGGCAGCCGCAGTTCATATCCACGAGGCGCAGATGCGGCAGCAGCCGCGTCATGGCTTCTGTGGCCTTGATGGCCATCCACGGCTGGTTGGCGGCGATCTGTGCGCCAAACTTGAGATCGCGACTGTTGTCGTAGTCCACAACAGGCGTCTTGGGCGTGTACCGCGGCGGGCTGATCTCGGACGAATGTGCCTTCATCAGTGCCCACTCGGGCTGCTTGCCCGTGACCATATCCACCGCCAGCGCCATCTCCGAATACGTCACCTCGCAGCCAAGCTCCACACACAGTCGCCGGAATGGCAGATTGCCCTGTGTTGTCAAGGGCGCCAGCGTCGGTGTCTCTGGGCCAAAGTAGATGCGCCGCTTCTCGGACGGCAGGAATGGCGGGTCGACAAACTGTGCCCGGTAGTCTTCGGCCAGTGCGTGCAGATTGGGGTCTGCCTTGGGCTTGTTTTCGTCGGTGGTCGTGGCAGTCGTGGCAGTCGTGGGAGCGGCCGTATCAGCAGTACCCTCGGCCTTGGCCGGCTCTTCAGCTGCCGTTTCGGTCTTGGGAGCCTCGCTGGTGGCTGCTGCGTCTGCCGCGGCACTTTCTGCCGTCGCTATTGCGTCTGCTGCTGATGTATCTGTGCCGTTTGCATTGTAGATCTTCTTGACAATGCTGAGCTCGCTGTCGAGCCACTTGATATACTGCTCCGAGCGGCTGAGATCCATCCGTCTGCGCGTCAGGTTCTGCTTGTCTGCAGACGACACCACGTTGACAATATCAGGCCGTGCATCATCGTCTTCAGCGTAGGCTGCCTCCTCTTTGGACTCGCTCTCGCCGTCGCCGTTTTTGGCCTTTTCCTTGTTTTCCTCGCCAAGAAGCGTCAGCTCCTTGCGGCCGTCTTCGTGCTCGACCTCCTTCATATGGCTCTTGACAAAACGGCACTTCCACCCCGACGGACACCGCCCAAACTCGGCAAAGACAGGACACTTGCCGCCAAACGTCTCCAAATCGCCACGGCGGCCGCCCTCAAAGAGATACTTCCGCAAATCGTGCAGGGCACGGCAGTTGTCGCCGTAGCGGCAGTATTTGGGCGAGAACTCGTTCGAGTGTGACACGGACGCGCACAGCTTTTGTGCGTCCCGCGACCGGCCAAAATCGCGGTCCTTGTTCTGTCCGCCCTTTTTGCGGTTCTTGCGGCCGCCGTTGGCAGTATTTCCACCGCCAGCTTCACGGCCGTCCCGGCCCTCAGCTGCGTCATCGTCCACCTCGGCGTTAGCACGGCCACCTCTCGGGTCGTTGCTGATCCCCTTGATGAGATATCTGAAGTGAATATGTGAGTATTAAGTCTTTTCTTACAAAGTTTCGCCCTTCTTTTCACTCACTCTTCCTTGATCATGGCAACACCCGGAGCTCTCTCGCGCTTGTCTAGCAGCGCAGCATCTGCGTCTGTCTTGGCACGCTTCTGGAGGTGCTCGGCATCGTCGCCATCGGCTTGGGCGCTTGCAGAAGCCCCATTGCTTGTGTTTGCATCGACTGCGCTCGTCTCAGTTGTGGCAGTGTCGAGACTCCGCTTTACTGGCGAGCCAGGCGCAACCACCGGGGCAGAATCGGTCTGCATGCTGGAAGCTCCGTTTTCAGACGCCATTTTATGAGACTGGGCGTTTGTGAGTGTTGAGTTGTGAAATACAACGTTATGATCGTAAACTGTTTGGAGTAAATAAGAAGGAGGTCTAAGAAAAGCTTTTATATCCCCGTTAAATGCATATTAGTGCACTAACCGGGGGCTGATTCATCTAACTTTTTTTTTCTATTTTTTACAGAATCTCTTCATCAAATTGTGCAGGCAAAACGATCCATAATGAGTAGATAAAATTTTCAAAATAAATCCGTTCATATTCTTGCCCTCAATATTATCAGATCAATTGAGTTACTTTGCCTCGTCTGATCATCCGCCAATATCTTGTCGTGCCTCTTTCGTCCCATCTCAATTGCCGTTTTGGCCTCCAGTTTAGTCACACCCCAAAACACACTGTTGTATCGAGACTTCCCTATCTGCCCGTGTCATGCTTCTAGCGCCTCTAGCGCCTTTGCAGCGCCTTCTCCCACTGTAACCGAAGCGTTCCACAGTTGTTCCAACAGGGACTGGTCTTGGTCGTGCCTGCCAATCTTGCCAATCCACGACGTAATTACACGGGCGGGGAGGGAAGGAGAGAGGGGCTCGTGCCCCCTAGATGCGAATGAAGGAAGGACCATCTGGGAGTCTGGGCGGGCTGGGGGAAGCGGCGTCCCACTGGCAAGCACAGCTTCAGGGCCACCCACCTGAACCAACAGCAGGAAAGAACCAACGAGCCAACCAAAACATCCAGCAGTCTGGTCTTTAATCTCGACTCTGCACACCTCGACCTCACTGACACCTCGTCCTCGTAAACATTGGCAGCCCCCGTCTCCCCTTTCTGGCTTGGTTCCTGGTCTCACCTCTCCTCCTCTCTACCCCAGGCCCCTGCCAGCAACTGTTTCGGCCTCTCGTCTTGCCCCATTGTCTCGCCCATCACTAACCTCGTCGTCGACTTCGTTTTCCTCGGCGATTCCTCTCTTTTTTCTCGTCGACAAACCCTTTGCATTCCTCATTTTGCGCAGTCTTCGACCTCCTCCTCCCTCGAGCCTCGTCTCTCCTCCATTCTTCACGCGTCTTCCCCTCTCCACACCCCTCATTCACCCCGACTGCTCTCCACACGACTCTCCTCTTTCGATACTCCCATATTACGTCTCTCTGTCCGCCTTCCTCCGTCATCCTCCCTACCTCCCTCCTCGTCCATCATCCCCCTCTCCTAGCCTCGCGGCCCTGGCCAATGCGCCCTGTGGCCCGCCATGGCTGATGCAGGCCGCCAGACGCCACGTTCGCCCCAGCGGTCCAAGGTGATGCGGTCCCAAAAGATCCAGCAACTGGCCTCGCCGACCGAGGACGAGGTCTCCAACTTTGACGACAGCCAGCACATTAGTACCAGCAGTCGACGGCGACGCGACGATCGCGAACGCGAAAGAAACCGCTCCGGTAGTACCGCCAGCACCTCGAGCGCCAACACGACCGCTCCACCGACCGCCGCAATCCCCGTTCCAAACATCCAACGAAGCCACACGCCCGGCCATTTGGCAACGAAGAGCCAGGACCGTCGACGAAACAAGCCGGCAGAGCTGTCTCTCCGCCAGAGGTCGCAATCGTCCAGCTCGTTGTCTGCCGCTGCAGCAGCTGCTGCTGCCCCGGCTTCGTCGGCCGCGCCCATTCCGTCCTCTTCCAACACAGACTCGTCTCCCACGACGTTCCACCTCTCCGTTTCGAATCCCAAGACACTTGCCCGTGCTGGCGGAAGCAATGCTGGCCAGCTAACAACCTCAATGTCTACGCCCTCGGCAAGATCGCCCTACCGCGGTGGTGTCTCAGCCAACAACAGCGACCTACACTCCAACGGCGGCAGTGGTAGCGGCAGCGACTCTCAACCGGCCCCCGAGAACAACGGAAGCCGCAGACCGACGGCTATGCGGTCAACATCGGCGATTGCGAGCAAACCGAGCGTATACGGAAACGTGGCAGGAGGCACGCCGCGGGCAGGTGGTGGCGGCTCTTCAAGAGGGACACCAGCCAGTACACACGGCGGTGGGCGTGCAGACAAGGGCAATGGCGGTGGAGGCATCAATGGCAACGACAGATTATCAAAAGCGCGCCCTGCGGGCTACACTGCGTTTCCACCGCTGGCCGACCCGAACACGGCACCAGACGTGCTCCCCGCGCCCTCGTCGGGCATGTACTGGACACGCGCGCCTGTTTCTGGCGTGCCATACCCCAAGCTCCGAGCACACACGGCTACGCTGATCGGCTCAAATATCTTTGTTTTTGGCGGCTGTGACGCGCGCGCCTGCTTTAACGATTTGTACGTCTTTGACGCCGACTCGTTCCACTGGACCAAGCCTCACGTTGTCGGCGATATCCCGCTGCCATTGCGTGCCATGACCTGCACGGCTGTCGGCAAAAAGCTCGTTGTCTTTGGCGGTGGTGACGGACCGCTCTACTACAACGACGTCTACGTACTCGACACCACAAACTTCCGCTGGTCACGCCCACGCATTTCGGCCGACCGTCCCGTGCCCTCTAAGCGACGTGCACACACGGCCTGCCTCTACAAGAACGGCATCTACGTCTTTGGTGGCGGTGATGGTATTCGTGCGCTCAACGATGTGTGGCGCCTCGATGTTAGCGACACCAGCAAGATGTCGTGGAAGCAGATCAGCGGTACGCCAGATGTCGCGTCGCCAGACCTGGATGATGGCGATGGCGCAAACGGTAACCCTTCATCAAAGGACTCCGTCAAGGCTACGGGCCTTGGAGTGACTGGCGCCGGGCTGGAATCTGGGTCATCTACGAAAAACGGATCGTCCAATGGTGGACAAGCACCGGCACTGTTCAGCAGTAAAGAGGACCCGGCTGGTGCCGCGTTCCTTAACCAGCCACACCTCCTGAACCAGGCCCGACCCAAGGCCCGTGGTTACCACACGGCCAACATGGTCGGCACAAAACTTATCATCTTTGGCGGCTCCGACGGCGGCGAGTGCTTCAACGACGTCTGGGTCTACGATGTTGAGACACACCTGTGGCGCGCCGTATCCATCCCCGTCACCCACCGTCGCCTCTCGCACACAGCCACTATCGTTGGCTCATATCTGTTTGTGGTGGGCGGCCACGACGGTGCCGAGTACTCAAACGACGTGTTGCTGCTCAACCTCGTCACCATGTCATGGGACCGGCGCAAGGTGTATGGTCTGCCGCCGAGTGGCCGCGGATATCATAGCACGGTGCTCTACGACAGCCGTTTGTTGATGATTGGCGGTTTTGACGGTGGCGAGGTCTTTGACGACGTGTGGACGCTCGAGCTGGCGGTGCACGCCTACTACTCGCAGATCAGCCACTTTACCATTGAGGTTTGATAGTAACGGTGTTCACTTTTTGGGGCTGCTTTCTCTCTTTCATTCTATATACGCCGGTGTTTGTTTGTGCGGGCTTGCATTTATTCTGTTATTATTTACACGTTGCATGGGACGCGTTTAGTATCAGATCATTTTTATGTACAGAGTACGAGTTTATGACATTTATACAAAAAGACGACGGGCCAAGGGCATTTGTTTATTTGTTTCGCTTTTTTTTTCGGCGGGGAAATATCAACTTAAAATAGCAAACCATAAATAGGCACGGAGCATGCTGTCACGGTTACTTCACTTCATATATATCCTTTATCTTGTGGGCTTTATATTCCTTTCATATTCTTTCTATAGTATGCTCGTTCCATGCAATTTTGGGTTAGAAAATCGACTATTAGACAAACACAATACTCTGATGTGCATTTCGTACAAACCAGCGGAATAGATAATTAAAACATACGAAACGCCGTTCCCCTGTGTACCGGCCAAGGAAAATAGGAAATGGAAATAACAAACAAAAGAAAAGCGCCATGTCCATGCAGTAAAAAAGCAACGCAGAAATAAAAAGAAGAGGGGGGAAAGGCGTGAAGCGAGTCTTAGTTAGGTTCGCTTAGGACTGCGTCAATGTGTTAATACAAATGGACCAGTCAGTGTCGTCCGGTCCTGGCGAGATATAAAGACGGAGACAAAAAGACGGGGGAAATCAATGGCTAGCGGGAGCACCAACTTTGTTATCTTGCTTGGAAGAAGCAGTGGCCTCCTTCTCCTGCTTGGCCTTGGCTAACCGACGCTCCTCAGAGGCAACCATGTCTGTTGTTGTTAGTAAGGGGTATAAAAACGTATTTAGTTTAGAGGGCTGTAGAAAAGACTTACCCATCCAGAGATCCTGGCCCTCGTACTCCTCCTTGTGGATGCGCTTCTCAATCATTCTCTTGTGGTCGGGATCGGTGGGATCAACAACCATAATGGTCTCCCACCGGCCCTTGCCCTTCTTGGCGTCGGACATCTCGAGCGCCGCCGTCGCCAGGATGATCGCCAGCGTCAGGCCCTGGGCGTACACACGCGCCTGCACAATCTTCTGGGTGGTCGTCAAGTACTTGTTGCGGCCGACAAGGGCCATGGCAATACCCATAGAGGCCGCCCAACTGCTGACGACGATCGAGTAGCGGTTCTGGCGCGCCCATTCCATCACCTTGGCACCGCCGGTCTCTTTGCTGCGCATCTCGCTCAATGTGCGCTGGGACTCGTCCTTGTAGCCAAACATGGGATCGTGCGAGCGGGCAAAGTTGATCGAGTTGCGCTCAGCGAGGATGATGGCGCCGAACGTGGTCGACGACGAGACGAGGAACGCGCGGAAGGGCAGGGTAAGGTTGCGGAAGCCGGCATAGCGGCGGGAAGCGGCGGTCACGCCGACAAGACCGAACGCAAGGCCGATAGCACCACCGATGGCACCACCGCTCAGGACGGCGTCGTAGTGGGCCTTTTCCTCTTCCTTGGTGACGACCTTCATGATGGTGGTTGTGTTGTGTGTGCGGGGAAAGTGTATTAGACGAATTGATTAGGCAGAGCAAATCTTCTTCCAACGGAACAGGATCAATTGATGTTTTTAAAAGAGTCGTTGAAAGATGGGTGTTGCAGAAAGGGAGAGGAAGGAGGTTTTTGGCGGGGCGAGAGAAAGGGCGTGAGAAAGCTCCCTCTGGCTAAAACGGGAAGCTTTACGGGCTTTGCAGAATCGACTGACGTATTCTCCCGCTGTTCGGCAGGTGCGCTTGGCTCTTCTGGCTCGGTTTTGGCGGCTTTTGGTGCAGGTCGCAGATGAGTAATCGCTGGCCCAGACTACTAAAACACCCAAAACAAATGGTTTTGCAGTGCAATTTTTTGATGAAAGAAGAAGAGCTTGCTGGACGGTTCTTGCGCTTTTGTGCGGAAATGTGGGCAGTAGCGGTCCTGCTGGATCAGGAAGGATGTCGTACGTTTTTATTGCTCAGCTCAGGGTCGTGTTGCAGGCGGAGAGCTGTTATTGTAGGTCCGTGATCAGGCAGTTGATTTGGTTATGGCGTCGGGTTATGATGTACAAGATACAAGAATAAGTCTGTGATGCAATAGATGCAATTGGAAAATGAAGTTGTATGCTTTTGGTGATATATATGGACGGAGCGGAAGTGGCAAAGAAATCCGGCCAAGCAGAGCATGGGGAACCTTTATATCTCGACGATGTGATCTTTGACATACGACATGCGAGGGGCACACGAAAATACTTTTCTGCTTTACTTTGCCGTGCCCGTACCTGAAAAAAACCCTGACAACTGACGTCAAACTGCATCGTACGGGATTTACATCAGCTGTCACCCGCCAGAAAAAGAACACGAAAAAAAATTTTATTCTAGAAAGAGCGTCTCCGTTCTCCGTGGCGCTTTCTTCCGTTGGTGTGTGCTCGCGTGGCAGATGTGCGCGTGCTCTTTCCGCGAAAGTCAGATAATCAGGCGGTTCCTCGAACAATTTTTGGTGGCAGATTGGAGCAAAATTGCTTAGCAAGGCAGGAGCAGAGGCCGTTTCAAACCCCGATTTTCGTCCGCCACAGCCCCGCGTATTACTGCCACAGAAGGAGCGTTCCGGGTTCACCCATAGTTCATGCTGGAACCAGTTCATTTTTACGGGGCATAACAGGAAGCTGCAGGCAGGTGGCAGGTAGCAGTGGCGCCACTATGAAGCCTGTTTATCCTCATTATCCTCGTTTTTCTTGTACTGTGCACAACAGTAGGGATTTGCTGCATATGAATCCCGTAAGCTCAAGCGCATGTTTCGCAAAAGCGCGACTGGGCGGCTATTATATGAAGCAGAACGCAGCCTGCTTTTTTTCGTCGCCGTTTGGTCGTATTGAAGCAAACGCCTTACCTCATCACTGCGACGATATGTGAGTCGATGCGATCAATTTTGTCAGCAGGCAGTTGACCGCAACAGAAAAGTTTACAAGATACTTAGTAATTAATGGTTTGATTTCGTGATGATTCTACACGCATATTGGAAATAACTTTTGCTGCAATAGCGGTCATTTCTCGGAGAAGAAAAGGACCAGGCAAGAGCCTGCTGTAATTTGGCCGCATTGCTCTCAAACTGAGGAAGGGACAAAGCCGGCGCTGGAAACTCGGGACTTCGGCGTCTGCTGAATAAGGAAAGCAGGGCCTCGTACAAAAGGTTGTTACCTCAAGCTGAAATATCGCCCAAACTGTTCTGGCCAATCAGAGCACCCCTAAAGAGACGATCCCAAGATCGTGTTAGTCGCCTGCAGGCCAATAGCGCGGTTGGCACTAACAGAACAACCCCTGCCAAGCTAGGAAAGAGAACAAGACGCAGAAAGGTGCGAGGACGGAAGGCAAATAAAAAAAATTGGAGAGAGAAGGAACGATGTCAAGAATCGCATTTCAGGCACACGGCATTATCTTGATAATATTATGAGAGTTTGTTTGTTTTTACGATGGACAGTTGTCTGGTGAAAGGTTATAGACCGTGCTTATATTCAAAACAGTACGGAGTATATTGGCCTTCATTAAAATCAGATTGGTGAGAAACAAACATCACCACAAATTATGGCGGTGATGGTAAAAAAAAGTTTAGAGGAGCCGTTCTGCCGCCGGAAATGGTGCCTGAGTTTAGTTCGTTCGAGAAAAAATTCAGGGTCGCAGCAGCGTCAAATCGGGTAATGGGTCGTGCGTGGTTTTTGGTCCCGTCCATCCTTGTCTCTTCAAATGTGCATCCACATCATATCCACGTCTCCGATGTTCGTCGCCGGTTGTTTGGATGTTGTCCCGGCCCGTGGGAGATGCCATGTTTACTTCGTACAAGAATGGAATTTTGTTCCTAGAAGTGCTTCATACGTACAAAAAGGCGCCAACTGCTGGAATGTCTAGATGAATGAAGAGAAGATAACTGGTGCAAACGTAATGATGTACTGGGTTGAACGCTCCGTTTTTGATCCTATTGCTTTTAATCTCAGATTGTCACCGTTTTCATAAGATTACATCCTTTTTCCTCTTGCCTATCCTTCCTCATGCAAGGCCTTTGTTAGGTGGGTGTGGGACAAGAAAAAAAATAAACATATTGTGTGCAGCAAATAAAACTTTTCGGCGTAGTTTTGTCTCTAAACGGCATGCCTCATGTCTTCATGTTTCCATGTTGCCTACTTCATAACCTTCCTTTTCTTTCTGTCCCGCGAAGGCGGTGAACGACTCTCCCACATGCATCGTGGGGACTCAATATGCATAGTGGGGGTAATGCTTGTTTTGGTGTAAGACACACAGACCACAAACACGGTGAGGGGGTTTTCTCTTATTTTCAGATGCCTTGCATTGTACTTTGTGCTTTGCTGCGGGTACTTTCTGTGACAGCATTGCATTTCATGCGATGCATGCTGCGTGTGATGAGATCGTTAGCCGTCTAGCGACGCGTCTGCAATTTCTTTCTCGTCTCCTTCGCTTTTTTTCTTTTTTCTTTCTTTCAAGTGCTCTGTTTTTTTTTCGTGCAGCTGTAGGAGTTTGTTCTGTGACGGATCTGTTTACTCTGTTAGCACCGTCTGCCGTAGCTGGACTCCGTACCATGGGTGAGTAAAGAAAGAACCGCGAGACGAGATGAGGAAAGCACTCTAAATGAGGCTCATGTGAATAAAAAACAGATTGTGTAGCCGCGTGCGGCGGTTGTCATAATTTTATTTATTTACCTGAGTGAAGATGAAGTGACGTGTATCATCTTATATTCGTTACCCAACTCATATGCCTACACTCGATTCATATGTAGTAACAGTCACGACGTGAGGGGCAAAGCCAAGTTGCATCGGATCGTGGGTCTGGGGTTCGTTCTCCATGCTCCAGTCTCTCCAGATAATGTGCTCGTTTGCCCCTTTAACAATTACGGAGTACTCCGTATCTCATCATGTCCTCCATATCTTACTCACTGCCCCGGAGTGAGGATGGGGCACGGCTACGTATCTATGGATTGCTGAGTTTTGAGATATCCCAAGTGGGTATCTGGTTGTTCTATCAAAGACTAAATGATAGGAGGCGACTGTGACGCTTATCTCTTGAAATGCTTGATATAAACCGGCGGCTTTGGGCGCATTGCAATAGAAATAGCACAGAAATAGTTACAACAGCAGAAACACATATAAGAGCAGTTCATATCAAATTATGGCTGGCATATCTAGATCGTCTATTGATGGAGGGGTGTTCGTTTGCCATATCAAGGATATTGAACGACAAGTAAGGCTGCAAGATATGGCAATAGTTTTTCCTCTTTCTATATTAAATTTCCCCAGTGGAAAACAAGATAAGACAAAGAAGATGTCAAAGATTACGGAGAGCACCCTCTACCGACCACGAAGTCAAGGACAATCAGCAACTATTCCCAGGTCTTACGCGATGAAGGACACCATATAGGCACTGACGAAGCGATATCCGGCGCCAACATGAAATAGAACCTCCCAAAACTCAGAAAGGGAGGTCTGTTCGATGATGGCTTTGACAGCTTGCGACAGGCTCGCAAAATGGACAAAAAGGGCAAATTGGAGATTAGTTGCTTGTAGCGTCCGATGGAACTGCAGATCGACGGCCCAATATCCAAGATGAACGAGCATCTTAAGCGAACTCCAAGATCAAGAGATCGAGGGATCGAAAGATCGAGAAAACAGAGGAAGAGGAAGCATCAGTCTGCAATCCTGGTTATCCATGACGACCGACGACGCAAACGATGGAGATGATGGGCATTGAAAAGGACAAAAAAAGAATCTCGAAACTGCATGAGATGCGACGGCGTCGGCGTACTCTAGCTTTCCCATGTGGCAGGCTCGGCAGGAAAGTGGCGTGAGGTGCCTTTTGCCTTTCTTGTCTGCCCCTGTCTGTCACTGACGTCTCCGTCTTCTTTTTTCGCCACCGCGGATGCGTGAGGGCACCAGGGAGTGGATTGGGAGGGACTCAAGCTGTCAACAACCTCACTCTTCACATCCGGATCTCTGTCGAGTCCGTTTCGTCTCGTCCTCTTCTCTCCTTCGATCTCTTGACAGCCTTGTTCTCGCCTCCTCGCCTCGACTCGCTTCGTCTCATCGACATGCAAATGTCTCTTGTCTGTTGTTTGTTCCCCCACGCCCAACCCGCCCGTCCACCTTGCCCGCCCCCAGCCGTCTTTTACAGCTTATTTCAGTCACCTCACAGCCATTTCGAGTTCGAGGCCAGCCGCTTTGCGCTTTTCCTTACCGTCGTCCCTGCCTGCCGAGCCTTCTTTCGATGCTGAGCCGTTGCAGCCTTTATGCAAACCTGGCCATGACGGAAAGCGGTGAGCCATCGCCAAGACGTATTTTCGTGTAAAGCTCCATCGTAGAAAAAGCCATGCAGTGGCGACAAAAGACACGGACTGTATGCTGCCCCGAGCTGTTTGTTTAAATGTCGCGATTGTGAGACCATAGCGAGCATAGCTCACATGGCCCTGTAACCCCACTAAGCGCCACTGATTTACCGGTGTCCTACACTCACACTGCAATAATAATATGTCTTCGCCATTTGACTTGTGAATCTTGGGGACCACGAATACAACTCCGTTTCTTACCCCGTACGGCATCCATATTCAGCGCCATGCAGGATATACAGAGTTTGAGAGTGTTCTCTGTTCGTCATGGTAACTGTCTGGAACTCGAAGGATGTCAATGGGTATGATTTTCTTATTATTTTCTTCTGATTATGAGGAGTTGATGAGTCGAACTCGAACAGGCTGCAATGCATCCTGCCGGATGACTCTTTGGAGGGGTGTTCACACCTTCAGCCTCCTTGCCTCATTCGTCTCATCGACCTCTCATCAACGCTCGGTTCATGTTTTCCCACGTATTCATTCACTCAATTTATTTCTCCCAACATCTTGACTTTTGCAATTTCGTCCACACCATTTCGCGTAAGCGGGCGGCCGGCAAGGCTACAGGCACGATGAAAGACGAAAAACGAAAATTAATGTAACAAAAATGAGAAAGAAAGTGATGAGAATGCACCTCCATAAACCCTTGTAAAACGCACGGTCGAAAGAGCCTGTCCTCTCCTGGCATGGCATCGTTGACATGGCTGTCTGCCAAGAGGGGAATATCGCGCAGTGCACTTTGCGTGTGCACTTTATACAGTAGACAACTTAAACACACAGCCGATCGCGACGTCAAGCACACGGCCGTGTCGTCAGCGTGCATTGGTCGACGTGTTTTGTCAACTTTCATTGTGCCCCCCCCTTTCTTTTCTTGCCGGTTTAGTTCTTTCCCCCTATTTTACCTCCGTTCCCATCAATGCATCGCTCCTTCCATGCACCCTCCGGCCTCGCGACCCCTGGGCTCCGTCTCCGGACGCTGCGGTTCGGAGGGCTTACCACCTCCCCTTTTGAAGGCATTGGGGGTGTAAAATTGTAATGCGAGTCGATGTCTATCCTTTTTGGACCTGGCGTCATAGGCTGGGCGACAAGGGTATTGCGATGTAAAAACAAAATTTCAAGAGAACGGAAAGTCACCGACACGAGGCTGTCCTTGAAAGTTACGTCGCAGCACCAAAAAGAAATAAAGACTCAAAAAAGGCTACACGGACGGAGATCGTCGCGCCTCCTTTATTTTTCTCATGGTCCCTCACTCATATTGGCTTCCTCTTCTCATGAAACGAACTGCGACGAGTCTGACTTGGTGTGGTTGGGCGACCTTGCCCACAGCACATTCCTTGGCAGCCTGGTCCATCGTGCCTGCCCTGTCGAGCCTGTCCTCCTGCCAAATACAGCCAGCCTTTTGGCTCCTTCTCGTGTCTTTCAGAAAAGCACAAAACTGTAAGACAAAACGGAAGGAGAGCCAATGAACTCAACGACACCGCCTTTGTTTCTTTATTGCTCTCATGCAGCTTGCCGCGCAGTTCCGGCTCTGGATGTCTGTCATTGTCTGGGCCCGGCCGGCCAGATCCAGCCAACAGCCAGCCTCTCGCTGCAGCCTCGGTTCCACTCCCGCCAAAGCAAGAGTAGCCGAAGTCCCCTGTAAAATTGAGGACGCCTTCTAAAAGCCAGCCCACTATGATGGGCCAATTTCACCTTGCCGCCAGGGCAAGACACAAGATCCCAGCGAGGCAGGTGCCACCCATCCCACCGACCGCCCTCACATTACGACTGACTGGGTATTCTTCCGCACAGCCATGACGACCAGGAAACGAGGCGACCAGAAACAGCAAGGCAAGGCCCTGGTAGCTGTCTATGTTAGCGGTGTCTGTCGTGTTAGTCGGAGAAACGCTCTTTGCCCTTTTCTGTCAATTTATGTTGCTTGTCTGTCTCTCTTTCTTCTGCAGTCTCTCAGACTCGACTTCTTTTTGGCCTTTTTACACATGCTCTCTGGCCCTCCCTTTCAGTGCTTCACACCATCTCTTGACTTCTTTCGTGAGCAACCTCAGCACCTTGTCTCTGGTCGGGTTTCTTGGGATTTGGTTCCGCATCTTCTTTTCCCTGTTGAGAAGCGAAAAAAGTTGGCTCTGACTCGTGGTCGTAGTTTCCCCTGCATCGGAGTCTCTTTTACCTCTTTCCTTCTTTGTTCACTTGTCTCACTTCCTGCTACCCTCGCGAGCTCTCTTTCCTTCACTGCCGGTCCCATGTTATACCAGGCAGTCGGCTGTTCGTAGCGCCTTCCCTGGTGGCGTAACTCCGGCACCGCCTTCAACCATAGACATAGAATAGAAATGGGGACAGAAATGGAAACTGCAAAGGGCACTAAATAGCACACTCACAGACTAATACTCGTATGCCGCTCGCAACGTCGTTTTTTCCTCTTTGCCTTTTTCTTTACCTTTCTTCTCTTGTTCTGTTTGCCGCCTCGTCTCTTCGCTGCTTCGCTTTCAAGAGGCATTCTCAGTGCATCGCCATTCTCAATACGTTGTGCATGACGAGTTATGTCGCTCCCACGTATTCGTAGCCGCACCACCCCTGTCGTTCTACTTCCACATCCGTCGAATATCCACATGCAAGACCACTCCAAGGCTCTAAAAGACTCCAAGAGGCTATTCCATCAACATCCACTCCGTCTTCCCGTTGCCCCGTTTGCTTGTAGCTCGACTCTTGGGCTGTGGCCCAGGGCAAATAAGAAGAAAAAAAGAATTAGGAAAAGTCAAGAACTCAAGAAAGGAAGGAAGGAAAAAGGAAGACGAAGACCGAAAATACACGACTTCGGGATGTCTCCATGTAGCCGACCATGCAACCACGAGCCGCATTTCCTTTCTGTCTTTTTATTTTGTCTGTTCTCTTTTGTCTCGACTCTGATTCGGTGGATTCGGCGTGTCATAGCTTCCTCGAAAGCGGACCCGGAAGGCTCGCGGAACGACGCCAGGCCGTCTTTTTTTGTCTCTTTATTTCTGTTCTCTGCCTTTTTTTCTTATTTTCTGCCACCCGACACTGTCACCGTAATATGCCTCGTTCTTTCCGTCTGCTTTCCCTTCTCGTCAACCCTCCACCGCCCACTGCTCTTAGTTTCTGTGTTTGTTGTTATAAGACGAGCTATACAAGATGCTATCCGCTCTCGCTGCACATCACACTTTCCTAGTGTCGTTTTCTTTCTCGTAGCATCCTTCCCACGCAGTTTTTGCTGCGTAATTTATTGCTCTGGCATTGGCCTGGACTCTGTTCTTTTTTATTCACCGTGAATATCTCGCGTGCCCGTCCCACCTTGTCCCTGGTCTTTTAACGTCGTAATTACTCCTTCGTTTTCTCTTTTGCCGCCAAGCCTTCTTTGACAGATCTCGGGGCCCTGTCGTCAGTCATTATCCCAGTTGGTAGTCGAAATCCGACAACCGAGAACCCAGGAGACCCCCCAACATGAAGCTGTTGACGAAACAGCCACCGTCGTTGAAAAGTAGGAATCGGGCACGGTAGTCATGACAAAAGTGGAAAATGACAGACTTGGTGCAGAAGAACATTACAACGTATGAGTAGTTACAAGATCATAGACTCGACGTCCGAGGAAGCAGGAAATAAAACAAACCGGCCCCAGGTGGTCCAGCGCCCTTGTCAACCGCCTCCCCAGAATCCCTTCCTTGTTATTTTCTCATGTTCTTTTTCTTATTTTCCCTTTTCGTCGATTCTTATTTTCTTCTGCTACCCCCAGGACAACCTTCCTGCCGTGCCTTGCCTGCCTCATTTTCTTTTCTCTCTGCCTTTTTCGTATACATATCTTACCCGGCCGTCTTTTGTTCTTCTTTTTATTCTCCTTCTCGTCTTACACCTCTCTTCCCGCCACTTTGATCCCAGACTCCCCGACTTTTGCTTTGGCATCGTCTTTTCAACAGGCCTCTAATGAGAATATTCGACGCCGTTTTGCAACAGCGTGTCTTTTCGACCACGCGTACAGTCCAACCCCGCGCTTGCGCTTACCACTAACAACTCGCCATTGCTTGCTCATCGCTCTTCTTTCTTTTCTTTCCTAAGCCACCTGGGGGAGATATATCATCGTCATGCCGCCAGGATCCCCGCGTCACAACGGTTTGCGCCAGTCTTAAACATCCAGAAAACCCAAGACGCAACTCCCGCGTTTCGCACGAAGAAAAGGGAAGAGGAATATAACAGGAGGAATAAGGAAACCGAAGAAAAGGCGGACTGTTTGTCTTTCGGTTTTATTTTTCTGCCACCCGTTCTCGTTCTCACTCTTCGATCTATTTTTTATCCCACTTCTCGAACTCTCCTTTCTCATCTCTTCTCGGACTCGAATCCTCAGCTCTTTGTTTGTCAACTTTTCCACTGTCCTCGAAACGTTTCAACTCTCTTTTTCCCTCGGGTTTTCCGTCCTTCGTCTTGATTTCGTTGTGTACAACAGCTGCTCCGCCGTCCCGCAGCTCTGCATACCCACCTTCTGCAGAAGCTTACTTGCACGGCTTACATGCAGAGATAGACCCATCTCCACGATCGATATTGCTGCATCGACCGCGAGCACAAGTGGAACGACAAAACCGAAGCGCAATTTGTTGTTTTTGTTCACCTCGAACTACTACACCTTAATTTACACTTTTTGCGACAACCGCCTAGGCGTGCCCCGACAGCATCGGCAGTCGTTCCTTCCTCGCCACAATAACTTCACCGCTTTCGCCCGCGCCCACTGCCTTCCTCCGAACAACAACAGCAACCTGGACCCTCGATCGCTCCTTCCGTTTTAACAGCCTCCCGGATCATAGCATCACGCGCGCCTTCCGTCCCGGCTCAACATCGCTCCTGCCTCTTGCATTGTTGTTGTTTTCCTACTTCTTGCCCAAATTCCCCGTCTTCCTTCTGCTTCTTTTCTCTCTTCTCCTCCACCCTCTTCTTCTCCTTTCTCTCCCTCTCTCCTCTCTCTTTTTCTCTCCCACTTTTCTATCTTCCTCCACAACACATCATCCAATCTTTTGTTCAATATTGATTATCCCATAATTATCTCTCCATCCCACATCGCACCCTCTAATCATCCTTACCCTATATTTCGACGATCGATGGGCCTCACTTTCTATCCTTAGTCACCGTCTGTGTTTATTTTTGCCCATTTTGCAGTCGTTTACGCACACGACAAACACGCATTTACACTAATATAGCTGCATCACTGCACATCCTCGTGTCTCTCCCTAATCCCACGCCCCCATTGTTCCTGCGTTCTTGCCTACCGCCTTAGGCCGCCCCGGCAGGCCTGCCAACAATAAGCGCCACCCACTCACCGGCACCAAACCCTGGGCCACATTGGACTATCCTCGACCACGACCATACTCGAAAGAGAGCTAGTCTCGCGCCCGCGCCCTTTTTCCTCCTTCTGTCCTCCTTTTTTCTTTGACGGACTCGACGGCCGCCCCACTGGAAACGCCTGTGTCCCGTTATCCTTTTTCTTTTACAGGCCTCCTTCCCTGGTCGCCGAGTACCAGTGACTTTGAAACGACAGTTACGACGCCATGAAATCCGCTTTAAGGTGGCTCGCGGCAAGTACCAGCGACCCCTCCAGCCGGTCGTCTCCTCCGCCTACTACAGACCGCTCTCGTTCTTGTGCAACCGCTGAAGCGGCCCCCAAGCCCTCTCCCACCACGGCTACGACTGCTGAATCTGGTGCGACTGCCGCTGGCGGCTGCCCTCGCCGAGGCCCTCTCCTCGCCGCCGCCACCACCAGTGTGACGACTGCCATAGCAAGGAGTACGACTACTGGCCCTGGTAAGACCCAATCCCACTTTCTGCCTTTCTTTCGAATTCCCATATTCCCATATCCCACATCCACCATCCACCCACCATCCCTCTCCTGCACCCAGCGCTCTGGCAGCAGCCCGCCCCAAATTCCCACTCCCTCCCACCTCCGCCCACCACCTGTTATCGCGTATCTCTTCTAACGCTTCTTGCCACCACCACTCTCGACAGCCAAATCTACTTCCTCCATCTCACCTTCTCCATCTCCTTCATCCTCTCCCTCTCCATTAATTCACTCGTCGCTCTCTTTGTCGCCAACGCCTGAACCTGCGACACCTCATTCCCAATCTCCCGGAAACGCAGTGCACAGCGACCTCGACCTTTTCGCACAGAGCCGACTCGTCGACCCGATTGCTCACTGTAGCCTCTCGGACAAATTGCCCACGTCGCCTCCTGTCATCTACGCACCCAAATCATCAGGTGCATCTTCTCTTCTCGCATCCTCGAAAGCGGCTCCCCTCGACGCTTCAGCAGCAAATCGTCGCCTTTTATCTTCGTCTCTTGCTGCATCTTCGCCGCCTGCCAAAAAGCATCGTCGTTGTTTTGCCGACTCCCGTACTCGGACCGGTCCCTCTTCGACAGTCGACCCTTCTGAACTCGAACGCCCCTCAGTGAACGAGTGCCCCACCAAAACTTTGCTTGGTCCCCTCCCATCCAAAGCCAACACATCATCTTCAACCTCGACCTCGACTACCACTCCATCCAAATCACCCTCGTCCACCCGCACCCTTGTCGGCTTCGACGCCGACATTGACAGACTGATCAGGGAAGATAACGCAAGAGAAACGCATACCGTCTTCACCCTCGACATTGATCTAGATTTCGGCAGTCGTCGCCGTCGTCACACCCACATTAAGAACGATAAGGACGTTGAAAACAGCATGACGTCCGGTCATCCATTCGAGGCGGCCATGAACCGTGGCCGCCAGGACTCCTTTGTGAGCGCCGGGCCCAAGCCCATCTCCATGATCAACCCCAACCGCGGCGATGCCCACCGTGCGCGGCGCGAGAGTCTTGCGGGCAGCCTCATGGGCGGCGGCATGAGTTGGGGCGGATTGTCCGTCAGCAGCTTCATCAGAGATGAGTAAGTCATTTACATCTACCTTAATCTTCCATCGCCAGTGTCCCTTCTACTGTTTCTCCGGTCGCTTTGTAGACTGGGATTCCTGCACATTGTCAATCAACAAGTCTATTCGACTTGATTCTCATTATGGCCGCCGCTAACCTCCTTCTTTCCGTCGGTCAGAATGCTGGGTGTATCTATGGGCACTTCGCCAAACATGGCTGCCCATCAGTCTCCCTCACTCCACTCCACCTCGTACCTCCCTAAGATGGAGGCCAACTTCATGCGCGATTTCATGTGTTGCGACCGCATTTGGCCCACCATGCATGACTTGCTGCAGCATTACGAAGAAAGTCACACCCGCCAGGCCCCATCCACCTCGCGGCACTCTGGCAACAACGCCTTAGCAGTTCCCGGTAGCCAGCGGAACGGTGCCTCGCCTCTCGGCGTCCCCCAGCCTAACCTTCAGGCCATTCAGCAGGGCCAGATGGGCCAAGTAGGCGGCCGCACACCCGGTGCTCCGGCGAACGCCAATGGCAGCGGTTTGACCATGGGCCTGGGCGTCGGTGGTTTCCAACAGATGGTGCGCCAGCAGCAACTTCAGCAACCTGCCGGTGCCGGTCAGCAGCAGGTTCAGCAGCAGGCACAGGGTGGCCAGGCCACACCAATAGCCCCGAAGCACCAGGCGCTTGCACAGATGAACGATGACATGGATCCCGTTGGGGACATGGAGATGGACGATGCTGTTGGCCCGATGGATATGGATGATGGCAGCAACCAGCGCACCATCCAGCAGACCCGCCAGCTGTTCGGCCAGCAGCGGCCCCAGCTCAACCTCAACAGCAGTGGGCTCGCCCACCAGGCTCTGCGCACATCGACCCCAACCACACCGGCCGCCGCCAACTTCGGTTTTGCTAACAACCCAACCGTCTCGTCGGTTAACACTCCCACCCTGAGCACCCAGCAAGGGTTCCCTAGTCAGACCCAGTTCTCGCACGAGTCCACGCCCGATCTGGACGACGAGGATGTTGCCGGTTTGGGCCTCAAGATGGATTTGGGCAACCTCAACCTGGCCAACAACTTTGGAATGGGATTCGCAAACAACCTGGGAGGTCTCGACTTCAGCACCATCAACGATCCAGCGAAGAGCTTGTACAGTCCCAATGGTGCCGCTGGCGGTGGTCCGCCACAGCTGAGCCAACAGCAGCAGGCACTGGCGCAGCAGCTGGCGAATTTCAACCTGGACCAGTCCCAGTTCCCTCCTGGCACAGACACGGCTGCTCTCCTGCAGCAGATGAGCGCAGCATTCCTGCTGCCCGAGGAGCCCAAGCCTTTCCGGTGCCCCGTCATCGGTTGTGAGAAGGCCTACAAGAACCAGAACGGACTCAAGTACCACAAGGCACATGGCCACGCAACGCAGCAGCTCCATGAGAACGGTGACGGCACATTCTCGATCGTCAACCCCGAGACGTCTGCACCGTACCCGGGCACCATGGGCATGGAGAAAGAGAAGCCTTTCAAGTGCGATTACTGCGGCAAGCGGTACAAGAACCTGAACGGCTTGAAATACGTAAGTACCAATAGCGTCGCTTCGCTTCTGCCTCTTCTCGTTTGTACAGCACGACTAACATCAGCAACAGCACAAGCAGCATTCTCCAGCCTGCGACCCGGAGGTCCTTGCCCAGCAGCAGAACCTTCTGTCCACCATAAGCGCGACGCTGGGACAGAACCCAATGGGCCTCAACCTTGGCGGCATCCCAACATTACCGAACATTGGCGAAGAGCCCATGAACCAATGAAGTGACGAAAAGATCTGTTCTATATTGTTTACATTTTGGTTCATCTGTTCACTTCTTTCCTACTTTATTTGGCACAGTTGGTTAAGAATCAACGCTTCTCGACAGCTTTGGTTTTCTTGTCTTCCAAGTTCACACCCACTTTCCGCCATATACCCCGTCTCGTCGCTTCCTTTTCTGATCGTTGTATGCAACGTTTTTGGTGCTCCTTTCTGTTGTACTTGAGACATACCCTGTCCTTGGTCAGAGGGCAGTTGGAGATGCCTTTTGAAACAAAAGACCTTTCTCGGTTCCTTCTCTAAGTGCGAAGAGGCCTCGCCCATGGCGCCCTTGAACGGCCGGACGGCAGAAGGGCTCACTCGAATCGTACAGGATACATTTCGCCTTTTTATCTTCTTATTTTCGCTCTCTTTTGCTTTCAACATACGGTTCTTTTGAACAGCAAGCACAGGTGGCTTCTCATCCCCACCGTTCACCTCTTTTATAGACAGCCGTCGACTTACGAATATGGGCAAGGAGAAGAGGGACATTCCAGCAACACAATGCGTTGTCTGTGATGGCCACACTTCTCCCTAGTTCCCCTCCCCTTGATGGATACACGATATTCAACGTTCTCCTTTTCCACTTCTCTTTTGTTTTCCCTTTTTAGACTTAATACCAAGGCGTCAAGTGCCTTTCAAAAGTTATCCTTTTTTGCTTTTTTTTGCTTTTGATTCTCGTTGACTCGTCTTCTCTTTTTTGGTTGCCTGATATTTTTATTGGAGGGAGTATGTATATAGAAGGCCGGTTTGGATGTCTCTTATTACTTAACGTCTTCCTTTTCTTCCTTGGTTTTCTTTCCACTTGGGGGCTGTTGGTCATGCCAGTGTTATGCTTTTTATTGTGTTCTTTTTGAAGAAAAAAAGCCTCGCTTTGAGACTGTTGATTGATTGTCCTTTATACTCCTCTCTTGATGTTGATTCTTTTGGTTTCTTTCTTTCCATAAACTATATAAAGGGATTTCAAACTTCTATATCTTTTATACGGTTGCTGCCATGCAAGCAATCTACTACGTGAGCCTGTCACTGGGCCTATGTCCATGCCGAACGAAAATGACAGCCTATCCTTCCTATACATCTCATCATATATCAGGATGCAGAGTGCTTCGGACCGATCCCATATGTTTGGGACTGCGATAGAACATGGTACATCTATTTCACAGAACGCCTGTGGCCCGAATGGGCTTGTTCTTGTTGAGGGCATCGATGTCGAGACCATTCAGAAATGATATATTGCATTCTATGACCATTCCTAACAAAGGGTACGCCATGCAAGATACTGCCATGCAGTCCTATATGAACGGGGAGGCGCAGACTGGCTCAGCTCCAAATGGTCCAGGACGCGGAAGGCTGTCCTCTGATTTTATAGAGCACTTGGGCACACGTGTCGGCTATAGACAGACGTCCAAGTCTGCCTCCACGAGGCTCTCTCTACATTTCCGACACTCGGCTGGGCGTAAGGCTGAGAGGTTGAGAGGCTGAGAGGCCAGTTTTCTCTCTCTCTCTCTCTCTCTCTCTCTCTCTCTTTATCAATCCTCGTGCTGCTCAGTCCTAGCTGGCTCGTCCTAGATAGCTCGTCCTGGCTGCCTATGCACGCCCAGAAGGCTTCGTGTGTCCGGCGTAGGCATCCCATCTTGAAATGCCATCAGGTATGGCAGGACAACTGCAGCAAGACTGCATCCCACCAACAGCACAAAGAAATGGCGACGAGTCGAGACACTCTTTCAAAAAAGATGGCCCGTCCTTGGTATCCTTGAGTCGGTATCAGTTGGGCATTATTTCGGGTCCAGACTCAAGAGGCCTAAAGCCAACAGACGTCGAGGGGCTGCCGTCGAGACCTTGAACTCAAGATTCAAAACGTGAACCAACACTGCCCTTTCTTTGTCGAGGTGCGCCCAGAAGACGCCAATAGGACTTTTTTGGTCCATTTTCGTGTATTATGTCTTTTGTCCTTTGCGGCTCGTACGACTGTCCAGCAAAAAGGCGTCTTTCTTTGTTCGTGTGTCGTGTGTGCACCTGACCTGCCTTCGCTCGCCATTTTCGCCTATTGTTGCCTGATCATCGGCCATCAGCTGACTTGGTTCTCTTTCGCCCTTTTTCGCATTTGAAAATCAGCGTGTCTGTTATGAGCGAGGATACGACCTGGCCGGCACTTTCCGTGAGACGGAAACATGGAGAGGCTGGAGAGCCGTGGATCACGAATCACGAATCGCGACAAGTAGAGATTATTCATCCACCATCAACTTTGATTCAAGCAAATCGCCCCTTGCAGAAGCCCTTGGGACAATTGCAAAGCAAGAAAAGAAAAAGAAGAAAGAAAGAAACCACCCCAGCCCTGCAGGATCGATCTACCTTTTTTTTTTCTTTTTTTCTTCTTTTTGACTCTTGTTGGAATGTGCGAAAAGGGTCCAGAGCAAAGGGACGGTGAAGAGAGACAGCAGGGTAAACCGGCGTGGTTGGCGCATGCCATCCATGCGACCTATGCTTCCCATTAAATATTTTACCTTTCCTCGTTCCTCTTCCTCCCTACATCCTGCCTCCTTGCTTGCCGCCCACCCCAAATTTTGTGTTTGAGAGTTTGATTGCCTCCCTTGGTATGCTTCATAACAAACTCATCCACGCCGAAGAATGGCTCTAGACAGGGAGAACCGACTACTCTGCGTATGAACAAGAAAGTGAGCGATGCAATACCCACGGACATGGTCTGGCGGGCCGCATAAAAGACTGCCGAAGCCGGAGAGCCTGCCTGATCGTTTCTTCTTCATCGACGAACACACTTGCATGTCGCATGAGTTGCCTTTCGACAATACGAGTCCACAGGAAAGCAACAGCAGATCCCTCCCTCCCTCTTCCCAGCCCTTCTCTGTCTAGCGCAAAAACAGGCAAACCCGGCCAAAAGAGGCAAAAAAGGGCGCGCTCAGGGTCAACGCTACGGAGTAGCACGGGTTTGACGGCCTTGACGGATGTAAAATAAGAGACATGGAACAAGACACAAATGCATGCATCTGGGACACTCTATCCCACCATCTTATCCATGATGAAGAGGGGTAAAAGCATGGCATGGCATGGCATAAAATGGGAAAACTCAAGGGTCTCTGCAGATTGCACCGCGCCGTTGTCCCCGCGTTGAACTCCGAGTCGTTGTCGGCGGCGCCGTTTTGTCATCGAACCTGAGTTGGGGGCGATGACGATCTATGTTCTGTGTCAAGGTCGAGCCAGTGGGCCAAGCCCTCAAGATGATACGAAATCCCGAGGGACCAGAGACCGTCAACGTTCTGGCAATATGCACGCCATTAAAGTTCAAATTAAAACGGGAGGTGAAGCGTGCGAGCGTGCGAGCTCTTGTGCACAATGACAGCCACAACGGACAGGCTGTAAGCAGAACTCAGATGAATTGCGAAATAATAGGCAAGGATGAGGCCGCACAACGCTTTTAGGTATCTGCCGCAAAATGGCCGGATCAGGAGGGCATTTGCAAATAGACCGTTCATTTCCCTCCCAAACTAAAAGTGTTTTTCGTTCTTCTTCTCTTTCATATTTCTTGGTTCCGGGGGCACGTCGAACAAGGCAATATACAACTGTATGCAAGGACGTTGCTGACTGCGACAAAGTCCCCGTGCATCCCATCGAGATCGAAACGGATTTTGGAGACGGGGTGGAACTTCAGCCCTTGTCGGAGACGCAAAGGAGGGTGGCTCGGGTGGTATAATTGGAAAAGGCAGAAAGGAGGGGGGGGATAAGCGGACGTCATAAGACGTGTTAGGCGGGGAGGGGCAACACCAGATGAAAGCAACCCGAGATGAAGCAAAGGAAGGCTAACATAAGGAAGAGAGAAAAAAGAAGAAAACGTAAAAATAAAATAAAAACCTTCTCACTTGAACATACGACCAGCCTAAGAAGCTCAATGATTGCTTCTGCTCCCTGGACTCCGCACGCACTATCGTGTGCTCTCTTTGATTCGCGGGTTGTGCATGTGTGCATGGAGGATATG
The DNA here is from genome assembly GCA_021396235.1 of Sporothrix pallida. Taxonomy (NCBI): domain Eukaryota; kingdom Fungi; phylum Ascomycota; class Sordariomycetes; order Ophiostomatales; family Ophiostomataceae; genus Sporothrix; species Sporothrix pallida. Next base: position 390,076 of record WNYG01000026.1, read on the forward strand.
GCCGTCTATCCAAGTTTGGTTAACTATTATCTCAACTGTCAAGATGGGAGGGTGGAAGATATGCAAGCATGCCACCCGGTTCGCTTTTTGGTCGACACCGCCCATCTGTGATTTGCCTGCAAATGTGCCTTCTTGTCTTGGTTTGCCTGCGAGGTTGCCTTGGTGCTCCTTGGTGCGCTTTGGTCTGCTTGGTTTGCTTGGTCTGCATCACTTTGGATGTTTGGTGTGTCTGTCGTCGATTCTGATGGGATCATGCGACCCAGCTGACCCAAGCCGGAGGCAAAGAAAGCTTGGGGGGCAGACAGAGTCAAGACCTGTTGCCCCTGTTGCTTTTGCTGTTTCCGTTCCTTTCTTTTCTTTTCTTTCGCTGGAGCTCGAGACATCCCTGACGCCTTCGAAAGTTGGTGTCTTTGCCGCCTTTGCCCCTTACTCTCTTTTTTTTTTGTCTTCTCATGTGTCGTCCTGTGTTGTGTATGACATCCGAGTTATCCTCCTATTCAAAAGGCGGTGTTGATGTGGATGTTGGGTGAGTGGGGTACAACGGCATGTATTTGCATGCAAGCACTAAAAGCATGTGGGAGTGGGCGGGTATTAGAGGATGGAAGATGGTGTGTATCAGAAAAAAATGTGTGTAGTGCACTTGGAGGCTTCTTATCGAGACAAGAAATTCTTTACGGTACTTTGAGTCGGAGGCGAGGAATAGCTCAGAAAGTTTCACTGACGAGATTTCTCATCTCCATGTCGGGCGGTGTGGTGCAACAGTGATCGGAGATGGTGTCGTGAGAGCAGACAAGTGACAAAGCAAGTGGTGAATAACCCGTCAGTTATCTTCAACACAAGAGCCAAGGACAGGGAACTACCCAGGGCCAGAACGCCAGCAACTGCTTGTTCGAGTAAGATATCAACGACCGGCCGGACAAAGTGGACAGGCGGCAGAGCTGATCGTCATTGTCTGCATATCACCAAATGCAGTTCGTTTCTGCTAGGGCCTCGGTGATCGTCGTCTGCTGATGCCGTATTCCTGCCACCTTTGTGCCATCACTGTAGACAAATTTGGGAGAAATTCGCACAAGTATCTCAAAGCCAGTGACTCCCAACTCGTACACAGATTTCAAGGCCCTGGCAAAAGCGGTAAAACGGTAAAAGACTGGGCACACGACAGCAGGCGAGAAAGAAGAAAGCTGGTGGGAACGAACATATCAGCATGAAGCACAACCCCACTTTCATGTCTTGCTCGATTTTCGTATTTTCATGTCTGCTTTCCAGACGACATTGTGCTGTCTTCCCCTGTGTCTTGCTTGCTGTGGTGTGACGCCCGGCTGTGGGGAGGGTTTGTGCTTTTCTTTTTATCATTTGCTTTCTTTTTCGTTTCTTTTCTGATCTCTGATTTTCTGTTCAGTGCCTTTCCCATAAAGGGACCCTGCTCGCGCCTGAGTGCTGTGCGTGTTGGCGTCCTGGCGTCCTGGCAATTTTGGTGTGCTGGTACAGTCTTTTGTTCGTCCGTTGCTCAAGAAAAGTGTGTTTGAGGTTGTGCCTGCACCACCCGCCAAAGTGAGACATGCAAAATGGGCGGCGCGATGACAGGGAGCAAGCATGGCGACCTGCGTGTGTCGTGTGAGCCAGCCTGGCCAATCCAGGTGCGAGCCCAACGCCTTGTAGCCAGGGATGAACAGCGATATTTGACAACTGGGGAGAATTTGGGCGTCTGGCTGTCTCGTCTGTGGGCGTTCTGTGCACCGGTTGTGGTCCGTTTTGTTATTTTGCAGGATGGTCAGGTCAGATCGGGACGTTATCTGCTGTGTAGCCGTGAGCTTCATCTGTGAGAAATAGAGCTGTAGCTAGGATGCTGCGCGGTTGTTAGACAAAACAGCGAGACAGCCCAGTATTTGGTGATGCACAAATACAGAGCGCCCGATGTCAATATTCACCAGCAACATCCACAGCAAGGGGAAGTGTGTCGTAAAATACGAACGAGACCTCGTGGGATATCGTACCTGGAGTCACTCGCAGCTCAGCCTGTATCCTCGACAACCGGTTGGCCGATTGACAAAACTGTCCGGAGCACGGCGTCAAGCAGAGTCCAGCATCAGGCCGGGGCCCAGGAGGACAGCCAAGTCAGGGTGAGCCCAGAAGCCACGGCATAACCAGTCACAAAACTCACGAAACACGGCCCAACCAGGCGAGATGCCAGCCCTTGGCCAGCAGTTTTGAAACATCCTGCCAAAGGATTGATGAGGGCCACAGGGAACAGCGATAACCAACCATGGCCATCCAGCACAGCACAGAACGACCAAGCAATTCAAAGCTGCAGAACAAAGCAACCATCAGGGCGGCAAATCAGGGCGGCAGGTCACCCGCCTGGATTCTGTTGCGGGTGCGTCATGCCAAAACGAGATGACGAGTGGGCAAGGCGACACCACCGAAAAGTGAGGACAGTGAGCACTCACATCATCTGCAATAGGGAGGTTCGATAGCAAGCAGTGTGGATGGACAAGAACGGTCGGAAAATGCGAAACCGAAATAGCCATCCTCGAGGAAGCATTCTGTGAGAAAAGGGGCTTGGCGTCTATATTTGTTATGTTCTAGGCCGATGCCCGATTTTTTTCGTTGGGATTGCCTCGCAAAAGCATGTCAACAATACAGGTTGGGCAGTGGCGTGAGCCTTCTCGCAAGGAAAGAGCGAGGTGGCAAAGCATGGCAAGGTTATTCACTACAAGACAGGTGTGACACAGCGTCTCAATCCATCGTGCCTTCTCTGCCTGGTTTCTTCCTCCTCGATGGCGATGCACACGAAACAAAAGGCAAGAGCGTTCATGCGATGAACCAAGTCCCAGCAAGTGGTTCTTCAGCCATTGCCGACAAGCGGCGTAAAGATACATGCTTTTCCAGTATCTTTGCACTCGTCCTAAGTATCTTACAAGTGCAAAAGCATGTCGGCCCCTCCCAAGCCGCCAACGCCAAATAAGGGACCACAAGCCAAAACCATTTTGATGCACTTGTCTCTTTTCTTCCTTCTTTTTTTTTTACTTTAATTGCAGTGGATCGCGATATTAGCGTCGCGGGACGAAATTTAATTGGCAAGTGGGGCCCCCTTCTTTGCTTTGATACTTCCCGTTGCTTAGGAGCAGGAAAGCGGACACTTGCCCTGACTCCACAGCGCCTGGTAGGTACTCAGGTACTGAAGGACAGCGACTATCGCCGCTGCCCGCTGATCATAAATTTTTTTTCAGGGCCAAGGACAACGCCAGTCAGCAGTCTATCACAGAGACGAGCCAGAACCACGCCAGGGCCGCACGCCAGTCCCATATTTTTGTGTTCTTATTTTATCGTCGTCTGTCCCCTTGCGTCCCTATCTATTCATTGTGGCCTCTATGAATCAACGGGCCCGACGTCGTATGATAGGGAGAAGATGTCCGGATATTTTGTTTTGGATGGCATCCTCACGGCTCATTGCACTGTATCTACCTATGATCTAGCTGTTTATAGGCGACTGTATCTTTCAGGAAGTCACAACCTGCACGCCAGATTTGCACATGGGGATGGCGAGACTGGTTGGTGGCCACTGCTTTGGTCTTGCCTCCTTTCGGTCCTCTTTTGATGACCTGATCGACGAAGGGAAAATAGCCCCTCGAGCCCCTCCACTGGAAAGAGCTACCAGGTAATACATCGTATCGTTCTTTCCTCTTCTTTGCCACAGTGCCGAAATCAGAGCTCCATGTCGTATCAAGCTGCCCCTGTGCTGAATCACGATTGCAAGACGAAAAGGCTTCAGGAAAGACGTAAAAAAAAATCCAAAATGTCACATGGCGTCTGCAAGCTGCTGCAGCAAGTGCGACCCACTCTTTGGGTAGGTATCCATTCGCTCATGAATGCGAGGGCACCAGATGCGCTGCGACTTTGACTCTGGCCCACTAAAATGCCGGTACTTTACAGGCATGTATCTCTAGCGCGGTTGTTTGACGGGACTGGACTGGGCTGGCCATGCCATTATTTACTTTCGAGGCTACGCTGTTGAAATATGCGGTGGCCTCATGTTTGATTCTGAGCCCCCAAAGAAGAGAATAGGCTTGGCCTGCATTCATTCACGCCGTGCCTTCCGTTTACTAAATCTTGCAGTTGCTTCACCTTTGGGCAACAGGAGAAGAAAGGACAAGGAAATACCCCATCCTCGGCGTGTGGCATTCCCTTCGCTGCTTCCCTTTTCGAGATTCACTCTTGCCGCCTCCAAGGCTGTTCTTGGGTAGATCGTGGGTCCAGGATTGGAAACACTACTTTGTAGGCGCATTCATGGTTCACCCTTGGCACCGATTTCCTTGACTCATCGTGACAACAGACCCTGATGGGAAGGGGATAATAAGTCGTCGAATGGCAAAGAAAACGAAGAAAAAACGGACTCGACACGCCTAAAAAAAGAAACACGAAGAAAGTCCGAACAATTGCACGATTTTACGTGCTTCAGGATGCAGAATTTTCACGACACGTCTGGAATTGGAAAGAGCGACTGGCCTGGCCTCGTCTGCCGACCCCAACCGCTCACAGGCCCGCAGACACCAGTCGCCACGGACGATGCTTTCCAGGAAAAGAAGCAGCGACAGGGACGAAGCACTGAAACCAGAATCGCACCTTCTACTTCTAAGGAAAATTGCATGCACACAAACACATGCTACACGATGCGAGCAGGCGAGATACAGGCCACCTCAACGCGCGCTCATTCGCCGTTGTCCAGCCGCCGTAGCGCGCACTAGCAAAACTCTGCACTGCAAAATAAGATGATGCCCTTCTATCGCCCTGGCGATGCGCACATCGCGCTTTCTCACGCCGCCAACGCAAATGACGATCAGAGCCTGAGCACAACCCGCCTGCCGCGTATCGGTCTCTGGTCGGTCGCAACTGCCCGCCACACACACACACAAAGAAGAAACCGTGCCTGGTCCATGCTCCTGCCCTGGAGAAAGTGTACCACCTCCACCCCTGTCTGGGCGTCAATACACTTTCCCTTTCCAACCCCTGTGCTGGACATGCAATTTCAATGTCCATGGTGGCCCAGGCCCCAAACCAAACATCAGAAAATCCCAGGGGAAAAAATAAGATACAAAAATAATAAGCAAATAAAACAAAAGGGGCAGACACTGTTTCTCGCACAACTGGGGAACTGGGAGTGTACTGACAGGCTAGAAACAGGCCCGCCACCCAGCAACAGCGTCCCAGCGTGAAGCAGGAGCCAGACACTGTGGAGGCTCAAAAAGGGGATGCGAGGCCAGCGAGGGCAGGAACCGAAATAGCAAACCTTCCACAAACGAGAACCGATGGGGCACAGGGAGGGCAGGAGCAATCGGGGCAATCAAAGATATCAAGCATGTCAGGGCAGTTGTGGATAGCGTACGAGACGACACGAAGGCCGGCGCAGGAACAGGAAAGCGCCATGTAGAGTACTCCGTATAGAGTATTATCGTGAATCGTGAACAGCAACTCCCCAGGGGTCCCACGGCGTAAGATGCAGAGTATGGATACCGAAAATGCAGAATCGGGCAAGCACCACGGATTCCACAACGCGATTGGCATTAATGGCGTCTTGCAGCCTCCCAATACGCAGTATTCACCCTATCTACCCATGGTGAGAAACTCATGCTGCACATGCTGCATGTTGTTGGTTGCTCTTGCCCTGTGAGTGTGTGGGTGTTGCTGCTCATTTGCCATCCCAACGCCTCTCTCCCTCCAATCCCTCTTTCCCTCCTTGCTCCCTTTCAAACCCACAGAGCGTCTATCAAAGGCGGTCCAAGTGCCCCTTCCTTATTCAACGTTTATGCTGCCCGGCCAATCAGGTGTAAGTGTACAAAATACTTCGTGCTGCCCAGGCGGATCTTCCTCCACCCAGACCACTTTGTGTCTCTCCTGCGTGGTGGTCCCTTCCCCCTTGGACCTGGGTCCCTGCTCTGTTGCTCTTGCCCTCCGTTGCTCCTTCCTGTTCTTTTAAAATAACCCTTCCTTCCTTTTCTTCATGCTTCTACTTTTCTTCCCTTTTCTTCTCTTCTCTTCCTCTTTTTTCTCCTCTCCTTTTCTCTCTCTCTCTCTCTCTCTCTCTCTCTCTCTCTCCACCCTCTCTCTTTTGACCTCACGCACAATACCCAGCTTGACCAGTTCAACGCACAACGCCTTTCACTAATACTCCCTTTTCTTTTTCTTTCCATTTTCTCTTGTGATACCCCTATTTTATTATAGTCATTGTATTTCTTTTTCTTTCTAAAGATACCCTTCGATACCCCTAATCTCAAGATACCCAGAACCCTTTCTCCGGAATAAAAAAAAATTCGAAAAGCTTTCCGCAAAGCTTCTCATCTCAAAAATAACAACCCGTTTTCACGTCTACCAACCGTTCCAACACCACAACCGTCGCAATGGCCGAAGAGCAGAAGCCCGTTGAGGTCCCCGCCGTTGAGGCCCCCGCCGCCGAGGCTGTTGCCGAGGCCCCTGCCGCTGTCGAGGCCCCTGTTGCTGAGGCTGCCGCCGCTGAGCCCGCTGCTGCTGCAGTTGAGGCCCCCGCTGCTGAGGCTGCTGCCGAGCCTGCTGCTGAGGCCCCGGCTGCCGCTGAGGAGCCCAAGAAGGAGGCCGAGCCTATCGAGGAGGGCATCCTCGAGGCCAAGGGCTCCGGCTTCCCCAAGAGTTTCCTCTACACCAAGAAGTTCTTCTGGTTCCCCAAGGAGGCTGTGACCCCCAAGGACCTGGCTGCCTACATCAAGTCCGAGAAGGTCACCGAGACTGCCCACCACGTCGTCTCGTGGGCCTCTGAGACCGGCAAGGGCCTCCTCTTCTACGGCGAGAAGCAGGGCGAGAAGCCCCATGGTGTCATCCACCTGGTACGTATACAATAGCGATCCAAAATAATTGTCGTAAAACCTAGTTTGTCGCTCAAAATTGTCTAACATCGCTTTTACAGGCCGATGCTTCTGAGCCTACCACCGAGGGCGCCAACAAGTTCCAGCTCACTGCCAAGGGCCACAAGCACGTCTTCAAGGCCCCCACTGCCGCTGACCGCGACAACTGGGTTGCCCAGATCAAGGCCAAGATTGCCGAGGCCAAGGAGCTCGCTGGCACCGTCACTGAGAGCGAGACCTACAAGTCCACCCTGGCCTCGCTGAAGCCTGCTAAGAAAGAGGCTGCTCCTAAGGCCGAGGAGGCTCCCAAGGCTGCCGAGCCTGCTGCTGAGGAGCCCATTGTCGCTGCTGCCGCCGCTGCTCCCGCTGAGGAGGCCCCTAAGGAGGAAGCTCCCAAGGAGGAGAAGAAGGAGGAGCCCAAGCGCCGCTCTGCTTCTCGCAAGCGCACTTCCATCTTCGGAAGCCTGATTGGTGGCAAGAAGGAGGCTGCTAAGGAGGAGAAGAAGGAGGAGAAGAAGGAGGCCGCTGCTGAGGCTGAGGCTCCCAAGGAGGCCGAGGCTGTTCCTGCTGCCGCCGCTGAGGAGGCTGCCGTTGAGGCCCCCGCCGCCGAGGCTGCTCCTGCTGTCGAGGCTCCTGCCGCTGAGGCTGAGGCTGCCGCCGAGCCGGCTGTTGAGGCCCCTGTTGTCGCCGCCCCCGAGGTCAAGACTCCTCCCCCTGTCACCAAGCGTAACAGCATCTTCGGCAACCTGGGCTTCTCCAAGAAGAAGGTTGAGGCTGAGGCTGCCCCGGCCCCCCCTGCCAAGGACGTCCCCGCTGAGCCTGCTGCCGTTTCGGAGACCGCTCCCGTGATCCCGGCCGTCGAGGCCACCGAGCCGCTCTCGGCCGAGGTTGCCCCTGCTGCTGACGCTGCTGCCACTGAGGCCGCCCCTGAGGCCGCTGCCGCCACTACCAACGGCGACAAGAAGGAGGTCAAGAGCGACAAGCGCAAGTCGTCGTTGCCCTTCAACTTCGGTGGCAAGAAGGACAAGTCGGACGATGAGGGTGAGAAGAAGTCGTCCGGCTTCTCTCGCCTCCGCAACACCGTCCGCCTGGGCCGCAAGGACAAGTCCCCTGGCCCCGCCAAGACTGAGGAGGCTGCCGCTGTCGCCGCTGAGGAGAAGCCCGCCGAGACCGAGGCCGCTGCTGCTGCTGAGGAGCCTGCTGCTGCTGCTCCCGCCGAGGCTGAGGCTGAGGCTGCTGCCCCTGCTGCCGCCGCCGCCGAGGAGGCTGCCGCCGATGTCCCTAAGGCCGTCGCCGCCACCCCTGTTGTCGCTGCCACCGCATAGAATGCGCGCACAGGTTCGCTGTTCAAACGGCGGTGATGAGTCAATTTGATGATTTAACGGCTACTCGTTGTTTTGCAACTTTTTTTCGTTCTCGCGCCATTTCCCCTCGGTCTTCATACGGAAGACAATTAATTACGACAACCATCAAAGAAGGAAAGGCGGGCCCTAAAGCATCTAATACCCATTGTTTGCCGTTTGTTTCGGGTTGTTCGGTTTCTGCATTTAAGATACCCTGTTTAAAAGAACGTTTCTTGACACCGCTTCGTTCTGAGTTCCCTTGTCTTGACTGGCCCGGGAGCATCGAAGATCTTGCGCGTGATCCAGGGCGATTCATTGCCATTGCCTTTCATTTTCGATTTTTTTTTTCTTTTCTGTTTTTGCTTTTCCGTTAAAAAATCACCTTTCAAAACCAACAAAAAAAAGTATACGCATACGCATGCATACAAGATACTATACATACCATACCTATAATAATTCATCCACTGCTTTCTATTATAGCATATCTTTCGCTCCCATTGTTTTTGATCGTGACTCTTGTTATTACCATGGCAAAATGTTTTATTTGCCACAGCTAGACTTGTATTTTCTGTTGTTTGCTCTGCCTGCTTATTCGGTCAAGATGTCTGGGTGCTATTAATAATGCGGTTATTGTGCAACAGCGGCCATTTATTTCTAACGCTTTCACGATGTGCTTATCATCTCTGGTATTTTAAAGGAATAATAGGATGTCGAAGTGTGAAGTTTTGTTTTTCATTTGCCAATTTTTTTTCATTTGCCAATTTTTTTTTTTTTTTTTGAAAAACCACCATAAATCGAAACACGGATGTACCTCAATGTCTTGCTTTTTTTTATAAAATAATGATAATAATAATACAAGAAATGGAAAGATATAAATAAAAGGCAGAAGGCAGAAGGCAAAAAGCCAACAACCCAAAACAATACATAGACACAACATTAGGTTATCGTATATGTTATTTTCCTGGTATTAATATTTTAAATTTGGTTGTTGACTGATGAATACTGTTCATGGTATCTAGCTTGCCATAAAACATTATAAGTAGACCCGCTCGAGAACACCAAGTATTATTGCTGTCCCAAATAAGAAGCAGAATGAAAATGGGAGCATCTGGCTTTCCCCAATATCTCGCAAACCCGAGCCAATATTTTTTTAGATCAACCTAAATCCGCCCTGTTCCTGGCCAAGAAAAAACAACAGAGAAAAAAAGGAAAAGTAAAGAATAAGACACCGTTCGTTGACCCATCTCGTGTATGCCCAAAGGCGCCTGGTCGTAAGCGTCAAATGAATTCGCTTTGCTCGCTGGGTGACAAAAATAGACAAAAGGAAAGAAATATAAAGAAAAAGGAAAAGAAGATGGCGATTTAATTCACCGTGACGGGGGAAAAAAGTTCAAAATGGAGAATAAGATAGAGAGAAGAGAAGTGAGAGAAGATGTAAAACAAACTACCCTTTTTCTAGGCCGCTTCTTGTGCAGGACCTTGGGGAACGGGGTACTTCGTCACCAACTCCTGGATCTTGGGCGTCAACTGTGCGAGGCGGAATGGCTTGGAGATAACATCGTCAATACCGGCTGCCAGGGCTGCCTCGATCTGCTCAGGCCGGGCGTAGGCTGTGACCGCAATGATGGGAACATGAGCAGGGAGTGTGCCACTCCGCTCCAGAGCACGAATGGCACGAGCACAGGTCATGCCGTCCATGACTGGCATTTCCAGATCCAACAAGACAATGGAGACACACGAACTAGGTGGCTGCTTCCCAGAAGAGGCCGAAGCTGATCGTGCCATCGAGGCGCTTGCTGGAGCCAGGGTGGTCGGGGTACTCGTGCTTTCAAGGGGAGTCTTGGGAATGGTGATCGTTTCGCTTCCGGCAGCACTGTCATCGTCTGGTTTCGGCATTCCGTTTTTGGCAAACTCGAGAAGAATCTCCAGGGCCTCGCCGCCATGGTTGGCCACCATAGTCCGGTTGCCACACTTGTCGAGTTGGCGTTGCAGCACGCGCTGGTTGACGATGTTGTCCTCGACAATAAGCACGTCTAGCGTCGGCAGGTCGCCCCAAGCGCTGGTGCTGCTATCGGTGACTCGCTTGACCGGAGGAGGAGCGGCGTGATTGCTGATGATGGGGTTGGGGGCAGGCTTGGCAACCTCTTTGGAAGAAGGGTCTTGTTGTGTGCTCGGTTGGCTCGATGCCGAAGGCAACAGTGGAGACTCGATCATCAAAGGCGGCGAAGGGATCTGGGGTAGCACGGTGGCTGTCGACGCAATTGTTGTGCTGCAATTGCAATTGCCCGAGCCGTCTTTGAGGCCACTAGAGGAGTATGCAATGACGGCGGTCGAGTGAGTCGGGGACTGGGGCTCGGAAATGATCGCGGAGATGTTCGATGCGCCAGGCTGGACACCAGTCGGAGTCGACGCGACCTTGCGAGACTTGACATAGAAGGCGAATGTGCTGCCCTCGTCCTTTGATGATGCCACACCGATCTGGCCGCCTTGCAGCTCTGTGAGATTACGAGAGATATAGAGACCAAGTCCAGAACCGCCATACCGGACGTGTGTCCGAGGCGCTGTCTGCGAGAAGTGCTGGAACAGCTCGTTCTTCTCGTCCTCCTGGAGACCCTTGCCAGTGTCGGAGACAGCGACGTGTAGGTTAATCAACTGGCCATCACCCCAGTCAGGTCCATCGGCGTTCTCGGGAGTGTCTTGGCGGCTAGGCAGGTAGGATATATCTGTGATCGAACTTGCCACATCGTTATCGGAAGGATCGCAATGCCCTTCGGATGCACCAAGAGAGATCACAATGGAACGCTCGTCGCAGGATTGTGTGAACTTGATCGAGTTGGTCAGCAGGTTGATGAGCACCTGGTTTAGGCGCGACGGATCGAGCCTCAACCAATTGCCCACACCAACAAGCTCTTGGTATGACGGCTGGATGCGGAAGGTGCAGTTGATGTCGTGAGCGAGGAGCTCAGCCTCGAACATCTTTAGTGTGCCGCGAATGACCATGACAGGCTGCACGTCAACTGGTGTCACTGGAAGCAACTGGGAGTCGAGCTTGGACAGCGTGAGAACATCGTCGACAATGCGCTTTTGATGGTTGGTGCAGAGTGTGATAGTACTGCTGGCTTCCTGAATATTGTCGAAAGCACGGTTGATGTCGGCAATGTTTCCGTTGGCAGCTTGGTTCCGGAGCTCAGTGATGGTGCTTGTGATCTCATCGACAGTCTGCAGGATAGCGCTCAAAGGGTTTCGCATCTCGTGGCTGGTAATGTCGATGAAGTTCTCTTGTTGGCGCTTGTGCTCCACGGCTTCCTTGCGAAGCTGGATCTGGAACTCTTCGGCAAGTTTCTGCTGAGAGATGTCCGTGATACATCCGAAGATGCCCTTGAGGTCACCGTTATCGTCCTTCTCAGGATATGCGCGAAGGAGGACCCATGTGGTCGTTTCGATGGGCTCGGCACCTTCGGTCTGGATGGTTGTGTTGTTCTTGAAGCGGAACTCGTGTGTGACAATGACCTTATCGTGCACAAGCCGGTTCCAGACTGCAGCCAGCTCGGGCTGGTCCTCTTCCTGAACACTGTCCATCCATGTACCCCAGATGGAGGTGGCATCGTCGCTTAAAGGCGCAGGGACTTCGACAGGAGTCAAGGAGCTAGATGGCGGCGACGATGTGACAACATTCTGGCGCGGGTGGCGCGAGATCTCCCACCACATGTCATTGCAGTATGTGATACGGCCTGTTCCATCTGTGACGAACATGCCAACCGGGGTGAACTCGGCCATGCGCATAAACCGGTTCTCGCTATCGACAGCTTGCTGTGTACGAATCTGCAGCTGCTGTGAAAGTTCCTGGCGATCCTGTGCTGCCCTGCGTGCCGCCCGCTGGCTACGGCGCACCTCTTCTTCGTACAGTACCACTGACGCCAGCGATGTCGTGAGTTGGCGTGCCAGGAGATGCACAAATAGGCGGTAGTCTCTGTTGTATGGGCGTCTTGGGTTGGTGCCCATGACAATAAATCCCGAGATGGAGAAGGAGGAGGTGGTCGAGTCTGACGTGACGCTGGGATGCTGCACTGGGAAGACGACAACGGTACGGCAGGGGTCGTCAAAGCCACGCTCACCCTGAAGACCAGCCAGGAGCTGAGTAGGGAGTGTGCCATTCTCAACCGACAACACCACGGGAGAGAGCGCAGGTGACGGCATGTTCCCGGTGGATGATGACATGGCCTGCCGCATATACGGTGCGAAGCCTTCTTCACTTGTCCGGAGATCCAGCGACTGAACGGCAGCTGGGTGGTCGTGCGGAACACCGAGAGAGCTTTCCAGCACGACCTGTGGTGGGTTGAGAAGTGAGCTCGACATGATGGACGACACATCGCTTTCGTCGTCATCATGACTGTTGTTGTTGTTTCCGACAACGGAGTAGATGAGGGCGAATGGGACATCGTACTCGTTGTATTCGAGTCCTTCGCGTGCGGCTTGCCAGAAATCGGGGATGGTCTGTGCCGTGGCAGTCTTTTCACCCACTTCGTTCAAGGTCAGCATACGCCGTTCGTTGACCTTACGCCGTGTATTCTCAAAGGCCGGGTTGTACAAGGCGACAACAGAGCCGTCACTTCCCACCAGAGGCACAAGCGACCAGTTGAAGAACGTCTCCTCGAGGAAGCCATGACGCATAATGAACAGGCGGTTATCCTGTTTGAGAACGGCCTGGCCAGCATTCCAAGCACTGTGAAAAATGGGCTCCATGGCGTCCCAGATTTCGGCCCAGCTTTTGGAGTACGGCGAGCCCATAAGCTGGGGATGTTTTTGACCAGCAAGCGAGGTATATGCCTCGTTGTAGATGGCGGTATAGGACGGGCCCCAGTACATAGCGGCCGGGTGCGGGCTGCCCATAACAAGATTGGCCATGGTACGAAGGTCGCCAGGCCAGCGTTCGATGGGACCCAAGGGTGTAGATGCCCAGTCGATCGATCTCGCAAAGCGAATATGTACTGGCATATCGTCAGACACAGCAATGCGCGTCCAGTCAAATGACGGTTTGGCATCCTCAACCGGCGGTATCGAAATCAAACTGGCACCGAGGTCGATGGATGTCGGGGCAGCAGCTGTGTTGTCGTCATCAACAATGAGGGCAGACGTGTCCAAAGAACCATCCTGGAGAGGGTCCTTGGCAAGGGACACAGGCTCGCTGATTTCCGTGGCGGGGGTGGCATCTTCTGTTGCGAGTGGTGATGGTGGCGAGGGCGGGACTGTGCTGTCAGTGCCGAGTCCCCTAATAACACGGAAGCGCCGACGCAGTGTGGACGCCGACCACCGCCAGCCGGCAAACAAAGCAGTGTCCCGTTTTGAAGCCGGTTCTGTGGCAAGATTCAGCACCCAAGCCTTGAACTCAGCAAGCGTGTCACCATCGACAGAGACGGAAGTGTTTTCAGCAGATAGTTTTGACAAAATGGACGGCAATGCTTGAAGGGCGGTGTTTGCAAAAACAACCTTCCACGGCTCGCATGGCTGATCGTTTTCTGTGGCGCTGCTAGCATCGACAAGAAATGTTGGCCGGTCGTCCTGGTTAAGCAGCTCGACAAGGTCGGGGTTTTGGGTCGGGAACGGTGCTGGCTGCGGGGCCCCCGAAGCCGAGGCCTCAGGACTGCTAGGCTGGGACGACGAAGAGTCGGCATCCCCCATGGCGCCCTTGCTTACACTTCCCTTCGGAAGAAACTGTTTCCGAACGACCTCGTGCTCGTGCTCGTCTCGAAGGCGACCAATCATGGCGGCCGGGGTGAGGAATGCGTCGGGCGTCAGAATGCCGTCTTGACCGTCTAATCCGTCCTGCTCGTCGAGGTCGATATTGCTCTCGTTGGTCCGGTTGAAGTCGGAGGGCTTGATGATTTTTGACCGCGAGAATGATGCTGGGCGGTCGGGTAGATGGGCGGTGGTGCGATGAAAAGGAGGCCGGCCAATGGGTGGTGTTGCCAGGCGAGGTTGGATGGGTAGAGGGAAGCCGTGTGGTCTCAAAAAGGACGAGGGATGCGGGTAGGAGGGGTGCGAGTGAGAATTGCCGGCCCGGGGAGTGTCGACGTCGGCAAGTTCTCCTCCAGATGCACCTCCGTCGCTACAGGCACCGCCTCTTGCGGAATGGACCGCGTCGTCAGCGGCTGCTGCGTAACCTGGGAGCTCGTGCCTGGGTGCTAGCACATTCCGGCTGATTTCAGAGGTAATCCACGCAGGGACCGGCTGGTAAGCGGTGGTCGAGACGGAAGAAAGACTGGGCACAGACGAGAAAAGCGAGGAAGAAGTCGAAGTGGGCGACGACGGATGCTCGGTCGGAGATGTGACGGAGGGTGTTGACGTCGGAACGGAGGGTGCTGCACGGCTCAGACGGAGATGTTCCTTAACTGATGTAGCGGCGGACGGCCTCGTGGCGGAAGAGCTGGAGGAGCGGGAGTGTTCGAGGGGATGGCCGGTGGTTTCGTTCTCCAAAGGCATGAAGAAGCGTGCAAAAGCCCTCCAGGCCAATGCAGTAGCAGGAGGTATTCGGCTGGCTTATACTATATCTGAGAGCCAGAGCGGTGTCTCTGGTTTCAATAGTCTGGTGGAATTGCCAAGGAAAGAATAGCTGGACGTCGAGAAGGCAAAAAAAGGAATAGGAAAGCCGTAAAAGGAGGCACTAAGGAGCGGAGGACGAGAGCCGGCAAGGAAGCGTTGGAAATAGGGATCGGTGAGTCGACATCAGAGGGCAACTCTGATTCTTATGTGTATTGTGCTTTCTAGAGTAAAATCGAGTGTACGGACGAAAACAGTAGAGACCGGAGGAGGCTGAAAAACCAGTTAGCTTTTTGAGGCTGTTGGACGACGTTCAAGTCCAAGATCTATAAGCCGGGATCGACGGTGATGATCGTGCGGAGAAGGGCAGGTGTATCAAGCAAGCGGTTGTTGTATTAATGTGATAAAGCGGCGATGCAGAGCAATGCTGGCGAATGCTGGATGAACAATGGATGGGAAACGGAAATAAACACGACAAAAACATAAAAAAAGCAAATCGTGATTTGGGAGATGGAGAGAAGGGTGTGCTTGTTTATGAGAGAGACCCAGGCAAGGCAGGTAGGCAAAGTCAGCCAACGGGCAGGAGCGGTAGGCGTGGAAGGACCAATGCACGGTGGATGTATGGGCTGGTCTGGCCCAGGCTTCCAGAGGCGAATGTGGGGGAAGGAGGGCGTACGAATTCAAAACGAGGGCGGAGAGGTAGCGGAGAGGAAAGAGCGAGGGGGTGCAGCCACTACCAGCTACAAGATACCCGGCGCATGGTACTGGAGAAGGGGAACAAGAGGTAAAGAGAAGGGTAAAAAAAAAAAAAGACAATGGCGCCGTTGGTTGTTGGTGCTAAGGTTGGCTAGCACCCGAAGGGAAGGACCAAGGGAGACTAGAGGTAGAAAAGCTCAGAGGAGAGAGCAAGAGCCATATGAAAAGGTCTGGGAAAGCGCACATGGGCGAGCTGAAGCAGAAGGCGTTGTGTCTTGCTGGAAGGAGAGTGAAGGGAGGAAGGAACAAGAGATGAGGGCACAGCAGCTTCCAATTGTAGCGTTGAGGACGTATGAAGCTGCGCGTCTTGAGCGACCGTTGTGCGTCCCAGGAAGGAGCAAAGGAAAAGAGACGAGAGAATGAAAGAAATGAGGAAAGGCACGAGATTGTAAAAGGAAAGAGCGGCCTACGATGCAGAAACAAAATCAATAAAACGCCTCCAGCGCAAGAAACAGAAAAAAGGTGACAGCCACGAGGTAGGCTTTAATGTGAGCTAAAGAGGAAAAAAGACCTCTTCGTTCGAGAAGAGGACTGTTTTGATGACAATCGAAACGGAACACAAGTCAGGTAAGGCTCGGGAGGGGGGGGGGGTTCGCTCCGGTTGTTGCAGCAGATTACAGTGAGCCAGATTCTGTGGCTTTTGGGGAGGAACGGGGGAGAAGGTCTGGGCCGTTCGAAATACCTACCTGCGGTCTTGGCCGCTCTTTCCCTCTTTACTAGGCGAACCGGGCTCTTTTTGGATTTGTTATTATTTGCCAGTCTCCTTCCTTACCGTTATTGTTTGGTACTCATTTAGTGCCCATTGCGGCCATTTACTCTGCCGCCCATTGAGTCGGATGGATCGCACCTTCTTTTTTTTGCAGTTGGTCTGTGGCTTGTGAGCTTCTGTAAGAAAGAGGTAGGATACAAGATACTCGCGTCCTAGCTCCGCAATCCGTACCATATGCTCCGGTACGGAACACAGTGCAGCCAAAAAATACGACACAGCCGGAAAGGCATGCAGGGGCAGAAACCGAATTGACTTTTGTCCGTGCTGTCCGTTTTGTGGCTTTTGTTATTTTTACGGCTTCGATCTTCTTTCCCTTTCTATCGCATACATTCTCGTATGCCCACTGTTAGACGTGTTTCCTAGAGATCGAGATGATTAAGTAAAGAGAGCAAAAAAGAGACTGAATGGGGGAAGCTCCAGTAGGAAGGCCTGGCTAGACCACGACCATAAACTTCACGCGGGAGAAGCTCCGTGGAGGAAGGTGAAGGGGCATGACTTGTGTTGTACTTCTGTGTGAGTCTGTTGGGTGCTTTTCCTGTCTTGGCAAGCGTGACTGGAACTTACGGGATGAGGGAAGGGACACATCATCGGCCGTCAAAAAAAAAAAAAAAAAAAAAAAAAAGAGACGGAGTACGAAGCTTGAAAAATACGGTATGGCAAACAAAAGTTTTGACAGCCAAATTCCTTTGATATTCTTACCTGCAAGACTGTGAGAAAAAAAAAATGACAAAATGGAGACGCAAAGCTAAAGAAATAAAAAACGGGGCTGAGGAACGCCAGTCGAAGAGTCTAGGCCTGGTGGGACCCATGGACTGGTGGGGGATCTAGGCCAGGCTTTGGGCCACCAAGGCGACGATGACACGCCTGGGAAGGTGTGGGCAGCCGTCCATTGCCCATCCACCAGTTCGGTAATTGTTGGGTGGGCAGCCGTTGCGGCGAGATGGGTGTAAGATGTCTCGACATATCTGATATAGTGCATAACATGCGCCGCACTTTGTGCTTGTTAGATTTTACGGTTTGATATGGTCTGCATGTGAAAAAAATCATCGAGAAACCAAGATACAGACGATATCTCTGAGAGTTTATCTACTTTGCTCCATCCTTTCGTCTCTTCGTCTAAATTTTGTCTATTCACCTTTTCGTCATTTCCTTTCTCTGCCGACCCAAATGGGGCCTAATGGCAGGAGCAACTTGGACTCTACAGTAGGCGGTCAGAGCCCCACTGTCGCGACCATGAGCTCCGGGTAAGTCGGGAAGGAACATGCACTGCAAGATACACACGGCTGTGTTTTTGAAGAACAGCACGATGGCTCCACGAACATCCTGTCGCCCCTGCTGTGAGTCTGTGAGCTTGTCTTGCATATCTGGTCGTCGTTGGCCCAGGCCAGCCACGCAGATGTCTCGGGCACAGGCATGCCTTTGTGTTGGCAATGGGCGAACAGGTGGTTCTGGCGTGCTGGCATTTTGGCTCAGTGAGCACCTGCCGTTTGAGAGAGGAACAGCGCCATTCCTGCCTACTTGCTTGGGTTTCGCAGGGACGGAGGGTCGTGACTACCATCCTTTGATCTTTTGATCCTTTGCACGTTGCACCCGCAGTTTCAAAAGGAAGGGACCACGGGCACAATGCCTGAGTGATGCTCCTTCCAATACACTCGCTCCATTCTCTGTCGCCCCTACGAAATACACTTATGCCGTAGTAAGAGAGACTGTTGGCGTTCTCAGGGCCTTTGTTGATACCAGAGCCTAGCGCCGACAAGGGCTAGTTAGACAGGGCAGTCAGCCCAATATTTGTAAGGCAAGAGTCTGGTCAAAGGTCGCTCCCCGCAAGGCTTCGCCCTTACTATTTTGGTCCTTTTTATTTCTTTCGTTTCTTTTGTTCTTGTCCCTTTTTATTCAGTGTTTCTTTCACCCGACGTCTCCTGTCAGCCTCTCACCATCAAGGGAGCACATGCCGAAGGGCTGAAGGGATCCTGGCGTCGACCTTCACATCCAAGATTCGAGCTAGATACGTACCTGACGATGCCTTCCTAATCTCGATGAGTTCTGCAGCCAATCATTTGGCGTTGATTCGTCCACTGACACACTGACACACGCAGCGCAAAACTCTTTCTTTTATGCGACAAACCACGACTTGTTGATATCCCGCCTCGCCCGTCCCTCCTTGTGAGGTTCTGTGAGGTCTAAAACGGCCGAACATGGGCCTCGTGTGGCGTAGATCCGGTCTAGACCGCGAGGACCCATACCTCTGTGCCACCCACCATTTGCTGGAATATATGGGTTCTTGCTACCTGACTTCTATCCGACTTATACAGGCTTGGCTTTTTTCTCGTTGGACCTTGCTGGACCGTGCTCAACCTTGGCCTTGCTTGACCCTTCACTACGGCGCTGGCCGGCCCCAAGTTCCTTGTATTTGCGGCACATACCTTGATTTTCGCCAGCCAATTTATGAGTCTAGACTATTTTCTTAAACACCAACATGTTTTTCTTGACAGAACAAGGCTGTTTGGCATTGGAGCAAGGAACATTGGGAACAGCCGGCTGGGTCATTCAAGAATAGGAAAAAATAGAGGCTGTCTATCGAGAGCCGGAAAGATATCGTGAGAGACTATAGAAAGAGAAACATCATCACAGCCTTGGCCACAATATCCTCGTCTTTTGCCTTTTCAGGTTCTTTTAGTGCCAAAGTTTTATTTGCCGTCCTCAAAACACATAGATTCTCCAACAGTTCCAGCCCGATCCAGTCAGCAAGTGGTCAAAGTAGTACGATCGAGTGAAAAGGGCCATGATCGAGAACCCTTTAGAGTCTTTTGGGCCCTTTCCTCTATATTTTGAGGCTATTTTCAAAACCACGCCGTCAAAATGGGTCGCACGGGGCTTTACATACCCCGACAGAGCGCGCAAGACTCTCACGAGGGGGATAGAGCAAAAGACAGCAAAAAGAGCGTGCTGCACTAATCAGAGTCCCAAGACCGACAAAGTCGCCGCACCGGAGCACCGGTTTTGATCGTCTAGTGCCTAGCTAGGCCATAGAAACCGAGAAAAGCTGAAAAAGTCAACACATGCCTACCCGTGACTATCTATGGGCCATGGCACTAGAAGTCGATAGCTGGCAGGTTTCACTTCTGTGATGGGGTCTCGCAAACTGCATCTGAATAGATTGTGCAAGCTTTTTTTTTTCTTTCTTTTTTTTTCTCTTTTTTTTTCTTTTTTTTTTTTTGGCTTTTTGGCGTGCCAGTTTGCTGTCCAGCCGGGGAAAGAGCCCACTTGGACCTGGCTCGGAAGCACTTCCCTCTGAAGCCATTGGATGGACAAAGTTGAAACTAGAGACGGAAAGAGATACAACAGACGAAAGGAGACCGAGAACGAGAAAGCTATGCCCGGAGCATCGACGACCCGAAGGGAAAAAAATGGGGAGCAAAAACGCCACAGCAGGAAAGCGCGACTAGGTGAGCGAGCAAAACGAGATGAAAGTTAGATAAAGAGAGAGACAAGGGAAAGGGAAAGGGAAAGGGAAAGGGAAGGAGAGACAAAACGACAATAAGAAACGCAAGACTGACTCGACATTGAGGAAGGAGAGACCCATCGCCGATTGCTTGCACATCGTGAACCTGTCCCTCATCTTGTGTATGTCGCTCTCTCCCAAGGAAAGAACGAGGGGCACTTTCAGAGGTTCTAGGCCGGCCCTGTCCACGCTTTCCATGCATTTGCCCCATATCGCCACCGTTTCCTCCCGTATTTCTGACATGGATCCCCCTTGCACGAAGGCTTGAGAGGCGCGAAAGGTTAGTGGAAGGGCCCGAAGAGCCTTCTGCGCTGGCCGATCGGCGGCCTTGAAGGTCTTGAAGAGAGGGGGAAGGACCGGCCTAGGCCCCGTGCCCCTGGGACCTTTTTTGGTGTATTTTTGCGATGGCCACGCCAAACTCTCGATCGATGTGCCTTGTCGTTGGGTGCAGAGAAAAGGAAAGAACAGAAACGAAGAGGAAAAAAACGAGAAAGACCGGGAAAGCGCAAAGGATAGAATATTAAGAGAAAGATTTTCCGTTGCTGCCCGATTTGGAAACAACCACCCGAATTCCTGAAGCCCGCCCCGTCAGTCTTTTCTCGTGCAAACATAACATCTTCGGCTACCGTCTGGACCGGCCTTTTGTGACTGACCGTTGAAACTTTGTCCCTTAACGTCCACACGTCTTTTTTCCGGATTGGATGGAATGGATGATCGCCGTGCCTGCCTGACTGCGAATGAGATCGACAGTGCCAAAAGCTCTCCCACGAGGCTTGAAAGGGTGGAAAGTCAACAATAATGGTCAAAGACACCGTCCATATTTTGAATACTTTGTCGGTTACCCTGCCGAGCATATCCATATCACCAACCCCTCGATCTCCCAATCTCTCGACCCCTCGACCCGTCGGGCCTCTATCTTCTAAGCCAGACCCTTTGTCCGTGTGCCGAGGGACCGATGCCCCTCTCAAGTCTCATAAATATGCATCGATGCCCCTCGATACCGATTACCGCCGATCACCGGTACATGTCTAGGGTGGAGATGAGCTACTACGGGGTCTAGTGATGCGCATGAGTTCACCACCCGGTCCCTGGATGCTGTCGGCCGGTCTTAACGGCATTTCACGGCCTTGGCAATTCGGCTGCCGTGATGTTAGGCCGTATAAAACTTGTGCTGGCTGTTCTTTTCGTTCCTTTTTTTGTCCCAGCCAGTCCTCGTTTCTTACAACCCCCTCTTTGTTTTGAGACATTCTGCATATTCCCAACCTCCATTGTCACACATTCAACGGATGCTGCTCACGCACTCTGTTGCAGTGACACGAATCTGGAGTATGCAAGGAGGTAAGCGATCCCACCAGCCTCGTAACCCGCAGTACTCAACCGGGAATGTGTGAACCACGGCTCCTTTAATCAGTCGTAGACCATTTTCTACTGTCAAAACAGATTTGTGGCAAACAATTACCATCCTCTCTGGCCATTTCCATCTTCTCATTATCAGACTGGCAAAATTGGCTCCTCTTCAACCTCTTCAACCTCTTCTGACCTCTTTTCGTGTCGCACACTCGTCGTCCAGCCCCCATGTGGACAAGAAACGCGCACATGAATCGGCGGTGCAACGTGCGCACAAGAGAAGAGGCGGCATAGCATCCGGAGCCCACTGTCCGATTTCCTCGCTGTTTTGCTGAGTGTATGACGAAGGGTTTTGGCCGCCTCAAATTGTGCGCACAAAAATCCACGCGGAGCTGGGCTGACGCACGGGTTATATTTATATACCTCTGCTATGCACCCACAATTCACGATGAGAACGGTAAGATCCAAACCTCTGAATAAAGAAAGGATAACCTGTCGAGAATCATATGTCTTCTGTCCACGTGATAAGCAATTGTTTCAAACTCAAGGAACAATGCTTCCCGTTTAGTTCGTGCATATCGATGCGTGGGCCGTGCCTGAGCGTGCCTACCGCCTCGTGTTAGTGGCCTACCTCAGTGTCTCGATTGTATTCCGATGAAAAGCAATAGAACTTGTGTCTTTTGGCGGGCTGCATGCTTCAATTGCCTCTCTGCCTCTGTCTTGAACTAACACAGCAAATCGTCACCCCTGCCCACCCTCCTTCTGCAAAAATGACACCCCTGTCGCTGATGGGCGGCTGGCTCTCTGATTGGCCCACATCAACTGCAAATCTGCACACAAACAACCACACGGGCGCACCTTCCCTCCCGGCAGTCCACCCCAACAGCCCACATCCCCCACCACCAGCGAATCGCCAGCCCTTCTGCCCTTGCCCTCCCGGCGCTTAACTGCTGCTCTTTTGGCTCTTGAGGACCCATTCTTTGTGCCTTTGCCCTGCCCTGTGTGGTTCGCACCTGCCCCCAGCTCCCAGTCTGCATGTCCGTGATGTGATGAAGACGGCAGGTGCGACCCCTGATTGGCTGGCACATTGCACATCGCTTCTCTCCCGGGGTCACCTCGAGGCCCATGCTGTGATTTGCAGGCTGCTGGGGGCGCTCTTTCTCCCTAAGCAGCCCGTTTCCCTCTTTCTCGATGTGCCCTTTCCCTCTCCTTTGCCCATGTCGTCCCTTTCCCGCCCTGCAAATGGTGAGATTCTTGCGCATATGAGTACAAAAATGGTGGGCAGCAAGAGTGAACAAAGCCGTTAACCGCTGGGGAATACGGAACTCGAGCAAGTTGGAACTCCTATGTGTGACTGTGAGAGTGTGCGACGAGGGGGCGCTTTCATGGATAATATGTGAGCACACACGCATAGAGCAGGCGCCAAGCAGGAAGTAACCATCAGAGAGACGTAAGAACGAGAAGGAGGGATCCAGGATTGGATGAGAGGGGGAATGGGATATGGGAAAGAGCGAATGTGACAGCCGTGGGCGGGAAGGCGGGAAACAATTAAAACTGAAAGAGTCGTCCTTTCCCTCCTAACCACGGGTTGATCTCTTACCTCTCGTTTTCTCTTCTCT
The DNA here is from genome assembly GCA_021396235.1 of Sporothrix pallida. Taxonomy (NCBI): domain Eukaryota; kingdom Fungi; phylum Ascomycota; class Sordariomycetes; order Ophiostomatales; family Ophiostomataceae; genus Sporothrix; species Sporothrix pallida. The sequence continues at coordinate 412,821 of WNYG01000026.1, forward strand.
CTTTCTTTCATGATTGTCGTGATCCTTTTGTTCTTCGACAATTCATGATTGTTGTCGGGCCTTCACTTCCACCTGGCTATCGGCCCCTTCCATCTCACCCGGCCTGTCGATACTGCTGGACAGAGACGCACGACGCCTGCACCCACATCGACATAGATTTCGATCGATCCGACGACAGGGCGGCAACGACAGACACCGACGTTTATATTGATTCACTCGATTCACACGGCACACACGTCAGGATGGCCTACCAACTCCTTCACCGGCCATGGCGCCACCGGAAAGTGTACCTGTACTCTATGGTCCCGGAGCTCGCCTCGATTGTCGCTTTGCTGGTGCTTTTCGGCCTCGCCCAGCCAAACACTTATCGCACACTGATGTGGCAGATCGGCTACAACAATGGCTTCAACTCGAATCCGAACATGATCCTCTATGCCTACGCAAACCACGTTCCTCTCCCGAAGATTCCGTTCGTCTGGTCTCAAGCGTATGTTTCGCCCTTCCGGCCCCCCCCTTTCCCTTCTCTCTTTCTTTTTTTCAATTACCTCTCTAACACATGTTCAGCCTGACCGACTTCAACGTGGCCATCTCCGTCCTCTCCCTCTTTGTCCTCCTCGCCAAGATGATTGCCCTCATCATGCACGTCTTCTATCCCATCTTTGGTCTTCTCATGTCCATTGCCATGGTCGCCCTCTACGCTGTCAGCATCTACGGCCAAGCCGGCCCCGACTATGCCGACGCCCGTTATCCGAGCCCCGTTGCTTGGTACCTCTCCAAGAGCTGCGATTACGCCGCTGCCAGCAATGCCGTCGGCGACTGCCTCATGGCCAAGGGCTGTTTTGCTGCCACGGTCGTCTTGTTCTCCATCTACCTCTACAACCTGGGCTTTGGCATCTGGGCCATGTGGCCCAACAAGCTCCTTGACCTTGTCCACGACGACAGCGATGACGACGATGACAGCTTGCCGGCCGGCGTCAACAAGACCCTGGAGATGCAGGGCATGCGGTCGCCACGCTTTGCTGGAGGCGGCGGTGTGCTGATGTCTGGAGGCGGAGGCATGGCCTCGCCTTTCACTCCACGGACGCAGGCCTTCAACACTCTGGATAGGAATGCCTCGCCATTTACGCCACGCACACAGGCGTTCCACACATTGGACCGGAAACTGCCATTGCGGGCGTAGAAACTCGAAGAGCAACCTGTCATATTTCCTTTGTTTTTATACCCTCTACGAAAGGGTCGGCTCGAAACTGGACTGCTTTCTCTCAAAGAATCGATGTTCTCGATTTTGTATATATGTGGTGGATCTCAAATTGCCATATGTTTTGGCCTTCCTTTTTGTTTCGAAAGATATCTCTTGGCCGTTGTTTTTTTTATCTCTGTATTTTGTATGGGCGTTCTTGGGAATCTCTTGATTTATATACGTCAAAGACAGTAATTTCACGCATCCATGTACAGAGAAAGAGGCAATGAATGCCATGCCTGATCATGACTTAAAGTGCAAAAGGACTGCACTCGAGTCTGGGACGTTCACTGTGACCTGACCATCATACACCGCTAGATTTTCACCGGTCGTCACATTGTTCAGACGGACTGGCTTCCCGCCAGCGAGCTCTAAATTGTAACTCCAGCCATTCCAGGTGATGCCTGTTATGGCATCACTACCATTTGCGAGAAGACGCTGTACCAGAATATTCCCAGTCTCCATTTTACCCGCACTCAGCGCTGGTGTGGATACAGAGATGGTATAATTCTGGCTTGGGCGTGGTGCAATGCTTGCCGTAGGGGCCTCACCGAGACCGGTACCACCGACTGTTGTATTGTAACCGCGAAGATTCAGGACAAGCGCACGAGACAGCTGGCCGTCCACATAGACTGCGTATGCCGGATCGACATCACTGACAGACGGAGATACTCCTGATGGAGATAGCGCTGCCACCGAGACGTTGTGATCTCGAGTGTTTCCTAGAGCTGCTGCCACGGCAATGTTGCCGTAGTACGGCGGCTTTGTCCCACGCGTAGCCAGACCCGTATCCACAGGTTGCCACGAGGCATATCGGTAGTTGGTGCCCTGGTGCACATGTACACGGCCGATTCCGACGGAGGCGCTGTACATCAAGAAGTCGATGCCCCAGAGTGCGGCGCCGAAAGTGTTGGACAGACCCGGCTTGCCCTCGTTGTAGAGTGAGTTGGCCTCGCCAAAGATGTGTCGAGGACGGGGCATTGAGCTACTTGATGCTGCAGCTCCAAATATGCTTTCATATTCGGCCACATGAGCGTTGACTGAGCGTACCGTGTTGCTGTGGTTCATAAGCGTACCCTGGAGAGTCACCCCGGGCGATGCTGCGCCACTGATGTAGCTGCGCACGTTAGTACTGACTTTGTTCAAGACACATCAGTGAAGCCATCTTTCATACTTATGGGATGAGAATAGGGCAATACTTCCATCAGTATCAAGGCCGCCGTCCCACGCTGCCGGAGCTTTCAGGTGGTTCTTGACGCCAGCAAAAGATGGGGCCATGAATCCGGCATAGTCAGCGGGGACAGATGGCTGCGATCCGAGTGCCGACGAGTTGGCGCGCCCATTCGTGTCCTGAACCAGCTCTGGACAGTGTTCCTTGACCAGCTTCTGGATTTTCCTCGTGCCGTTCAGCCACTGGGCCACAAATGCAGCCTCGTTCCAGTCGGAAGGCCGTGTCGGGCCCTGGGAAGAGGTCGAGAGTAGATCGGGCTCGTTGCCATATTCCCATGTATAAGGCCGATAGTCGGTGTGTGATCTATCCGTAGCGTTGCCCTGCGTATCTGGCGCCAGGGCCTTGCAAAGAAGAGGCACCGTATCCAGCAGAGTCGCCCATCCCTCCGAAGTTGTTGCTAGAGCCAGGTTGAAACCATGAGAGAAGCGTGTTCCAGGAAGCGTGCTATAGCCCTCAAAAAACGATGGGCCGATGTAAATGGTCGTCGGGTAGTCGGCCGAACGCGAGAGGTTGTACGTGCCGTTGATTGCCCATGGTAGGCTGGCATTGTAGAGCGCATAATCTTGCGTGTTTCCTCTGGCTAGATTAGGTTTCTACAGAGCTTTTGTCATTCGACATCTTCTCGTGGCGACTCACCCTACTCGAATGTATGGCTTTGTGCCTGTCAGGTTGCCTAAATTGTTGAGCAACGCATCGCTGAATGTGTTGGGCGCCGACATGTTGCCAGCAAAATCGGGAAACGAAGAAAACTCGATGGAATAACTGACAAAGGCATCAAGAAGCGGTGCTCCGGCACTGGCCGGAACGGATGCGCTGAGGTTATAGACGGCCGCGCTGGCGGCCGTCGGCCATATTGATGACAAAATAGCAGCCTTCATATCGCGTCGGTGATGTGTGCTGTGTCTTTCGCAACTGAAATTCTCGAGACGATAGAACTCCGACCAGCACTGGTAGATAGATACCTTGGTGTCCCACGCCGTTTACACTCGTAGACAGCGCAGCACTCTGATTATCCGACCCGCCCTGTCGTCGCCATTGACCACAATTTGATATGAAAACCGGCTTAGACAGCTCTCTGCCATTGGGAAATGCTTGTTTTCGAGTTAATATGGCAGTTCGGACCCGGGTGAATTAGCTGCTGCCGTACTTTAGCATCCAACATGGGAATATGATTGAGTTGCTCGTCTGTCATGCATGGCGATGGCGTAGATGTCGCGTATATATTTCTGGCAGCCAGGCGGAGAAGCTGATAGCATTGGAGCATCGAAGGCGTCGAGAACATGCGTGATAGCTTCGATAGCCAAAGCTAGTGTTGATGGTGCCGTTGGAACGATTGCTGATAGCTTCTAGCGGCAGTTGAAGGGAGCTGTCGTACTTGCCCTGAACGGTTCGTCAGGGGAAGGGACGAGGCCGGCCCAACAGGGAACATAGCAAGAGCAAGCCGTTGAGATGTGTCAAGCCAGTTCCTTCCTTTAATGTATCGCATCGAGCAACCGTTTTGGGACAGATTTGGGCCTCGTCTGCAATATCCAAATTGGACAAGGCTCTCGCAATTCAAAATTGCATTTCAGCCAACAGAGCGAGGCCTGGACCCGGTCCCTGCCGTTTGACACGCCGGTCTAAGCTCCGGACGGCAGTTTTTTGCGTTTGAGGAGACCGGATGATCAGAAAAAAACCACCAAAAAAGAATGAACAGTCAGAGAAACTGTTACGATGGGGACATTAGGGGTAAACATTGAGCGAAAAGGAGCAAAAAGTCCATTGCTCTTGCTGTTCACGACAATTCTTTCACGGCAATGCCCAAGCTTTTGCCCAATACGGAAATTGCAGCCGACAGGAGCCTTCATACTGGGGCGACTTAGCGTCAGAGCTAGGATCAGGAAAGAGCAAAAATGCTGAACGTCATCGAATTGGCCCCTCTTTCCTCAGTTTCGGCTCTCACAAGGCGCTGGCCCCCGCCTGCCTTTGTGCCTCCTCTCCAGCGCTCCTGCCCGCCGACGGCGCTCATCATCGGCGCCTCGGCGTCTTGGACCTTCCTGTTTTACTGCCTTTATTTGACCTGTTCTTGCCCCAGCAACCCAGCAAGATCAGCTTCCCCTCACGATTGCTCCTCCCTTTTTATGTACCTCGCTTTCATGACGTTGCTTCTCCCCTCCCTCCTCCTCTTGTCCGTCGTATTTTCTCCCATCTTCTCTCCCATACAACACAATTACCAACAGGTGCCCATAATAGGTACTTACCAAGAGGTGAGTTTGCAACCCCGAAAGCACCATTCCATGGCCTGTTTGGGCCTGTTTAGCGTCCCCTGCCCGCATTCTGACGCCGGCTTTCGGCTTGGCTCCCAGCTCGGAACTCGATTAGGAATCGATCTTGCAGTGTTTGGCCGCTTCGACAGATAAGTATAGCCGACGCCGACCACTGTGTAAAAGGTCGGGAATAGCATATTTCGAAAAAGAGGAGAGAGGAGAACTCGAGAGCAGACAGACATCTCACAAAAAAGAAATGGCAGCTCTGCGGTCTTCTCTTCGACTTTCTACTCTGCAAACATCACGATTCGTTTACTCTGCACGCCGTTCTTGCTTCCAGCCCACGGCACTTCCCACGGTTCTCTCCAGAAAAGCATCCAACATGGCTCCCAAGGTATGTCAGGCCACATTCTACTATTGCTGTTTTTCCTTTCTCGGCACGCCTCTGCACTTCTCCTCCTAACGCGATCTACTTCTAGCTCCGCGATCCCTCCCTGCTGAAGACAGGCGTTTGCTTCGTCAACGGTGAATGGGTCAAGGCCGGTTCCGGCAAGACCTTTGAGGTCAACGACCCGGCCACTGGCGAGCTCATCGGTGTTGCGCCCGAGTTCGACACCAAGGACACCGAGGCTGCTATTGCCGCCGCTGCCAAGGCCTTTGAGACCTTCCGCCACAAGACTGGCCGCGAGCGGTCCAAGCTGCTGCGCAAGTGGTACGACCTTATGATAGAGAATGCTGACGACCTGGGCACGCTTATTACCTGGGAGAATGGCAAGCCGGCCGCCGACGCGCGCGGCGAGGCCGTCTATGCTGCCAACTTCTTTGAGTGGTTCAGCGAGGAGGCCCCCCGTATTTACGGCGACACGATTCCCTCGACCGTTCCCGGTAACCGCGTGTATACCGTTAAGGAGCCTATTGGCGTCTGTGGTCTAATTACGCCTTGGAACTTCCCCGCTGCCATGATTACTCGCAAGGTTGGCCCTGCTTTGGCTGCCGGCTGCACCGTTGTCGTCAAGGCTCCCGGTGAGACTCCCTTCTCGGCTCTGGCCCTGGCCGAGCTCAGCGTACGCGCTGGTATCCCGCCTGGTGTTGTCAACGTTGTGACAGCTCTTGAGAACACGCCCGAGGTCGGCCTGGTTCTGACGACGAACCCTACGATCCGCAAGATCTCCTTCACTGGCTCCACCAACGTGGGCAAGCTGCTGATGAAGCAGTGCTCGAGCACACTCAAGAAGCTGTCCCTGGAGCTGGGCGGCAACGCGCCGTTCATTGTGTTTGACGACGCCGACGTTGACGCTGCTGTGGCTGGCGCAATTACGTCCAAGTTCCGGTCGTCGGGCCAGACTTGCGTATGCGCCAACCGTATCTTTGTGCAGCGCGGCATCTACGACAAGTTTGCTGAGAAGTTCGCCGCCAAGGTGCGCGAGTTCCACGTCGGTAACGGCTTCGAGAAGGGCATTACCCACGGCCCGCTGATCCACGACCGCGCCGCCAAGAAGGCCAACGAGCACGTCCGCGACGCCGAGAAGCAGGGTGCTACGATTATCGAGGGTGGCAACTTCCTGCCCGACCTGGGCGCCAACTTCTTTGCGCCGACCGTTATCACCGGCCTGAACCAGAAGATGCTGATGGCGCGCGAGGAGACGTTCGGCCCTGTGGCCGGTCTGTTCCCCTTTGAGACGGAGGAGGAGGTTGTCAAGTACGCGAACAGCACGGAGGTCGGTCTTGCTGGCTACTTCTTCTCGCGGGACATTGAGCGCATCTACCGCGTGGCCGAGCACCTCGAGGTGGGCATGGTTGGTGTGAACACGGGTCTGATCTCGGAGCCTGCATCGCCGTTTGGCGGTGTCAAGGAGTCTGGCTTCGGCCGTGAGGGCTCTGCCTACGGTATCGAGGAGTACCAGATCACCAAGATGGTGACGACTGGCGGTATGGGCAAGCCTCTGCAGTCGTAGGAAGGGACTGGCTATTGGGAATGAAAAATGAAAACAAAAATACTTTTGGAATATATTTGGCGTTTATACAATCTGTTTTTTTTTACTTTGACTTGGATACGACGTACTTTGCAAGACTTGGATGGTGACCATTGAATATTAACTGGCAATATTTACTTTACGCAACAGACCACTATATTTATAGCGCGTTTGGCAGTAAGTGCTGTGCGCGTTTTGTGGTTGACCTTTGAGCCTTCGCAGCACTGGTGCTCCACTTTACTCGGGGCAATTGGCCAATCATGGGCAATTTTATTTCTCTCAATTTTCATCGTCCTATTTTTCAACCAAAGCCTCAAACCGGCAACGACAGTCCTTTGAGCTGTGCACTGGTCAGACTACGACACCCGCGCGACAACCACGAGCAAACGCACACACATACCCACGGCCGAACCTTTGATCGCGGGATACAACAACCATGCACCGGCCATCTTTCCGCTCCGCGCTGGGGCGGAGCGTGCGCAGCGTTTTGCCCTCTGCCAACTACACGGCAAACGGGGCAAGCGGCAGCCGGGGCGCGCTGTCGGTCGCGACGACGGCATTTTTCTCCTCGACACCCTCACAAGCGATCCTCAAGAACATCCTCGGCCTTGGCGACCGCAAGGAGCGCATGACGGCGGCAGCATCCGAGCTCAGCTCGCTCAACGAAGGCAAGCAAGAGGCTTCCTCATCCGCCGATGAAAAGACAGCAGCAGCAGCAGCAAAAGCGGCACCCGCGCCACGTGCCCCCGGCGCCAACCCACACTTCTCATCTGGCCCCCCGCCAGGTGAGCCGGTGCCAGAAAACGCAAGCGGCAGAACGGGCGGCATCATCAACATCCGCAGCCTGCCGCGGCGACTGCCTGGACGCGGTGGATTCCCTGGTACAGGCGTGTCAGGTCTGGAGACAGGGAGACCCCGAATCCAGACCAATCCTGCATTCCAGCAAAATGAGGGAAGCCTCGGACGTGGCAGGGGCGGCGGTCGTGGCCGCGGCCGGGGCGGCGCCCTGAGACGCAGACGGGACAGGGACGGCGAGTTGGAGACCGAGGAAGAAAAGCTGAAGCGGCTGGCAGAAAGGGAAAAGAAGCTGGCAGAGAAATACGTCATGTCGCCTGAGCTGGAGCTGTACGAGCAGGAACGGAAGCTGGGCGTATACTCGGACTTTACGCCAGCATTGACGCTCGAGGGTCTGCAAGGCAGCCGGCCCATCGTAGCGTCAAAACACGGCGACGGCGCGGGCAGTGTGTCTGCAGCGCTGCGGTCGATGCGCGTGATGGGCGGCGGGTTTGCGTACGGCGGCGGCGAGGATGAAGGCGAGTCGAACACCAAGGCGTCGACGAACCCGCTCCTGGCAATCGAGCAGCTGCGGGCGGGCAAGGCGGTGTATTTTGACACGAAGACGGAGCGGGAGCTGGCCGAGAAGGCGTTACGCTCGACTAGGGCGAAAAGGCGGCTCAAGAAACTGGGACTTCCTAACACGCCGATGCTTGTGCCGATCAGCGATGCGGCCAAGGAGGCGATTCTGAGCGACGCGGTCCGTGGCATGCACACGGCGCCAAGCAGCGTTTCCAAGAACCCGTCTAAGACCCGGTCTCTGATGGAGATGGTGCACCGGTACCAGCTCAAGGACGCCGCGCAGACAGAGGACTTCCGGAGAAAATTCAATGCCAAGGTGCTGGAACTGCTGCCGGAAGCCGACAAGAAGATGTACAAGGGCGGTGTTAAGGCGTGAGATGGGGGGCTGTTATGAATGGAGTTGGAGAGGAGACTTTGTATATTTTCCATTTTTTTTTTCTCTCCCAACCATCAGCAAAGATATATATCATGTACAATAAATGCAAACACAATACAAAATCCATTCATCTAAAAACAGAGTAGAAGAGAGTAGACGCTTCATTCTCCACACGTGCTATATGCTCATCGTCTACACCTGTCTAGACCTATATGTATGGATATCTACGTTAAAGTCCTGCTGTTTAAGATTCCAGCCATCAGCCATCAGCCATCAGCCATCAACCGCTCTCGCCCGTCTTACCGTCTGCTGGATTTTTCGGCGAGCTTGAGGGCCTCCTTCTCGGCGGCGTCGATCTTGGCCATGCGCTTCTCCTGGCCCTTGGTCAGCTCCTTCTCCAGGCGCTGCTGGTCGTTGATCACCACGCTCTTGTCCTTCTTCCACTGCTGGTGCAGCTTTTGGCGGCGCGCGGTCGTGTCGCGGATCTTTGTGCGCCAGGCGTTGGCCAGGTCCTTGACGCGGCGCTGGCGCTCGGCAATGGCCTCGGCCGACGAGGTGCTCTTGTCGTTGACGCTGCCGACCTTGATGAGCAGCACGAGCTCGTCGTTGGGGTCGGGCTGCGGCTGCTGGCCGTTGAAGAGCGGATTCGACTGCACGGCGCTCATCAGCGCCTTGCGGCTCGAGGGGCTGTGCATGCGGAGCTCGACGACACGGCCGCCCGAGCGCGGGATCACCAGGGCCAGCTGGCCCAGCGGCACCGTCGGCTGGCCCTTTTCCGACACGGGCACCTTGCCGATCACGTCAACGTCGACGCCGCCGTCGCCATCGCTCATGCCGCCGCCGCTCGCCAGCGACCGCTTCAGCTCTTTGAACTTTTCCGCGTGCTGGGCGTCGCTCTCGTCCCAGGCGGCCTCGACCTCGGTGAACTTGAAGGCCTCCTCCACGTCGACGGCCGGCTTTCCACCATCGTCTTCTTCGACATCCTTGTCTTTGGACTTGCCGCCGCCGCCCTTCTTGTCCTTCTTTGCGTTGCCGCCCTTTTTGTTTACTGCCGCCGTCTGGGAGAAGCAACGGAGAGGTGTCGAGGCAGTAATCGTGCGCAGGACGGGAGATGTGTTGGGGGCCCGCAGGAGGGTTCGCGAGACGACAATGGCGCTTTTTCGGGGACACAAAACGTCAGTAGAGGGAGAAAGGGCAAAAGGAGAGAAGAGAATTGGCTAAAGAAACGGTCGCATGATGGAGGAAGACGAGAAAACAGAGAAGAAGATCGGCTTCAAAACTCCCAATTGGCCGCCGTTAAAGAGACATACCTTGCTGGGCGGCACAGGCAGACTGTGCTGCGCTGGGCGAGCGCCTGGACTGTAGCTATGCTGCGCATTGTGGCTGTTGTGGTCGAGCTTGTTTGACGCAAGTGAAGCATGTGAAGCAATTGAACCATTCAAAGCAAAGGTCGGCAGGTGTCTTCAGTAAAGTGTTTTGATTTTGCGGGGAAGTGGAGCTTAGAAGGTGCGCTGTGCGCTAATGCGCTGCCCTTTATAGAGCGACATAGTGGAAAATTTTTATTATACTGATCGTGTGGCCTAGTGGTTAGGGCATGTCCTTTACAGTTTTCCCTAGGAAAATAACGCTGATCGGATGGGATCGCAGGTTCGACCCCTGCCACGATCATAGTATTATTTCTTTTTTGGCCTTTTTGTGCACTTTTTATTTTACTCATGCATGCAACCATCCGATCACATAGTAGGTTTTGGGGTTGGATTTTTCTTTCGTAAATTGATTTTTTTTTCATCAACTTCCACAAGGTATCTCAATATCCAATATCCAATTACTCCAACTTCCAGATCTCCATTCCCATTCCGACAACAAGAGCAGATGCATTTCCAGAACTGCCAATGCTTTCCACGTCGCCAGGGTCGGCAATGGCGCTGTATCGGTCGTCCAAGAGCTGTATGCGGACCTTTTGTTTCGAACTAGAGCTTCCTGTCTTTGGCAAAATCACCCTCCACGCCTTGAGTCGCTGATCGTTGCTGCAAGTGACAGCCGTGAAGCTTGTTTCGCTGTTCTCTTCCGTCTTTTTGAATAAAATTTTGGCGCCATTGACAGAAGCTGCATGGGCACTAGACACACGGAGCGTCTTTCCAAAGCTGTACCCGGCACCGCCCTCCAAGTTCAGGACAGTAACTGCAATGGCGTTGTCGTCGCCGCCAGTAAAAATGGACGTCGAAATGCCGGCGTCCTGGTCGGTCGAGACAAGATCAAGAGCTTTGACGGCATTCTGGTGCGTCCTGGTTGCGCACAGCAGTGAGTAGTCGCTGTATTTGATAGCGTCCTGTGTCTCGCCATCCTCGCCAAACAACGGCGTTGCTTTCCACACAGTTAAGTGCCCGTCGGCAAACGCAGCCAGCACTTCCAGACTGCCCCCACGACGCAGCCGAAGATGCTGTAGCTGCGTCGGACAGGCGCCCGTGTAGTGTCCGAGGGCCAGAAGCTGCCACCCGCTGGAAGGTGCGTAGCGGTATGTCTTGAGAATCGAGTTGGAAAGGCCGACGGAGACAAACATGGCCGTCTCGTTGTTGGGATCGAGGGTCGCGTCGAGGCCGATGATGCGCAGAATCTTGTCGTCTGTGCTGTCTGGGTACGAGGACTCGCAAAGCACGGCCAGTCCATCGTAGGCCGAGTCGCCGATTGTGGATATGCGCCAGATGAACAGCTCTTCCGATCCAGCAGCGCTGATCAAGCAGTCATCACCGATCCAGGCCAGCTCGTGCAGCCCGGTGTTGTGCAGCTTCAAGACAGAGAGACAGCGCCGCCCAGCCGCCTGTCCAGGACGATTCCATATCCTCACAACAGTGTCTTCGCCGCCTGTCGCAACATATGTGCCGCTAGCACTGGCCCGCACTGACCGAATCTCGCGGCCATGCCCGCCTATCTTGAGCGGCGTTGTGACACACACGTCCTGTGCAAATACCTGGAGCTCTGATTGCCGTGTAAAAGCAAAGCGGACTCTACCCGCGCTTGCCCCCGAAGATGTGCCTTTACTGTTTCCACAGAACAAGTATGTGTGCGTCCGGTGGGTGCCGCCGCAGTCGACGGTCGCCAGCTCCTGCTGCCGAGTTTCGTTCCAGACGACAAAATGCGTGCTCCGAAACCCGCATACAATAAGTTCAGGCGGATCGTTTGGCGTCTCGCCTTCAATAAACCAGGCATCCCGGACAATGGGGCCAAAGGGCGTGGCCGTCTCATGTTGCAAGCGTATCGTAGCCTTGTCACCGTCATTGTCGATGCCGTAGATTCGGTACGTACCGTCCCGTGCAGTCACGACAAAAGAAGCGGATGACAATGGAGGATGGCCAGGCCGAGGCGGGAGTGGTACGATGGACAGAATGGCGTCCTTGGTCCGTGTCTGCAGCTGTGTTTCCAAAACAAAGGTTGGAGCAGTGTCCTCCTCGCCCTCGACAGGCTTGTACAAGCAAAGTTGTCCGTTTCGGGAGCCAAGCACAATGTAATCCAAGCATCTACTAGCTGCTGTGATGACCATTGCTGCAGGCGACGCCGGTACTTTTGTTGGAAGCTTGAGCGATCTTGCGCTTTCTTTCAAAAGAATACCATTTGCAATGTCGATATCCAGGTTCAACAATGCAGCCTCGTCTCGGAACAAGGTTGTGGCAATAATACCAAGATGGATAGTGTCGACAGATGCATTCTCTTCTGTGTGCGGGAGGAAAAATATCTCATCCACCTTTCCGGGAAGCGTTGTTGCAAGTCGTTGGATCCCGCCACTTCTCGAGTACACAAACAGCTGGCCGGTTGCGTTTCCGACTATGGCCAACCCTTCAGCTCCCGGATGTGTTGCAATTCCGCCACCACCTCCACCTCGTGGACTGCGGACGACATTGTAGTCTTTCAGGGACAGCATCACATCATCTGGGGCACCGGGAAGCTCTACCCACTCTAGGGATATTGTCTCGCTGCCGGTCTGGCGAAGGCTTCCCAGTAAAAGCCGGCCTTGGGTCGTGGCTGCCAGAAGCTGGTCGTCGGACAGGAATGCGTAGCTATTAAATACCTCCTCGCGAATCTTTTTCTGGCTGCCCTTCTTCTTTGCCTTTGGTGCCGGGTCGTCCACATCTTGCTGTTTAGTAGGAGATGGCGGCCGTTCGGGCTCTGATTCCTTGGTTCCAATTCTTGGAGGGATCGTTGATGAAGCAATGGCCCCAGATAGTAGATTGGTGCGTCCACTGTTCTTGCCTGTAAATGGTGGCGGCTGGTTGCGGCGACCCTCGAACAAACAAATCTTTCCATCGCAGCCGCCTGTCACAACGAGAGGACCTCGAGGGTGTTCGCTCTCTGTGGAAGACCTAATGGAAACGGCTGCTGACCAGATATTCTTGCCAGCATGTGATGAAAGGGTTCGAAGATGCACCAGCTTCCCGTTCAGACTCGGCTTGCCTCCTTGCAGCTGGTTGAGGTCCAGTTCGAGCCGCCACTCTTGTGCTGTGGCATCCTCGCCAAATGAGTACAAAAGCAAGTTGCCGCTCATGGCTGTCTCCGCTGAGAGCTCGCCAAATCGCACGTGCCAGATGCGTGAAGCATGGGCCATGACGGATGCTAGAGCAGGGGACGTTGAAGGTGTCGATGTTGCTGGTGGGTCGGCGCTCTGCAAATATTTCTTATCGACTTCGCTCCGTGCTTGTGTCCTTGTGCCATTTGACGCCGGCTCGGCCCCGCGCTGGGCGAGGCCTTCAAACGTGTTCTGGAACCCAGTCTCACGGGCTTCGTTAGAGGCGTGAGAATCTAGTGACTCCCTGTTGTCTCCGCGGCTGCTTTTGCCCCTGGCCAGATATAGTGGCCAGACACATATTGTGCGGTCGTCACTGCAGCTGGCCAGTAGCCGAACTCGTCTGGATGACGATGGCTCTTCTCCACTGCCAATCAGCTCACCCACGTTCAACTCGGGCGAAACAACAACGTCGAATATCGAGCCCTCGTGGCCAGTAAAAACGTCCAAGACCTCGATACCAAGTTCCTCCTCGCTAATGTTCCCTTCTGTGGTCGGCAATTGACACGTCCAGACGACGATCTCGCCAAACACGGTGCCCGCCACAACGAGGAGACTGTTGCTGTCATCACTGCCACCGTCGCTTTCGTCCCAGGCCAGTTGGGCAGAGTAGAGAACCGGCCGAGAAGGCGAGATTGGTGCGCCGATGAGGGTCAATGTTGATTTGTCCACCTGAAAAGGCAAAATCTCATTGTGTGCGGTGATGAGGGCACCAACAGAGTTGGTGCCGCTGTCTCTTTGATGGCGACGTGGCAACAAACCATCGTAAATCCAGTCTGGCGTCAAGACCTCCTTCACAACTGGGACTGATGATTGAGTTACTGGCTCGTTCACTCCCGCCGGTGCCACCAGCAGGGCAATGTGTTCTCGACTCACGAGGGCCACAGACTGGCCTCCCCAGACGAGAATATCGCCGTCTTCATCGTTGCTGTCGATATCACCCTGTCCAACCCGGCATCCTTGGATAGGCTGCTCGGCAAAGACTCGGAGACGGCCGTAGCACTGCTGGCTTGAGAGAGAGTCGGGAGTACGAGAGTCTTGTTCGTTCGTTCTCCCCTCTTTTTCGTGTCTTTCTGTGGCGCCGTAGACTGCCAACCAGCCATCTTCGCCAGCAAGCACAAACAGAGATGGTGCTGGCGATGATGCCGGTTCTGATGCTGTTGATGATGGCCCCTCATCTGATGCCCTGCTTGGTCGAAGGCGATAAAATGCGAGTGCAGTGACAGGACATAGCACGGACGAGTCGTCCCGTCGAAGCCACCGAGGAATTGCCATTCTGCTGTGTATTGCCCGACCACGAAGCTCAAAGTGGCAGAGCTATGACACCTGGTCGCCACCCCACCAAGGGGCTTTTTTCTCCGGCGGGAAGGCGCAAAATCGGGGGTTGTTGCCTTTTTTGTTGTTTGTTATTGTTCAGGCCGCCCACATGATCATAATAAGCATGCAGGAAGGTGCAATGCGGTTGGGCTTTGAAATTAAAAAGAAATGGGAAGGTGCGAATAGAGCATTTCGAAGCCTACCTTTTCGGGTGTCGTTGATTTTTTTCTCATGAGGCTAACTTAGGCGCAGGTACCTCGAGTATACCTCATTTTTATCCCACAAGCAAATCCCCCGAACATGCTATCAAGAATATTTCCGGATGACCACAGTTCTAAGTAAATAAAACATAAGATGTTTATTTCAATAATACATATAAGCTCAAAAGTTATACTTCATCGTCACAAAATGTACGGATAAAGCCCTACTTTTGCTGAAGAGATACATTGATGGAAGGTACCTCTCAGGTCACGTGCCAAAGTCACATATAAATGGTTCATCTTACAAACTGCCAAAATCTATGGAATAAGACGGCAGTGGCAAAAAACGACCTGTCAAAAATTAACGAAGTAAAAAGTAAATAAATGGTGGTGTTTTTGTTTTTCAAATTCTAGTTGAGCATTGCATCTAGCCGTCTCCAAAGAAACAGGGTATACATAGAATAATATAGAAGATATTTTTATCGTCGTCAATCCCCGAAAGTCATGGTCCATTGAAGGACTAATAATAAGAGAGTAAAAGGTTTCATTTCCAACCCCTCATAAGGTAAACCATGAAAAATAGACATTTAAAATCGCAGTAGGAAAATCGTTCCCGGGAAACAAAAATAGACAAACAAATAGAGCTTTCCAAATGAAACGCCGGTGATGCAGACATCAGAAAAAGCTAAAGCACGCAAATAATAATCAAATCGGTAGAGAGAAGTGTGTGAGTGAGAGGAAGAAACGTGAGTCTCTAGGAGAATTTTATCGAAAAAGGCTGAGAAAAGCTGGACAAGCAGACACGCTTAGACGCGCGAGTGCGAGTACGGCTCGTAAGCCAGATCGGAGCGGCCACCCTGCTGGTTCCGCGGGGCGCCGTACTGAGGAGCGTAGGCGTTGGCGTTGTTGTACATGCCGCCCTGGTGGGGGTCGTGCAGAGGCTGGTACGAGCTCGAGGGCACGAACTTGTCGTCCAAGTGACGGGGAGCAGAGCGGTCGCGGTGGCTGTCGGGGCTGCAGCAGCAGACGGTGAACATCCAGAAGAAGGAAGCAGCGATAGCAGCGGCGGCGGCGATCCAGACAGCGGCCAGGAAGCCCGTGTTGACGGAGGCACTGACACCGTACTTCTCGGCCTCGACCTTGATAGCAGCGACGACGACAAGCGACATGGCAGTAGCCAGACCAGCAGCGCCGACAACAGCAACGACAGTGATACCAGCAATGAGCCAGGTGACACAAGCAACGCCACGGCTGCAGGCGGTAAAGAGACCAAAGATGATCTCCAGGGCCAGAGCGCCAAAGGCAATGATGAAAACGACCTCGGTCCACTTGGCAAGGGTGCTGAACGCCTTGATGGCGTTGGTGATGTCCTTGGGGATGGTCAGGTTGGCGCCAGTCGAGCTGATCAGGCTGGTAATGGAGTTCTCTGAGTTGTTGAGCGTCTTCTCAGCCCAGTTGAACTGAGCCTTGGTGCAGACACGGGTGCCGTTCTGCTGCGTCTCGCAGTAGTTCCACAGGCCAATGTCGTACAGGTTGCCCAGGTTCAGGTCAGCAGCGGTGATGTTGCCCGAAGAGCCAACAGTGGCCTTCTCACTGGCACCGTCAGTGGCGCCGCCGGCAACGGTGCTGTCGCCAGACAGCAGGCTGGGGTCATGGAAGCCGACCGAGGCGCGGGCAACGCTCGAGTCGTGGAAGCCAACAGAGGCAGGGGCAGGAGCAGGAGCACGGGCGACGGGTGCGGCACGGGCATCGAGGACAGGAGTAGAAACGTCACGGTCGTCCAGAACTGCACGGCTCAGAATAGAGACGGCATCTGAAGGGCTGACGGACAAGCCGGTGGTGTTAACCTGGAACATGTACATGTTCTTGTTGGCGACACCAGACAGGGCGGCCACGAGCAGGGCCACCATGCTGACGGCGGCCAGCACGAAAGGGAAGGCCACGCAGACCACACGTCCACATGAAACCATTTTGGCTGATGAGGGTTTTTTGTTGTGTTGGTTGGCGTAGAGAGAAGACGATGAGGAAGAAGAGTCTGCGACTGTTTTCAACGGCAGTGGCGGGAGAGGTGGACTAAAAGTGCGCGCAAAAGAAGCGAGCCGCGAGGTGTAAGATGGCGGCGAGGTGGAGCGGATGGTACTGTCCTGTGGAGGTGGTGGTAGATGGTGTGGGAATTGGGGTCTCCGGTAGTTGTGGGTGTTGTAGTGAGCGGGTTTGGGAGGAGCCGGCGGTGGAAACGCAGCGAGTGGGTTGCTGGTGCTGTGAGATTTTGAGTTTTGTTTGTCGAAAGTAGAAGTAGATTGAGGTCGAAGTCGAGAACGAGGTGGAAGAAAAGGCGGTTGAGATGGAGGTGAGGGCGAAATAAGTGAGTGGGCGTGCGGGTGCGGCAACGAGTCGTGGGAAGACTCGGAGGAGACTGAGGACTCGGACTGGTTGGACACCTGGCGGATGACAGGACTCACAGAAGCGAATGTTGGCGAGGAAGAAACGGCTGGAAGAATATGTCGAGGAGCAAAAGCTGGCGATGGACGAGAGCGTCGGGGAGGGGGCTGCTCATAAATACGGGAAGAAGGGGAAGTGCGACTGGCGCGAGGAAAGGAAGTGGCAGGGGGCGCGGCCTGAGTCGCACCTGCTGTGCGCGGCGTAGAAAATGTGGCAGCCTTGGACCGAGCCAGGAGCAGGGAATCGGCCTTGTCAAGGAAAGCGGACCTGTGGTGCTGGTTTTTTTTGGTCCTCTGGCTCTGGTAGTGTTCGTAGTGCTGCTGTTCCTGCCCGTTTTGCGTGGTTTGCTGGCTGGGCAGGCCCTGGACAGCAGTGGCGTGGCGCAGGGCGTGGCCGTCACTTGGTGGATCTGCACAGGAGCGATGGCCCGACATGGTTTAGCGTGGATTCTGCTCAGCCCCGGCTGGGCTCTGGCGGAGGAAGGAGCAGCACACACGAATGATGCGTGGAGCGTGGAGCGTGGGAAGGTGGAGGAAGGAACGACAGCATCCAGGGCAGGAGCGGTGCCTGCAGGGCCAGTGAGCCTGTTGTGAAGAGACGGACTGGGGGTGTTTCAGGGGTGGTGCGTGTAAATTGTGTGCGGGTGAATTTGGGTGAGTTTGCACGTTCACGATTTTTTTTGTTTGTTTGTTCAGTGCGCAGCGTTATCGTGCAGGGTATCGTAATTTCAATTTGGCAGCGCGGATTGCTCGCGAGGCGCACTTTTGCGGGAAAGGGTATTGAAGGGGTTTGAAGGAGGAGCGATCGCATTCATCGTATCGTGCCAGAAAAGGGAAGCTACGACTGGCGTCACATCTACGGTCAATGAACAAACAGCGCGTTTTTGTACTCCGTTGGATACTCTGAGAATATCGACAAACAAAACAAACAAACCCCAAGGAAGATGCCATCTCCATGGCATTGTTTACCAGATCTCTCGATAATTGCAATTCCTCACAATCATTTTGCTACGTTGGTGCAGCAGCCGGGCGTCGCCAGGGCATCTCGACGGACATCGAAGCTGGGCGAATTTGGAGCATCATGCACTGTAATTGCGGGAAAGTTCGCGGTTGACGGCCGGCAGGGTCTCGAGGCTAGTGCCAACAAAAATGAGCCCAAGCCAGGCACAGGGGAAAGAGGTCTTGACGGCGGTTTCGAGCTAGGCCTGGACGTCGTCGCTAGCCCTGGAAACGGCTTGTTAGTGAAGGTGTGAGAGGTGTGCTAGACATTTAGTGCTAGCGAGGCAAGAGCTAAATGGATGCATTCCTCGCGTAGGCTGGAAGTGTACGACATAAGGTGTTTGTGCTCTGGATCTTCTTGATCTCTCAGCCTCTCAACCACTTAAAATACGGTTGCAATTACGTTTCTTACAAGGGAATCCAAATAGGAAACGGCTGGGAGCTGGGGACCAGGGCCAGTAAATTTTTAGAGATACGGCGGATACGATTTGCATTTGCAGGATGGCAGTGAGCAAGACGAATAAGAGAGAATAAAAAGAGAGAAAATGGAGAGACAATGAAGAGAAAATGAAAACAAATACAAAAAAAGAGGGGATCGGCCAGCGAAACTTGGCTTTTTCTTCGCCTTCCTCCCGAGAAATGTGTGCTGACAGAAGGATCGCAGTGGGGTTTCATAGGGCCCATCTGGAGCTGATTGCAGGAGCGAGATACCTTTTTTGCGGTCAGTGTTTTCAGTGTCCAGCAGAGGATCGAGGAAGAAGATGCGACGGTGCAAAGTAGTAAAAGGATGAAAGAGGAAGAGGAGGACGGGGGAACAACAGCCAATCTCGTCTGGCAGGATCTGGGTCTGATGAGTAGGTGGCCAGGATCCCCGGCCCGCTGTCATATTGGTTTTTTTTGTTGCTTGTTGAACTTGTTCTCAGAGGCCTGGGCCGTGATCCGGAAGAGGACCGTCGTGTTGGTGG
Organism: Sporothrix pallida; assembly: GCA_021396235.1. Lineage (NCBI taxonomy): Eukaryota > Fungi > Ascomycota > Sordariomycetes > Ophiostomatales > Ophiostomataceae > Sporothrix > Sporothrix pallida. The sequence goes on from WNYG01000026.1 coordinate 431,720, forward strand.
GAAACAAACAAAACAAATAATGTCAACTGTCAGTGCACATACGGAGCTCGTCCATTACAGAAAGCACATCGAGTTCTTTGCATCGAAATACGAGTACTTCGTACTGAGCAAGTTGCATCTTGCCCAGTTCCGAGACCAATTGCGTCACCCCTGACGACACAATCAGGCTGTTGCCACCAGAACACGGGAATCTCTGTTGAATCTGTTTGGATCTCAAAGGCAAAAAGGCGACCAAAGGCGACGTTCGGAGAGCCGAAGAGATGGTGTGCTAGAGTTGCACAGAAAATGGAAAACGAAGAATCGACTGGTCGATTCGATAGCATCTCTGAAATCGATTCGAAAAACAGTTCGAACGCGTGGACTCGTACTTGTGCAGGCTGATCTTACGTATTCTCGGTATCTCTCAGGCAAAAAACTGCAGCAAAGAGACAAGACATGCATGGCTGCCGAGAAGCGACACGTAAGATGCCCAGAGTTCAGAGGGTCTCCCATTTGCCGGCCGCGGCGTGCGCGATAAAGAAACAGGAACAACAAACGATGAGAGCGAAATGCCTTTAAGGTTATGGACCCTGCCCCTCTCCGAGATCTGTGGGCTGAAGCGTCGTCGTCGTGTGGCGTCGAAACGTCGTCCTGTCGTGCATTCTGTTTGCCCTTTCCCTTTTCGATTCGCTGTCTGTCGTGTTGTTTCTGCTGATGAGAGGCACAAAACCGTTGAACACGCAGAGGGCAAGTGCCAAAACGAGGCTCAGCGCGCCTTCCACATGGACTTGGACATCCAAAGTGGTGTGGGGCCGCCCTCTGGTTTTTAGCTTGCAAAAAAGCTGGAATACCACGTCAGTGGTGAAACAAGCCGCTGCAGGACTTTGGCTGCAGCCCACTGGAAATACGTTCAGTACGGTTCTGTTTGGGGACCACTGGTGAAGAGAAAAAAAAAAAGGGAACAAAAAATAGAAAAGTGGCGCACAGCACCCATGCAATCGGGGTGGCTGGGTTTTTCTTGCTTTTTTTCTCCAAGTCTTTTCCCAGAGCCCATTTTTCGCCTTTTTCGCGTGGTGCCTTTTCTTGGGCCGTTCTTTTTTAGCGGGGCTGCTCGCCCCTCCTAATTTTAGAAACTGACGACAGGGCGAAGGAAGGAGGCGACGCCCATTTGGGCCATTTAGGGGCCCTCCCTCGCTCCTCGACCCACTTTAATTCTTGGGCTGAGCAGCTTGGGACCGAAGCCTGACCTTTGGTGCTCTGTTCCTGCTCATTGGGTCGTCACTAGCGTCCTATCTGCTTGGAGTGTGTTAGTAACAGTCTCGATAGTGAACAATTCTCCCCTCTGCAAGATGCAAACTTCCTCGTCAATCGCTAATCGTGTCAACCAACTGCCACAATCCTTCATCGTTCGGGCTTGCTCCGCGAGACTTGACTCTCGATGCAGGTGACGAGGCCTCAAAACCAATCAGAGACAGCCGAGACACCTCCGAATTCTTACTAACCCGGGCAACAGATGCACGATGCAAATGGTGTCTTCTAGGCAAGGCGGACTCTCGATTTTCCGGAGACCTTTGCTTCTTTGAGAGCTTCTCCGGAATGCAGTAGTGTGCAGAGAATTCCGTACGGAGCAGTGAATTACAATAATAGAAACACAGCTACGTCGTAGAGAGAACGCATAAGCTTCGAGGAGGCGGAAGCAAAAGTTTAAAAGGCGGCCACGCCTTCCCCTTTTAGCATACGACTTAATGTGTGCTGCGTACGTTAAAAGTCGTCATGCTGCCAGGCCACCTCATAGGGCAGGCAGTGCAAACGAGCTCATCAAACGCACCTACCGGGGTAGCTCCAGTTCCATGGCTGGATCTGTCACGTTCTCGGCAATGCTCCGCGCCGGGGAAGCACGGGCTGATATCAACAAGGCCTGTCGGTCAAAAGACATTTGACTGCCGTCTGCCATCCGTGGGCATCATCGCCGAGACTCCATCCACGTCCAAAGCCTCTTTCCGGCTCTAACACATATCTCTCTTGGGTGCAACTTGTGTCTTTCGTTGCCATTTTCGTTGCCTTTTCGTTGCCGCCAGCAGCCCTCCATATTCCATATGCTTGCCGTTCCATTCTCACTCTCTCCCTCTTCACCGCAACCCTGTCTCTTGAGATTCTAGCCATTACTTACCATATTTTTTCCGTTGCACAGCAGCCTTGGCAAAGCATGCCACTGGACAGGCCTGGATCCTCTGCCTTTTTGTATTTGTCCAGTGTACGGATAATTTACAATGTGTAGAGTCCACAACACATATCACACTGTGCGCCACATCCCGTATATTGCTTGCGGTCTACCCTGGCTTGCCCTAGCCCTCTAGATCTTTCTCCTCTCATTCCGTCTGGAGCATCGTTGTGTTTCGTCGTGCCTTGACGTGCATTATCGTGCTCCGGCTTGGCCTTTCTTGTCTCTTGTCTCTGGGGTCTCTGGGCTTCTTGGCACCGTGGCATGTGGTGACAAGATTGATTCGGAAGGGGGAAAGAGCGGGCGGCCAGAGGCGCGGAAACATGGAGAGGAAGCTTGGCTTGTGGTGCTGCATCGGCAGGAAGGCTTATCTTCTTTTCGTGCCAGTGTTGCTCCTAACTTTGGGTTTGTGTGTATGTCTTTCTCGCCGCTTGGCTTGTCATCCCGGGTGGTCTCTTTTTCGGTGTTTTCTGTCACCTCTACCCATCCCAGGATCCCTTCTTCTCGTTCACTCCGGCAACCTCATTGTCTGTCAGTGAGAATCTCGTTCCACCTGCACCGGGCATCTTAGATGGTATCTGTGGCCCTGACGCCTGCCGTCTGCCAGCTTGCCGGATCAGGCATGACCTCGAGCCGGCCAACTAAGGAAGATGCCCTCCGCATGCTCTGCAGTCTCCTGTGTGGCGTATGGGGCATCCCCGTATGATTGTGCGCTCTGCGCTCTTGGCGTTGTGTTTGAGCGCCACAAACGGCTATTTGACGTATGCCACAATACATAGTAAATTGTGGCCTCGAAGTGTGGCCAATGTGTCGTCGTCGTTGTCGTCCGTGACTGGTTGACGTTGCACAAAGTGCACAGAAGTGCACAAAGTAAAGACAGGATCAGGCCGCTGTCCACAGACAGGTCCACAGCCAGGTCCACAGACCGGGTCACAACGTCCGATTTGTACTCCGTATGCCGTGCATCGTAGGTGCTAGCGCAACGTCTGGCCATTCGTAAAGGAGGCTTCTGTCCGTCAACTGGTGTCGCTTTGCTGTTTCGGTAGACTGGCTGCAATTGTAAACATCGCCTGGTTTACTTCGGGGCAGAATGGGTTCAGTGCAAAGATTCCGATATCACGGGATATGGCAGGCGCTTCATCGTTTTCTGTGCTCTTTCCCTCTATCGAAAAGCAACCTTCTTCCTTGCCTCATTGCCTGCCGCAACGCTCCTTCTCGAGAAACAAGATGACTCAACTCGGAATGAATTGGGAAAGAATCCACGAAAAAAAAAGCAATACTTCATAAGAGAATATCATCCAAAGAGGCAGGCACGGCCTCGTTCTTTGTCGGTGAGGGGGCAACTGAGCACGTGTGTCTTCTTACCCAATGGGCAGGAGCATTGCATCTGCAGCCTCTTGAGCCTGCATTTCCCCCATCGTGCCTGCCCTGGTCGGTGACAAAAAGTCTGCCTCTCACGGGACCAGCTTTCTGTTGTTGTCTGTGGTGTTTCCCCCCTTTTTCTCGTCTCTTGCATCCAAGTCCTGCATCGCGTCTCCCCTCTTCTCGGATTGTGTCAGCCTCTCTCTGCGTCTTCCCCCCCCTTAATGCAGCCCCAGTTGCGCATCCCACCTTCTGCCTTCTCCCACGTACGTTGCGTCCCACCTTCTGCAGCCTTGCACCCACGGGGCGGTCATTCGCGGGGGTCGTTGCAGTCTGTTTTCTCCGCAATTCGGTCTCTTTGTTTTCACGTCTTGTGGACTTGTCTTGATGTTGGGTTATCATCTCTACTTCTGTCCCCTTTCATCTCTTCTCTCTCTTTTATCCATTATCCTTCGTCGCCATTATCTTTCTACTTCAATCTTCAATCTTCAATCTTCGCTGAACAAGCCGTCTTCTCCCGCCCTTCTCCCGCAATTGCATCGCCAGCCTCCACTGCTCGGTGTCGAATCAGGAATATATCGACAGATTCCTGGCCGTCCTGTCGGTTCATATTCGATAAAACCCAGTCCTAAGCTCGCCCAAGCTCGCCCAAGCCAGCCCAATCCCACCCAAGCTCAACCAAGCTCAACAGTTTTTTCCCCGCTCGTCTCATAAAATACACGCGCCGTGCCCACTGCCCAGACTCCAAATCGCCTGGCACAGCTTGGCCGTTCCGCGCCGTCGTCCCTAGCTCGACGCCTGCTATCTCCTATCGAGCACGCCCCCCTGTTCCTTCAGCGATCGTCTCTCAACCCGTCAAGGCCAGTGTTTGCTCGGGTTGTTCTCGACCAGTCTTTTGATCGCCCAGGCCAAACCTTCTCCAGCTTCCATGCCATCTGTGCCCCAGCCTGGCTCCAACCTGGCTCCAACCTGGCTCCAACTTGTCTCCAACCTGTCTCGAGACTGTCCACTCACACGCCGTTCTCCAGCCAAGGGAACACCGTCCTCCTCATTTTTTCTTACTACGTCGCCAAGTATTGCATCTTAGCCTCTTGGGCCGACAAGGAAGGTCGTTTTGTGTCTGCTCTTTGCAGTCTTTACTCTCTTCTCGAGCGTGCACCCCGCCAATACGCTTCGCTTTGTTCGTACTGGTCTTTCTGTCATCCCGCCTCCTGTCACCCTATCGTCGACGTTGGTTTGACTTTGATTGACAGCCGACCAATCTAGCCATCCCCTATTCGACACTGGCATCCTCTGCCAATTTACGTTCCCTTTTCTGGAATCAGTCTCTCGAACCTGCATTCGCCCTGCATCCAACGCATTTTTGGCACAGTTCGGTACATTTTGACAGAATTTGACACACAACGCGTTTCCGGCTGTCACCTGCCTTGTACGCACTACACCGCCTGCCGTTGGAGACCACACCCCGGTCCGCGTCTTTGCAGCCCAACACCCGGATCGACATCACCAGCTGCATGCGAAAACACCTCCGCAGTGCCAAGCCACGGCCTTGCAGGAAGCAGATACGCCGTGCTCCGTACATCGTACAAACCTATCTCAGAAGAAACTGCCCCCGCCCTTCCACCTGCAGTCAAAGCCAAAAAAAAAAAAAAAAAAAAAAAAAAAAAAAAAAAAAAGCCAGTCTTGCCCGTGCCCCGACACACCGCGTTCTCGATCTTGAGATCCTGTCTTGACCTTTTTTACCGTTTGGCTCGACACCTTTTCGACCTTTTCAAAGGCGCATGCTCTCCACTGATTGGCCGCAACCGACTCGGGCAACAACGCTGCTCAATCACAACTCGCGGGAAGCAAATACAGAAAGCAAATAGAAACAGGGCGTCGACACAGGGCTTCGACATAATCAGACCCAAGACGACCACGAAAGCCAAAGGAACGCCGCGCTCCTCTGCCAAGCCGTGCCCAGCCCTCCTCCTCTTCCGACGGTGTGGCTACCCGCCTTGAACAACGCTATCACTCAGGTCGGTAACGCTTCCCCTCGACCCCTTACTCGCTGCACCTTTGCGCGAGTGCGTCTGCCCTTTATCTCTTGCGCTTTCTTTTTGCGTCTTTGCTTTCTCCTGTCTTCTTTTTTGTTCCTTTCTCCTTTTCTGCTCTGTGTTCATTTTTGTCGCGTCGTCCTTTCCCTCGTTGCTCTTCTCAACTTTTACAACCTCGCAAATTCGCAATCTCACGACCCTCAATCCTCGTCGCCTCCACTCGCATTGAGTCGCCTCCTTTAGTGATTTGTTGGCTTTCCCATCTCCATCTCCATCCCAGCCTGCTTCACGGTGCCTGTTCGCTCTTGACATCCCTCTATCGGACCCGTATCGGCCGGCCATTGCCCCAAGACCGAAACCTCCGGTGCCGACGACGTAGCGTAGAGTCCTCCCAGGCCCGCTTTTCACTGCGCTACTTGCTGCTTTTGTGCCCAGCGCCTCGTCGTTTTGCGCCTGTCCTGTCACAGCTTCCCTGTCACTGCATGTGCCCAAAAGTCTGCGTCAGAGTCAGAGGAACAAACTGCTCCTCCAAAAATACAGAGAGAAAAACTCCGTCACAAAACAACTGCCTCGCATCATCCAATCCACCCTTGCAAATTCCGGCCAAGCACCCCCTTTGCATCGTCTCTACACGTTTTTTGTGGCATCTCCTTTCGACCCCTTTCTTTTTCTCACACGCATCGCGCCCGAACATTCCTTTGACATTTGGCCTTTGACCTTTTCCCGCCGTCTGACAATTCGAGCCTTATCCCCCTCCTCTCCGTTAACGCCCCACGCCCTCGGCGCGGCTCCCCTCTAAAATCCGACTCAGTGGCAAAAAACTGGAACTTTTGCTGACATAGAGAAGAACTGCCTCGACCCAAACCCTTCTCTTCATCCCAGCTGCGCTTTACCATTTCCACCCCTCACATCATTCTTTTTTGTCGAGGCCATTTATCCAATCGCATCGCCTTTTCCCCGTCGCCGACCATACATCACGACCATCACGACCAGTCACCTGTGTTGCTCCACGGTGCACACTTCGTCTACATTACCCATCCACTCTGCTATTCCACGCAGCCTCGACCCGTTGGGCGCAATCACAAGCCAGAGGACCCAGCCTCTAGCCAGCTTCTGCTCCCAAGTCCCAACCCACGACACCCGTCGCTCGTTTTTCTTCTTGCGCTCATTACGCTCGTCGATCTGGACAAATCTCGTCACATCTGCCATTTTTCGTCTTTGCTGCCTTCAGCTTGAGACGTCTTTTTTCCACAATCACCGCCGCCTTTCTAGCCGACACTTTCCGCAATCCTCCACCACGGAATCCTTATCGCCACTCCGTTCAACTGTCGCAACCCGCCTCATTGCGCTGGTTTTCTTCTCTCATCTATTCCATCCTCCCTAGAACCACGACCCCCAAAAAGCCTCAGCCGGAAAGAGGGCAACGAAGAATCGCAAAGCTCGTCACTCAGCTTTGCTTCCCAGTTTGCTCTCTCTCGCCCTTTTTCGTTCGTTTTTTTCGAGGTTCTCTCCCTCCAATCTAGGACTTTCGCTTCCACAAACCACATCGCCCGTTACTTCCATCCTTCCACCCCCTTCTTCCCCTCCTCCTTCCCCCCCGCGACAGCATGGGAAACCAGGGTTCGAAGGAAAGCAGCGGGGCGTCGTCCAAGTCGTCCGGACCGGATGGCCTGCAGTCGTACCCTTCTTTCAGCCGGTCCGACACAAAGGACTCGACCCGGTCGTTCAAGGCGCTACGGTCCAAGATCCCTGGCAGCGGGAAAACGGACAGCCCACGGAACTCGGCCATTCTCAGTAACACTGATGCATCGCTCGAGCGATCCGATGCGAGCTCTATCAAATCCGGCCGTGCCAACCGGTCCTCCCTACCACCGTTAGCGCGCCTAAACCGAACTGACTCAGCTTCGTCACCGACATCCGTCTCGTCTTCCGTCGACTCGCCGCAGGTCAAGGCATCTTCCTCTTTCAACGAGCTCCAACCACCACCATCTCCTATTCAATCTGCGTCCATGAAGGCCGGGAAACACAGTGCCAGCGCGGCGAACGGTGAAGTTGATCATGTCTCGGAATCACCACCAGCCGCGGCCGCCCCCGACCCAAGCACACAAGCTACACAGCCAGGCCAGTCTATTCTCGTCCGACGCGACAGCGGGGCCAGCTCCGTGGCCACGCCCAAGTTGGCTGCGGTTACAGGCAGTCCTGGGGCAGAGGAAGCGGGCGTTGCTATGAGTGAGATCAAGGATATGGACCTCGATGATTACATCAAGCGTTTACTTGATGCTGCATATGCCGGAAAAGTCACGAAGAGCGTGTGCCTTAAAAATGCAGAGATTGTGGCCATCTGCCACCGTGCTCGGGAGACGTTCCTTTCTCAGCCGACGCTCCTCGAGCTCGATGCACCCGTCAAGATTGTTGGCGATGTACACGGCCAGTACACAGACCTTATCCGCATGTTTGAGATGTGCGGCTTCCCCCCATCCTCCAACTTCCTCTTTTTGGGCGACTATGTCGACCGTGGCAAGCAGTCTCTCGAGACGATCCTGCTTCTGCTGTGCTACAAGCTCAAGTTCCCCGAGAACTTCTTCCTCCTGCGTGGTAACCACGAATGCGCCAACGTCACCCGTGTGTACGGCTTCTACGACGAATGCAAGAGAAGGTGCAACGTCAAGATCTGGAAGACATTTGTGGACACGTTCAACACCCTGCCTGTGGCTGCCATTGTTGCCGGCAAAATCTTTTGTGTTCACGGAGGCCTGTCGCCGGCGCTAGATCACATGGACGACATCCGCAACATTGCCCGCCCAACCGATGTGCCCGATTACGGCCTCTTGAACGATCTCCTCTGGTCCGACCCAGCAGACATGGAACAAGAATGGGATTCAAACGAACGAGGTGTCAGTTATTGCTTCAACAAAAAGGTCATCATGGATTTCTTGGTAAAACACGACTTTGATCTGGTTTGTCGAGCACACATGGTTGTGGAAGACGGCTACGAATTCTTCAGTGACCGCGTCCTCGTGACGGTCTTCAGTGCACCAAATTACTGCGGTGAGTTCGATAACTGGGGTGCAGTCATGTCCGTTTCGTCGGAGCTGCTGTGCAGTTTCGAGCTGCTCAAACCGCTTGACTCGAATGGTCTCAAGAACCATATCAAGAAGCAACGGAACAGTCGCAAGAACTTTATTAACTCTCCGGTAAGCCCATCTGCACCAACTTTTTCTACCATTCTTACCCTTTACCCCGCCTTCCGGGTTTCGCCCTCTCAATTTGCTAACTTGTCATACTTGCCAGCCCGCCAACGTTTATCCCCAAAGCGTGTAAACTATGAGACACGCTTGTGTACGACATGATGAGAGGTTACACAACACGGGCCCTCACCCACACATGGGGTTTGTGGCCCATGTGTCTGAAAGCACATGTGGGCCTTCACCAACAACGATCGCAATTAACGCATTTGCGCCGCATGCCGACTTATATGGTCTGCACAACGATGCACCTACTAGATACGCAAAGCCTTGTTCATCCCTACACGAGCTTCAAAGCTCTGTCCGACAGATGTTACTGCCTGGGGCCCGCAACAAATGCGATGCATCTGCCAAAACTTGAAACCTGTGCATAAGGTCAAAATGAATAATGGGCAGGTACCTACCCGCCGCCAACAAAAAGGCAAACAGTGGAGATAATGCAGCCTCTGTGAAACGGGCCATATTTACACACTGTTATTTGACACCTCGCACCTGCGGCCTCATACGATCACCGTGCCGAGAAAGGTGGGCACCGGGACATTCTACAGGCGATGAAACGGCCTCTCGACCAATGTCACTTTTGCCTTACGGCATGGGTTCCTCGTGCGTTCGACGACCGCCATGCTCTCACCGACTGCCTCTGCCACCTCATTCCATTTTGACAGATGCCCCACGCTGTTGATTTTCTCCTATCAGCACACAGAGGGGACAAACGTCTTTTTTTTTCGGCAGCAGATATTGTGTAGGAATATTGTATGGCTTAGTGTCGTTGCGTCCTACCACCTTACCACATCTTCCCCTTAATGACTTCTCTTCCTCATATATCCCTAGCTCTCTTTATACCTCTCCTGTAATGATGGGGTCTTCGGTGACCACGACGATTTGTGTATTTCCTCTACTCTCTGCTTTCTCTTTCTTCATGTTTTATCATGGTTTATTGTGCGTTTTGTTTTCTCTTTCAGGCATGGGCAATACTCGGGCGCTGTTGTTGTTTTTTTCCTATTTGCTTTTGTCGATGCTCTTCATCTGCGTTTGTTTATTACAACTGTTCCTGTTATCCTCCTTTTATGTTTTCCTTTTATCTTGGCTGTGCCTGTGTCGGAGTGTGTACGATGTGTCAGTTTGTTTTGTGTTTTCAAAAGTTAGGCGACTTAGGAGCAGGTGAAATGAAACGGGTGGGCGTGACTAGTCACTTATTATAGTTGATCAGTCGAATCGAATTAGATCCGATTGTTTCCTGGGGTTTGTGCCTTCTTTCTGTCTGTCGTCGTGGTCATTTTCTTCTGCTTTATGCTCTAGTTTAGTCTCGTTTTCCTTCTTTTTTTTTCTTCTTTTTGTCTTCTTATCTGCCATAGGGTCTCGGAAGAAGCTAGGCGATACGGCTGGCACGTCCGATATCCTACAAACCCCAAAATTCATATCCCAGGGAACAAAAAGAGAGTCATGGCCGCTAGGCTGGGCGTAAATGAATGGTTATTGATTGTTTTTATTCTTCTGCCCATTGCTTAGAGAGTCCAATTAATTGTTTTATATCTTGAGAGGTGTCGTGCTCATAAATAATAGAGACGGGGTGTTTTCGTGCCATTTTATTTTCCAGAAAAGCGAGAAACCAAAAGAATGAAATGTATAAACACGTAAATATGCAAGTGAAATAAAATACAAATACATTGCAATGCTTAATAAACAAATAAATCGAAATAAATCATGTCATAAATGTTGCCTCTTTGCACCTGCTATATAAAACTTAAAGTTTAAATCATAGATTATATAATAATTTATATAAGAAATATGTAAAGGGAAGAGTAGCCTCGAAATATAAAAAGGATAAAGTAGTGCTCGGTAAAAGATGAAAGCAGCTCAGAAACAAACAACATGACAAGCGCAACCGTCGACGCTTTACATAACAACGAGTGGGCGCAATGGCCAACAGGCAATTGGAAAACGACAGTGTCATTTTTGTAGACTCGCCTCATCTTTTATGCCCCTCTGAATAATAAAGAGAAAGAAAACAAAGAAATCACATGGATCCACCGATAATATAAATAGAGCAAAGAAAAACTAAAATCGCTCTGACAAATGAAATAAGTAAGACTTGAGGATAAGGGGGATATCTCGCATTGCTGGAAGGGCTGTATATAGACTGAGGGTATGTTGATATGTCTGGGTGTGTACGGAAGGGGAAGATCCAAAAGGTAGATTTGGACGAAAGAGAGGTGTGAAATGTGAAATGTGAAATGTGAAATGTCGGAGAGTACTGCATCTAGACTGAAATACTGGAGTTCTTGCGGCTGTCGGCCTCCTCGAGTGGGAAGCTGAATACCAGCCGGAAGAGATCACGCAGGAAACCGTATTGGTTGGACCGAAGAATCATCCAACCCACGCTCTTGGCCGCATCCGAAGCGGCAACACGCCGCCCTCTGGCTGGCAGGCTGTTCGTTGCCCGGAATGAGTTGTCGGCTAGCACGAGGCTCTTGTAGCTCTGGAGAAGCGTCGCATGCATTGGGAGGCTGCCGAAGGACCCTGTGGGTAGGTTCTTGACAAACGACTGTAGCGACTTCGTGCCACCCGCACCATCTGACGGCGCCGAATCGCGGTTGAAGCCCATGTTCATGGCGGCCTTGAGGATCAACATCTTGATGCGCACAATGTTGATATCTTCTGCTGATGTGGCCGTTGTTGCCGTGCTGCTCGTTTTGTTGCTGCCCTGGGAGTAGCCCGAGAGATTCGAGGCACTGCTTGGCCACCGAGGCCCGCCTCCGTTCGTCGAGCCATGTCCACGCACTCCATTGCTGCCTACCGACCCGTTGTCGCCATTTGTTCCAAGGACCATGATGTTGGGCATAACTGGGCTGGAGCTCTGTGGGGAAATGGGCGTGTCCTCGAACTCGGTCACGGGAGTCTCGGGCACTGGCGGAGGATGGCTTTGGCGTGATTTCCGGGTCGAGCTCATAGAGGCGACAGAGTTTGGCCGATCTTGCATGCCCTGGTAGCTATCCCGCTTCGAGAGTGACGAGACACGAGTCGTGCTAGAGTGCACGCTGCCCGTATCCGAAAAGAGGGACTGCTGGAAGGTTATTTGGCTGGGGCGTGGCGTCCCGCGGTCAGGGCGAATCTGGGTCCATCCTTCGCGGAAGATATCGCACAGCTCCCAGCAGGCCTGCACGGCCGAACCGAGAAGCTCCTCATCGGGCGCCTTTCCGTCGCGAGAGTTTTGCCGTAGACTAAAGAGCATTTCGGCCAAAGACCAGCATGCCCGGAGAAGAGAGTCCGTCTCCTCAGCAAGCTCGCTGCGTTGTTTCATGAGTCGATGGCAGAGTGTGATGTAGAAATCGAGGGTCCGCTCTTTGAACGGCTCGGGAAGCGTACGGGAGTCTTGGGCGGAGTAGAGACTGGAGGGTAGATGGTTAGACACAACGTGGTACGAGGTTGTTCGGATTGTACTTATGCGTGGACTTACTGGTTGTTTAATTCAAAGCTAACCCGTAGGATCGAGTCGCCGATCTCGTCCTGCCTTTGTCGGACATCGAATAAGGACTGGCAGAAGTCGCGGCACAAATCGAGATTCGTGCGAACACTGAATCCGTCTGAGGCCTCATCACGGCTGTGATAGAGGCGCTGACAGAGCTTCCAGCAGCACTTCCATGCCATTTCATGGGCGTCAGGTGTGCCCGAGCTGTTGAATACCCGCTCGCGGTGAATCGAACTGAGGTTCGCGAGCGTGTTGCAAAGTGTCCAGCATTCTTCCAGTGCCGCCCGGAGAGCGCCAATCTCGCCGTCTCCGTCGGCATCGAGGTGCGGGCTCGTCACATAGTCGTCGTATTGTTGGCCTTCGGCTTCGCGATGTTCTGGGATGTCTGTAGGACAGAAAAAGTCAAGGTCAGAAACGGTCCTCTTTCTCGCACGAATGACTATTTACAGGCAAAGCTTACCCTCAAGGCCGCCAACACTTGATGCGCGTAACCTTGATGCGTCGCCGAGGACATCCTCTAGCTTCTGGGCTTGCGGCGTGGCAGCTTCAATGCTGTACCGAACCGGCTTTACGTCTGTTGAAATCGGTGGAGGGCCCGCGTGCGGGTGATAATGCTGCTTGGAGATATGCGGTCAGCCTCGAAGAAATAATAAAATAAAAATAAAATAAACCACCTCGTAATAGCAGAAACATACCTGACCATTGCCATCGCCGGGCGTGGTGCCCATAATCCCAAGAGCTCTCGTATCGTTTAATGACGCTGGCTCGGGGGTGGAAGTTCCAACCTAGTTCTCTGTTAGCCAGAGCAAAGTGATTGCCTGGGCCATGAGATTTCTCATACCCATGAATGGAAGCTCTCGGGGGCGTGAATGACGGACACGGCCTCTTCGGTAGAGGCGTGCCTTACGTGGTTGGCCAAGCTCGTCTTTAACATTTTTAACTGCTCGGTTGACAGATTAGCAAGAATTGGACAGGGAAACGAGGTACGCCGATATCTCAAGCGAGCAGCTTTCATACCTGTGGCTGAAAATGACTCTGTTCGTGACCGGGCTCTGCTGGCTCGTCGTCTTCTATTTCCGTTGTTTCTGTGCCGTTTGATGTGACGGGGGATGGGCCGACAATGTCGCTCGTCGGACTCATCACTTGTGACTGAAAAGCTCGAAGAACTGAGTTAGGTCTTGTAGGGACAGATTCGGTGCTCGACATAGATGCAGTTGTCCTGCCAAAGTTTGTATTAGAACCACTGCCACACAACTGTGCCGATACCAATTGGCCAAGTAAAGCAAGGAAGCGCAACTATGACACAACGTACATGGGCATAAATTTTGAGCTCGAAGCTGTCGATTCAGGAGACGTCGCGGTGACGTCTGCTTGTCCAGTGAGCGAGGACAAGCTACCGATCGACGTTCTGATGGGAGCTTCGAGAGCCATGGCTTCGGATTATTTATATATGACTTGCGAAAGCGGGGATATTCGGCGATGTGCCAGGTGTCGATGTGTAGGTGAGGCGGTGCTTCTGGTATCAAGAGAAGCACAACAAGCTTTGCCGCCACGTCGTACAGTCGCCGCAAGCTTCAAGACACTCTGCCTTGCGCCTGTGGTCGGGACCCGATCTCTTGGCCAGCCAGGCGTATCGGGGCGGATGAGGTCGATTTTGTACTTTGAGCGCGTCTGGGATTTTGGCGTCAAAAGAAAGAGGGCTGCCCTCTGGGCGCACCGTTAAAAAAAGGAGAAGTGTTGGCCGGCGACAGTAGGTGGGCGGTAAGGAGCGCCAAAAGAAAACAAGCACAAAGACAAGGTGAATCAAAAGAAGAAGTGCAAAAGAAACAACAAATGGTCAATAAAAGGCCGTCCCAAAAGCGGCGCAAGAGAAACAGCGCCTGCCTTGATAATCTCTTTCTGTGGCGCCGGCCTGGAGATGGATGATGAACGTTCAGGTCCGCCAGGAAGGATAGGTCGAGAGGCGAGGAGAGACAAGATGGACGGGTCGAAGAAAGCGGTCGCAGAGAGCTTCTTAAGGCGCAGGCGGTCTCGACGAACAGTGCACGGTGGGCCAGACCAAGCTAGGCGAGGCGTAGCTGCATGCGAAGGATGGAAAAGGTACGGAGGAAATACTGAGCACGTCGTAGCCTTCTATGTGGGATAGACCTTGGTCCAGGAAGAAAGAGGAGGGAGGTCGAAGAGAGTTTAATCAGAAGAAACCGCTTCAACAGGAAGGAAAGAAAAGCGGGTGGGGAAGAGGAGGGAGGGCCAATGGCAAAAGTGTAGGGGTAGAGAGAGAGCCGCGCAACGAGCGTGCGAGGATGAGAGATTAGGGAAGAAGAGAGGCCGGTTGCGACGTTGATGTTAGACCTCTGAGCGGACGGGTGGGAGAGAGGAGAGAATGAATAAGTGAAGGGGAAAGAGAAAAGCGAAGAGCGGCGGGAGGACAAGTAGAGTGTAGGAAACCGCAGAAAAGAAAAAAGAAAAAAGAAAAGGGAACTTTGGTTTTGGATAGCTGAGGTAGCAATGGCGGCAGCTGTTGGCAGCGGGATGCAGCAGCATCCTTTGCCTGATCAGTCCTAACTGACTGGCAATGCCGCTCAACAAGCGGCTTTTCTGTTTCTTTATTATTATTATTTTTTGGACTTTTGTTTTCCTACTCTCTTTGCATCCAGGGCTAAAGCTGCACCGTAGAGCGCGTTTCTTGCTCGATTCGTTGTCTTGACCTGTCAGGAAGCGGATTTGCTGTTCCACAACCAGAGAGCTGCTAGTGAAATGGAGAGAGTATTACCGGCGGCGGCTTTGTGACGGGTTGTAGAATCGGTGCGAGGCGATTTGGGAAGTGAGGATTGGGTGTCTAGTAAAAGGGCTGGCTGGGAGGAGTCAGGTAAGGAATAAGCGGCAGCGATGCACATATGCATGCAAAGCAATGGGGGGGACAGACAGCTGTGGGCAAAGCTGCCTAGCTTGTGATCGGATCCTTCGTGGTCTTGTCTCGCTTGGTCTGGCCTGTCTGGATGAATTTCTCGAAGAAAATGTAAAGTGTCGGATGGGCGGGCAGAAAACACACGGTTTGAATGGGGTATTATTCAAAGAGAAGAGGCGGGCAGGGCGTGCGAGGAGGGGGAACTGGGAAACGAAACACGACTTTGGAAAAGAACGAGACTGGGGCCTGAGAGAGAGAAAGACAGACCGTGAGAGCAGAAGATCAGCAGTATGCAGGAGCAGAGAACTATTGTTCCCTTCCGCTCATCTCGTCTTGCCTTTCCACTGGGTTTATTGTTTCAATGGCGGAATTGCTTGCCTGTTTTCCAAAGGTGGAACAGAGGCGACCCAGACAGAAAGGGTGCGTGGGGAACGCTGCCCAGGGTCTTTGAACGCCGGCACCAGCGCCAAACGGGCCCACAGCCTTGTGGTGTATTAATGGGTGTGTTGTTGTGTAAATGCGTCTATTGTCTTGCAGTTCTGCAAAGGTCTTGTGATGACGGGGGCTAGACAGAAGACGATGTGCCAGAACTGGCGAGGCAAGGAGGAGGAGGCAATGCCAAAATCATTGGTGTCTTTGGGCCAAACGTTTTGAGAAGTCCGGCGAAAAGCCTGTTTGGGACACTGGTGTTTGTGAGTTATGCGTAGGTGCGTGCCGCGAGCGTGGAGGATGTGTGCGTTTTGCTTGGGGGAAGAGGCTGGCTGCACTCAAAACTCGACGGATATCGTGTGGTATTTTGCCTTTTGTTTTCTCCCCATCTCCCTCGGCTCTCCTTACTGCAAACCTACCCGTTGTATTTTTCTTGCAGCTTCTCTTCCATTGTCTTTTGTTCAACCCACTCCTTGCATACGAAGCACCCATCTCTTGCTCACTTCGTTCGGGGGTTGGAGAGAGGCATATTCCTCCGTTGAAGGAACAAGGGTCGACGGACGGCGTGGGCAAGGTGGTGGGGAGAAAAGAGGAAAGGGGGTGTCTGTCGAGAGAGAAAGTGGCCACTCAGAGTTGCAGCTGCGCATCTTTGCTGGGACAGCCAGCCAGTCAGAGCACAGACAAGGTGCAGTCTGGCTGATGGATGGGGATGGATGGAGATGCAAGCTACTAAGAAAGCTGCATGAAGTGTGACAGGGGTCGGCGCTTAATTCAGGCAGTCGAGGAGGGAAGCCACACGCAAGTAAATTGGGTCCTCCCACTTCATTCCCAAAGATGAATGAAGTTGTGTTTTGTCAGTCTGTGTCTTCCCAGCCTTGTTAGCTTGATCCTGTTCTTTTCATTTTCTGTCGCTTCTTCGTTTTTCTTCTTCTTTGTCGTCAGGTGCGTTCTCTTACCATTTTCTTTGGTTGCCGCCGTTGAGGAGGGGCTCAAAATCACCGACTCCTTTCCCTTTTCCGTTGTGCCCCATACCCTTGCCCATTAGGTACGTGATGTTATCCCGCCTGTACGCCTGAACGGACCAGCACAACCACTTTCGCGGCAGCTTTAGGGCTCAATATCGCGGATGCCAAAGAGCGGTGGAAAAGAGGGAAGCGAAATGCTAGGAAACGAAAACAGGGGTAACAAACAAAACC
This sequence comes from Sporothrix pallida, assembly GCA_021396235.1. Taxonomy (NCBI): domain Eukaryota; kingdom Fungi; phylum Ascomycota; class Sordariomycetes; order Ophiostomatales; family Ophiostomataceae; genus Sporothrix; species Sporothrix pallida. The sequence goes on from WNYG01000026.1 coordinate 448,565, forward strand.
AGGCTAGACCAGGTATGAATGAGCCGGGAGGAGCGCGCATGTGTTCTGAGCACGGGGAAATGTGGGAGTCAAGTTGATGGTGGAAATTGATGGGAGAACGAAATGGGCTACTATGAATGAGGGTGACGATGTTATGGAGAAGATAGAAAAAAGAAAAAAAAAAGAAAAAAATGGGTGCCCCTTTTCTGGCCTTACAATACAAGGCAGGAACGAATGGTGTCGCCGATGCCTAGCTCGGCCCATATTGCCTCAACACCATCATCAGATGGAAGGTGCGATGCACACGAGTATAAACATTGGCTTTCGCCAAATATGGAAGCGGACTGGGCCGCTCGTTCGCTCTTTCCTTAAGAAGGGTGCTGCCTCAAGCCTTCTGTCCCTACGCTGTGATATTCTCTCTCTCTCTCTCTCTCTCTCTCTCTCTCTCTCTCTCTTTCTTCAGTTGATGTCGCTCCTGCCACGCGCTTCTTGATAATAACGGCAGCTGGCAAAAACGATTGTAAATCTTGTGGATGCCGTTCTGGGAAGGCTCGCCCACATCCCGCGTCGTCTATTGCAATTTGCCCCTTTTCTGAACCAACAGGCCATTTTCATATTTTCTTTTTCGTCGGGCATCTTTTGTGACACTCTTCACCGGCAGAGAGCCCACTACAACGCGTCTGGCGTGCCTCGCAACCGCGGCCGCAGCACAAAAGAAGATGGCAGGATGGCAGACAACAGAACAACAGAGCGACAAAACGACAGGATACTGCATTGCTTAATTGTTGCATGGTCCAACATCGAAGAATCAAAGAAACAGACGCATTAGGCGACGACTGAAACCAACATCGGGACGGCATGGCCTCGCAATGCAGCCACTTTTTGATTTAATCTCGCGACATGTCTGGTTCATGGCGGCCCACGAGAACGACGCACAAGGAACGACAGGCATGAAAGGTTTACACGGAGTGCAACCCTATCGACAAGGTGCAAGAAAAGAAGCGACGACAATATACGGAGTACGGAGTACAGAGTGCAGAACTCAGAAAAACAACATGGGACATAGAGTAATCCATGACCGATGCTGATTGTCCCCCTCCCCCTACAGGCGCCACTCGAGCTGACAAGTCTCCTGTGCATCCGCCATTATCAATTGTTTCCTCAAGAGAGCTTTGAGGCCGAGCGGGCTGAAATCCTTTCTTGGAAAAATCTTTCTGCTCTTTTCTGCTTCGTCCACACCCGACAAGGAGCTGTGTTCGAGGTCAAGCCTGACAGGGCATAGGTCGCTTTCCGACAATCTGGGTACATTCGGTGTAAGTGAAAGCAGCTACGCACTAGCGTCACACCCACTTTGCCCTCTCGTTTGATCTGTTTGGTGGGCATCGGATGGGCTGGTCTTGTCCTTGTTTTTTTTTTTCTTTCTTTTTCTTTTCTTCTTTTTTTCTCGTGTTCTTTTCTTCTCTTTTTTCTTCTTTTTTTCATGAAGGGTGTAAGACGACTGCCACCGGTGAGTTCCAGTGGCCAACGGCCAGTTACTTACAGAGTAAAGGGACGAAATATACTCAAAAGTGCACTTTCTCACAGCACCGGTGAATATCAACACAACAGCTGGCTATCCTGCCCGTCTCTGCTTGTTAAGATCTTTTGAGGTTGGGCATGCATCGGTTAGGACGGCAAGAAAGTGCACAACGGTATCGACTGAAAACAGGAAGCAACAAGCGTATCCACCAAAATAGCCGCGTCTCGTTTACGAAAAAAGATACATCCATCATGATAGCCGCGTCTGCTTCTTCACTGCAGGACCTTTTCGAGCGGCAGACATGGGCATGAATGAGAAATTGCGTGAATATCCGGAAAGAGACGCCCATGGTGACACGAACGAGAGAAAAGGGTAATTATTTCGTACCGAAGAGATTTTTGGACTAAAAGATACATAAAAAAAAGAGGAGACCGGCTGGGAGAAGAAGGTGGTGTGGACGGACGAAAAAAAAAAAAAAAAAAAAAAAAAAAAAAAAAAAAAACCCCCCCCAAAAAAAAAAACCAAAAAAAAAACAAAAAAAAAAAAAAAAAACCAAAACAAAAAAAAAAAAAAAAAAAAAAAAAAATTTTAA